>JBBBDQ010000571.1:6940000-7280000 GCA_037127315.1 Ascarosepion bandense | reverse complement strand
CTCACTATTACACTATTTATCCTGCGGCAGGTAACATCGGCTTTAGTCATAACAATTGTCATTTCTTCTATCGTGCCAAAAGGTGGAAGTTACATTGATTGAAACGCAGATCTACTATTGTCCGTCGCCTTTAGCTTTTCTTGATAAATGCTGCCCTTGTTAGCCGACAACTATTGTCTGTATGTCTTTGGTTTTCCTCTCTTCTCACAAAAGAATTCATGAAAAAAGTCAACCGGACAACCACATGACACTTTTTATGAATGTCAGGGAAATAATAGTTTGTTTTTTTTTTTCCTTTAACAGATACTTGGTAAATCTTATGGGTACTAGTAATATTATCTTCCTTTTTTAAATTTTTACGAGATGAAACATTGTCAGCCATTTTTTTCTTCGCTAGAATTTCATTTTAATTTTAGTTGTTTTCATTACAACTACTCAAAGCTTTTGGTAGGCCACAAAGTAACATACTTTGATAGTTTCGAATTAAATGGCTTTCTCCTCAGTCTTTTCTACCAAATACAATTGGCGTCTAGAATAGCCATATCGGTAGAAAGTTTTCATCGTATAAAACAGGGGTAGCTAAACCTGCCTAATGCCAGAGCCGCATACGATAAAGTTCAGATGTTTGGAAGCCGCAAGATATTGAACAAAATTATACATATGTTTTTGAAACCTACATATTTTGTAACAAAAGTTTTACATAATTATTAAAATATGCATGTACGCTATAATATTTATTCTTGCATATGCATTTTTTAAATTTTTAATTTGCTTCAGTTTCAGTAACCAAAACGTACACATATATATGCCTCCCACCATTCCTTCCCTCAGCACTAAAGAACAAAGCCTCACTCAGATATAGCATTAAAATTAGGATTTAAATTCCTAAATAGTTTTACTATGAACATTAAACTTATGTTTTAAATCAATGGGGTTCCAATTTATACCTAGTAAATAATTATAAAGTTTGAAACTTTTCTTATTCACTTTCTATATTAAAAGTAAATGCAAAAAGGATCTCAACTAATATATTCAAGAGTTGCAGCCAGGTTTACTTTATCAGTCTTTGGACAGATTTCCTATTGAGACGAGAGTAAATTGTCGTGACATCTACATTTGCATTTACTTGATAACTGATTACAACAGGAAGATCATTGATGAAAACCAGTAACAGCTTAGGGCCTAGGATAGAGCCTTGAGGGACACCCACGTTTGTGTGAAAGGATCTGGAAGATTGCCCATTCCAATCGACCTTTATTTCACAATTTGATAGGAACAAGTGGATGAAATCAAACAATCGTCCAGAAAAACCGTTACCCTGCACCTTGCGCAGAAGGCTAGCATGCCAGACCCTGCCAAACGCTTTCGAGATATCTACAGCAACAGCTTCGCCAATATTATCAATAGCCTGGTATACATATTCAGTGATGGTCGTTAGAACATCGGCGGTAGACCTTGCAAAGTTGAGGACATATTGTAAAAAAATGCTTTTCTACGATATTTTAAGCTAAAAGTAAGTAATTTGTTTCAATTCATATTAATTAAACTTTAAATCAGTTAATCTTTCTCAAATATAATTTCTGAAACTTATTTTTATTTTTTAAAGATATTTTAATAAAGAGAATTATTCAGTGTTAATATTTAACAATATGGCTGTAGCGCTTAAAAATGATTAAAAATCAATTTAAATTCGGTTTCAAGTGCAGTAAAGTATTTTGTTGCTTATTGGATATATTAAAATTAATCTGCTCGCTTGTAATTAAAACTAAAATAAGAACTTCAGGAACATCTATTGAACAGGTGAAGAGGCTCATCCCTTGTTTCCTGTTTAGGATGCGGTTTCCGGTTTTCTCTTTTCCAATCTTTTCACTCTTTTCCTTTATTATTTTTTTTTTCAATTGGAGTAGATAGACTAAACTATCGCCCGGTTCACACTCCACCCACATCTATTGAACAGGTGAAGAGGCTCATCCCTTGTTTCCTGTTTAGGATGCGGTTTCCGGTTTTCTCTTTTCCAATCTTTTCACTCTTTTCCTTTTTTATTATTTTTTTTCAATTGGAGTAGAGAGACTAAACTATCGCCCGGTTCACACTCCACCCACATCTATTGAACGGGTGAAGAGGCTCATCCCTTGTTTCCTGTTTAGGATGCGGTTTCCGGTTTTCTCTTTTCCAATCTTTTTACCCTTACGTAGCCCCCTGCGCATCAGTGGCGTTACCGCCTTGCTTGGGGTGATATTATTTAAAAAAAAAAAAAAATAAATATCTTTCACTTTTTAAATACATTTTAAACCAGAGATTTTAATAAAAGGATTGCTTTTTTCTTTTTCTTTTTCTTTTTTTTTTCGATTTGGAAGTAACTATTTAATATTAGTAAAACAATCCACAACACAAATGTTTTTAATAATGCTTTAAATTTTTAATTTGAAATATTATGAAAGTAATAGCAGCCCAAAAAGATATATTTTAATGCTATTACTTTAGCAAAGCGAGAAAACAAGTGGAAATAAAGAATTAAGGATGGTGCCGATTAGGCCTAAAACTGCGCCTTCCTTGCTTTCTCTGATGCAAATTTGTCAATTACAACCTTTCAACATCGAGGTCAACGAAAAAACTGTCGCTGGTAACATTCAAAAACGTCAGTCTGGTGCCAGTGTTCATCGTCATTTTGGCGCCTGCCACCAAAGTCGCACCCATGGCAATTGCCTTGCTCGTTATACACAAGATATGCTACGGTTCACAAATGTCACAAAATAAAATCTAACTACACTGACTTCTTATGAGGATGTAAGTTCGACGAGTTCGAGTTACGCCTGGAACATTTCCGACTCGTGCTGTTTACATAAAGGCTAGCAGTGCCCCATACTTTCGGCCTTGTACCACAACCAGGCTACGCTTAGTAAAGCTCTCTAGGCTGGCAGTCCCGTAGATACTGATAATCTATCTGTTAATATAGTCTTGCTTTTTTGTATCAAAATAACGAACACTAATGGCCTAATTAACACTATTTGCTTTTCGGCGCTGTCTTCTTCGTCTTTAACACATGAGATTTACTAATAGGATCAAATAAATCAAATTAATATAGATAAACATTTACATTCTAAATAAATGGTCATTTTTGATGGTAGATATGCAGTTGTTTTTATAATTTGATGACGGCTGTTATTTTGCAAATACTTCAAAGGTGAATTTGATTGGTTTTTCGGACTTCTCCATATATATATATATATATATATATATATATATCGAGAAGTTCGAAAAAAAAAATATATATATATGTCCAGAAGTCCGAAAAACCAATCAAATTCGCCTTTGAAGTATTTGCAAAATAACAGCCGTCATCATATATATATATATATATATAAGATCGTTAAGTAAGTAAAACTAAATAAATATACGAGTTAAAAGAGTTTTAGAAACTGGAAATGTCTTTTATCTACAATATACATATTTATATATAATTGTAATAATACATGACTCAAGTCTGTAGTTTTGGAATATATATGTTTATTTTACTTCATATATAGACGAGAAGGTTATGAAAATTTCTCACCCAAACTCAATTCCCAACATCCGACTAAAAATCATATGTATTTTTGTAGAGGAAATCTTCATGGACAAGAAGAAGCATTATCAACAATAAGACGCACATGCATATGAAAAACCTAAAGTTTAAAATACATTTAAAAAATTCAAAATCTTTTTCCAATAAATTATTTTGCTAATTCAAATCGAGTCGAATGTTTTTTTTAATTGTCAAATCGTTAAACACACACACACATATATATACATGAATATGAGTTATACATCAAGAGGAACATTGATGACGCAGAGACGTTCAACTTTAAAATTTAAGGTTTCAATATTTTGTGTTCAATGTGTCTAGCTAAGTACGAAACGCGTTGTCCAGATTTTTTCTCATTGCCATTTAATTAACCATTTAATTACCCCCCAGACGCAAATACACACACACACACACACACGCACACACACACATATATATATATATATATATATATATATATATATATACCACCGACTGACACCAAATCAGTCGAGTTTCGATCCCGGCCAGAAGCAAGTGGATACGTTTAGCCATAGTGATGAGCTGGGATACAGTGAAACAGGCTTGTATGTGGATGACTAATATATATATATATATATATATATATATATATATATATATATAGTGTAACAAAGTTGTGGAACTCGTAAGTGTTTTAACCTGCTGTTCATGCATTTACTTTTATAAAGAGTGCTCGATACAAACGTAGAGCGTTATATTGTAATAGTTGTTACAATGGTTTATAAATTCATAGTATCACTACAGTGTATATCGGATCAACTAAGAACACTTTTAAGCAGCGCTACTACATGCACTTAACTTCATTCAAAAACAACTTATACCGAAACCAAACATCCCTTTCTACATATTTTTGGAAGCTGAAGGATTCAAAACAGAAACCCAAAGTAAAGTGGAAAATCCTAGAAAAAACTAGAACTTGCAACTCACTTGACGACATCTGCCCTTTATGTTTAAGTGAAAAGCTACACATTCTAAAGTACTCCAACAGTAGAGAATTATTAAACCGTAGAGACGAATTAGCAGTATTATGCAAACATCACAAATATTTCTCGTTAAAATTTAAATAAACAAAAAAGCACCCCACCCACACGACCCCCCAAAAATGCAATAAATACACATAATCAACCCTATTAATAAATAGAACAAAAAAGTAAAAATAAAAGACAACAGACCCCACACCACACCAACAATAAGTTCAGCTACCTGTAAATGGTAGAAAAATAAAAGAAAATATCGACACTGCAAAAAACAATAAAACCATAGATCCCAATATAAAATAACCAAAACTAAACGATAAAGTGACCAGCCCCAAACATAACAACACATACCCTCCCCTAAACCAAATAGCAGCACCTTATAAACCATAAAAGAATTAACTAGACCATCCAAAAATCACACACTACCCATATCATTAACAACGACGCCACCACTACTACATCCAGACAAGATAAATAGGGAAACCTGTCCTGAACTAAGTCACCTCCCACCAAACACCTAACTCTAAGACTTAAATAAGGTCAACAGAATCCAAATAAGCTCCCAACCTCACTTTCATCTTAAAAAAAACATATTCACCACAAATAAACGGGTTTTCACCAGATAATTTTCATTCCAACTTCTTCGCCCGAAGAGAGGCAACCAAAAAACAAGGTTAGCTTCGAAACGCGAAAACCTTTGTGTAGTGATACTATGAATTTATAATTCATTTGTAAACGAGTTATTATACGACCTAGGTTTCCAACCTGTGGTGTCTTCAGGCGATTTGCAGTAACTGATTTAACCGATTTTTTTAAGAACGCTCACGTAACGCTCACGTAACGGGGATTTTTTAAACGTTATACTGTTTTCAGCTATGGTTGTATGACCCTTATAGGTATTTTATGGTATGGTTGCACTTAGTCATAATTTCTGTTCTTTCATTCATTTTTGTTTGAGAATAACATAAATAGCTAACTTTCTTCCTGGAACAGTCTACATATTTCTCTACTTTTATAAGGCTTGGCTGTTTTCACTCTACTCCACGTTATGTCTGGGATTTTTTCATATTTTAATTTCAATTTCCACACGTGGCTAGCCAATTTTGTACAATATATATATATAAGTTTATGTTTATATCTAATCAGAAATGTCGGCGCACGTGTTCTTGTATTTCTATACTCTGATATTTATCTTCAAGATAAATTGATAAACTACACACACACATGTAATATTCGTGCTGATATCATGCCTATCAACACCAACAGTCTGACGTATCCACGCGCACACATAAACGCACACAAGTACACAAACACGCAGGTACGCACTCACAGCCATACACGCGTGCACGCCCACATACAACAGTAGGTAGTGAAGCATCCTTGGGGTTTTTGTCATTAACAAGATACTCTTTCTTAATAAGTGAAACTTATTAAGAAAGAGTATTCATATGAACTCTATATGAACTTATGTTCGAATTCAAATGAACTCTATGAACTTATGTTCAAGAAACATAACTGTTATAAGCCCGAAAAGGAGAATCAGCGATGAGGGTTCATATTCCACTCCAGTCATTTGCGTTCGCTACGCACAAATGTACGTTGTGGTGCAGTGGATATCGAATCGGAATGACAAATCGAGAAGGTGAGTTCGAATTCCGTCACTTCCCTCTAGTTATGGGTTAAATAACAGGACAGATTGGTTTCTATAGTCTTTGCTGGCAACCAGTCTACCGTAGGAAATAGTGGCAACCTATTGCAGGAAAATCTTTTGACCAGTCAGTCTTGTCTCTTTCGAAACATGATCACCCAAGCGTGTATAACGTATGGTACTTAACTGATGCATAAATGCCTTTTGGAAAAATCAGAATCCATTTCATATTTTCTTCTTTTTTTTTATACAACAATATTCCTCCATACAAGGCTCGGGGGCCACTCGAAGTACTGGGAGGCAATTTTTGCTGATAGGAGTGGAAAATAACGATTAACCCTAGCCTTGTTCATGTTAAGATTGTAGTGATCGGGGAAGAATCCACTTGGGTGTCGGTTCCACAGAGCAGTAGTTCACAGAAATGATGCTGTTAGAGTAGAAAACTCAATCTTCACAGATGGAATACGGATTTTGGGTGAAGAATAATTCGTTGCCCACAAGAACTCGGTGACGCTTTTGGTCTCTAATATAATAATAATAGCAGGACACACTGGGCTGGTTACCTGTCTAAGAGAAGGAAAACTCTAAACATGTGATAAGTGTCACGCGAAATCATTCCACTGTATTTCTCAAGTCATGTAATTAGCAGATAATAAAAGAAAAAAAGATACGTTTTGATTAGATATGGTATTTGTAAAATTGATCCCCTGTGAATGACTTGACTAGGTTCAGGCAAATTAATAGACCCACACTTAATACTTAGGTAGATAAATCGATAAATCCGCAGCCTATTGATGAAAAAAACATTTAATTTACAGAAGTACTGACTTTGTACATAATTTCCTTCTTTATATGCCGATTGTGCTTAACGAGAAAAACTTCTGGGCGACGCGTTGCGTAATTTAAATTTTAAAGGATAACGTCTCTACATCAACGTTTCTGATCCTTTTGTGTACGTTTTTTAATTATTTTAGTCTGATGAAGTTTTTTAGAAAGTTTAAATACATTACATAGATTTTTAATTTTTTTTATATGGCAGAAATAAGGTAGAATGCGTTTAGATGACATATTTCTCTCATATTTATGTGTACATACATACATACATACATATATATAAGTGTGTGTGTGTGTGTGTGTGTGTGTGTGTGTGTGTGTGTGTGTTTACGCTCTCGCTTGTCAATTGAGCACTATGGACAGATGGTAGACTTTAAAACACAATAGTAATCGCCGCTATTTACGCAACGTTTATTAAGTAATGAATTTGAATTCTCTCAGTTTCTAGCGTTTTTACATTGTGTATATAACACGCTAAAATCTGCCTTCCTCCTCTGTACGCTGATAGCTTAGTGGTAAAATCTCTGACTGATATCAATCAATGGTTTAAGTCCTGACTGGAAGTAGTCGGATGTCTAACCGTACTGATGAGCCGTGATACTGTCATCGTGTTCTATCTATAGGAATGGATTCTTCATCCGTCAATAAATAATAACCTGCGTGACTTCCGAGGACGCCGCTGGGAGGTAGTGAAATTAGTCTAGAGACAGTCAAGACGCAGCGTAACTATACAATTCGGACTTACACTTCTATTTGCTGATTACTAAAACTTATTATTGTATATATTGTTCTGTTATTCTAATAAACTATTTGAACCTACCTTCTTGTTTCCGTGTCTTTCTTGCTGTCCCAAACAGGCCACAACAACTTGGCGACGAAGATTTCGCCGCAACAGATACAGCGAAACAGAACTGTCTGCGGATGACTATATATATATGCACATAGACACTTTCTAAATTATAATCTGTGTGTAACCGAACCGTTTCATCAGAGCGAACGAGTTTCTAATGTGAATATGACTTCAAGCAAACGAATTCTTTAGAGAAAATAATACTTTATCAAATTTTATAGACTCACACTTTAGAATAAGAAGTTCACCAAATGACAAAAGCCACATACACAACAGCAACGTCGACTAAAATGTCTATTAATAATATGGAAAATAATAATATAATATATACACTGCCTTTCCACATTACCTTAAATAAAATGTTAGGAAAGAAACTCACATCAATACAAGAAAGTGTATTTGAGAAGTTTATTTTCCCGAACAACTTTTCAAGAAAAAGATGAAAAGCTAAGCAGTCTTATTAACTTTTTCAGACATTATTTTCATCAAGAAATTTGGAGTGAAGACACAAAAAAAAAAAAAACGGTGACGTTAAGTTTAAAGAAAAAAATCTAGAAATCTAGAAATTAAAAAGAAAATTAAAAACTTTGAACCTTCCTTCTTCTTTTGTTCACTGCATAACCGCTACATACTGACGCTACATAATCACAAAGAACGTTATCGAATAGTGAAAGCAGCACCGCTGGAAAACTTCTAACTCTAACAAAAACTAATGTTTAGCGCAAGTAACTAGAAAGAAAAAAAATATGATGAGGATCTTAAATTTCCACACTATCTTAAACAAAAGACATGGAACGAAACTAGAAAGAGCTATAACAGTTACTAGACTTGAGAAATCTAATTTCTTGTAGAGACAGTTTTAACTGTTCGGACAATGAATGCCCAATGTTTCCTGTATGGAAACGGTTTATCTTAACATTATCACTGCCACTTAAAAATCCAGGTAAATACTACTTACCTTAGGTTAAGGTCCTTTTCGGATCAACTTAAAAAATAAAATGTTTGTAAAATGATGAAAAGATGAGGATTATTTTACGATGATGCAGCCAGGTACAGATTAATGGGTAGATACAATAATGCGATAGTTGATGCGTAGTTAAAAGTTGATCTGAAATTTTCATTGTATAATATTCTATCTACGCGATTAAGGGAGTAACGTTGTATTAATGAGGAAAGAGTTTTGTTTTTAAAAAATAGCATTTCTTGTGTAATATAAATGTAAGTTTTGTCCGGGTCTGAAAAAATACACGAAGGTTCATCAGGATGATGTTACCCAATGTAGTTCAATAATTTCTGTCTAAGGTGACATTTTTCTTTCTTACTTTCTTTTATTTATTTATTTGTTTAATTATTTTTTTTAAGTATACACGTCTTCTTCTGCTTTTGTCTTTATTTAGAGTATTTCTTCCAGTGCCTCGTAGTATTTTCATATCCAAATTATTAATTTTTATTGTTTTTCTGTAATTATTTTTCCGCCTGAACGCTGTGCACGAAATTTCTTCTACGAGAACCTTTACTTGCGTTAATTTTTGTGTGACTTTTTAAGCCCTACTTTTCCACACTTGACGCACTTAAAATTCTAAAAGAGGCAGTGGTTTGCGATATGTAACATAAAACAAGGATTAATTTTTCTTGTTCCACATTTTCTTTGGCTTGTATTTATACGCATTCTTTTTCTTCAATTTTCTCCATATCGTGTCACAGATTTAGGACTCACTGTCATTCGTCCGATATTTCTTGTAGCGTTAGTTTTTATTTTGTTCCAGTTTCGTTAAGATTCTAGCACGTAGTTCTGCGTCTTTTTTAACCAATAAACTTTGAACGAAAATTAATCTTTTAAGTATATCCTGAATCAGCTCGTTTAATTTGAATCTTTCACACTCCTTATTAGCGATTCCAGTACATGTGACAAAAATTTCGACTTCTATTTTTGTCAGGTTCATGCACTTCCAGCGTGTATTGTATAACGAACTTTTCTCGCTAAAAATTTTAGAATAATTACAGTTTTTCAAAGTAAACCTGCCCTGGTTTTCTGGGTAATACAAAATTACAGTATTTTTCATGTTCTACTGATGCTAACTTTCTCTCAAGAAAAGCCTTCTTTGTTGCTCAGCTTCCCAGTTGCTGCATTATTCTCTGTGAATTCGCCACGAACTTAGGTCACTGGTGCCTCCTCCTCAAGAATTTACTCGTGCTACCAGACTGGCAACAAGGCCCCATCCATTTACAGTTAGATCAACCAAATGCAACCGACAATTCTACACCAACAGCTTCTTTTCTCGCACTTCCCGCCTGTAGAGCTCCCTTCCGAATACTTGCTTTCCTGACGGCTACAACCTCCAGGAATTTAAATGCAATGTCAATTCCCATCTCTTATCCTCTTAACTTTCTACATCACTATACGTTCTTTTCCTTTCTCTGTACCTTCGCAATTGTCTTCACACCTGTGTTTTCATCCTTCTCTTACCCTTTCTCTGATACCCCTTGTAACTGGTTTGTCTTTCTCTTCACTCTCCTCCTGCCTAAACTTTTACTCTCTTATGTAGCCCCCTGCGCAACAGTAGCGGTACCGCCTTGCTTGAATTGAAACGATAAAAAAAGAGTATCTTCTAGAATGAATAGAAAAGGCAATTCAATCATCTGAATTGTATGTGAATTCAGTTATGGTGCTTTCCACCGCGTCTGAAATGAAAAAAAAAAATTAGAGCATTTTCCGGTTTTTTTTTTTTTTTTTTAATTATTTCATTTAACTTTTGTTGTCGTTTCTGGAGTTCCATCAACTGCTATTGTTTCCGTTGTTATTATTGCTGCTATTCTGTTCACCGCAGCAAACATGGTAATTTTTTTCCCTACTTCGTATAAATTTTGATTCCTTGTCGCCACTGTTATAACTCGCTACTAACAGTTATGATATTATGCCTCGCCTGGCACTAACGGTACTCTAACGAACACTCTATCAGAACTCTCGAGAAACTTTGGATATTCATCCAAAGTCTTCACACTGAAATGAGATGCGATACACGGTCGGATTTAACGCGGGGAACTCGAGCACGTACACTCTGGCCAAGGGTAAAAATATACCCAGCCATCACACCGTGGGGTTAGGTATTTTATATTGTCTGTTTTTCTCAGCCGAGCCTCCATCCGTAGACAGAAGTCCGACTGAGTCGCACTCTTGCCGGCAACATAGAGCTTGACAAATGCGAGATCTTTCGGAACTCTGTCTCTGAACTCTGAGTTATTTATTTAAGTCGTTGTTCATTTTCCCGGTTCATTTGTGTTACCGGGGACTGTCCACAACACAAGAAGAAAGAACAGAACTATTTACGTTGCATTTAAATTTTTGAAAATCAAAATTTTATGATCATCCCACACGCGATAAGTGCGATAGAAGAAAATATTAGAAAAGAACTTACGCCAACATCCGGCAATTTCAACAGTAAAATGATGAAACTTAATTTCGCGGCTCATTTGAAAAAGAGATCCAGATAAGTTATCCTAATGTGTAATCATTTGTTCAGATTTTGAAAAGTAGGTTAGGCCGAGAATTTTTCAGCATATTCTTCGTATATACACACACACACACACACACACACACACACATATATATATATATATATATATATATATATATGTATTCGCAGTATCATTTAGTAAGAAAAAAAAACATCATTTTAGCGCACGTATCTTTCAGAAACTTTTGCATGCGTGTGGCCCAGACAGAAAAATAAATGTTTATCTTGTAGTGAACAACTGTTTCAGACTAAAGCAATTTTCTTAAGCTAGACTGGGCAAACTACGGCTCGCGGGTTTAATCCGGTCCACTTTATGATTTTCTATGGCCCGGAAGAACGCAACAAACATTTTCTTTTTTTATAAAAAAAAGAAAAAGATTCAGTTTAAAAAAATCGTTATTTTTTAGGTTAGATATTTCACAAAATATTAATCTTTTCCAAACAAAACAAAATGAGAAAACAGACGGGAAGCACATACATTCAATATTGATCTTGGCCTCTTACGGTTAACCGCTATATTTCCTGCATACCACCATGAACTTGGCTTCTTTCCTTTTCTTTCGTTCATACAACACCACGCAGTAATCCTCCACCTTGAATAGAGAACATTGTATGAAAAATATTTCCAATGCATGGCTACTCACAGATTATAAATAATCCTTTTGTGGCTACTCTACTGTTGTTTCTATGAAGAATATTCAAACGCGCTGCATTCTTTAGTTCCCCAACTCTCACTCTGCCAAGAAAAACTCGTCACTCAAAAAACCCACATCGTATTCCTCTAGTAAGTAGTAAGTTCCACTCATAGATCTTCTCCAAAATGAGTTACTTTGTGGAACAGAACCCCAGGAGGATACTTTCCCAACCGCTACATATATCAGACAATTTAGTGATACACGCTTGGGCAATCATGTCTCGAAAGTAAACCTGTCCTGGTTAGACATGACTGATTAAGACAAAGATTATCTCCCAGTAGGTTGTCATTACTTTCTGCAGTAGACTGGTTGCCAGCCAAGGCTACAGAACCCAATCTGTCCTATTACCCAACCCATAGCAATTAAACCTATAACTGAAAGGAAGAGATGGATTAATACTTTTCCCAAGGGTATTTGCGCATAAGTGTAATGCAAGGAATTCAACTGGAATTCGAACTAGTCTCCCCGATTTCTCGTTCCGAGCCGATATTCACTGCACTACAATGCACATCTTGTATAGTAAAAGAAAAAAAAATAATTGAAAAACCTTCTTCACTGTCCAGATTTCATTAATCGTAGTAAATGAATTAAATATGACTGCCGACTGTTCACAAAATGTATCTACTTAGCAAATAAATGTACAAATAATGTTCTTACGTAAGATTGTTATTTATATTGTTGTGGAACTCGCTGTTATTATAGTAATGCAACCCACTTTGCACAGGGTCAACAATAATATCGCCCTCCATCAAGAACATATTGCCCCACTCCTGTTTTAAAGCGTTATATGTAAGTACGGAATCACTATTTTTAATCTTTTATTTTGGTTCCTATTTCTAGCAAGTTTTCGGCTCCGTCTAAAGTCGACTTCAAATTTATACATTTAACGTCTTCAGCTGAACTCTGAAATTTTAATTACTATTTATTTTTTCCTCCAGTAGGAGTAGATAGGTATGGCTATCGGCCTGTTCACACTCCTTCCCGGTGATTTGAACAAGAGTGGAAGCTTATCTCTTGTTTCATGTCCAAGATTAGGTTTCCAATTTCTTCTAAAATCTACTTTAACTCTATACTTTTAACAACTTCGCCTAAACACTAAAATTTTATTTACTATTTATTTTTTCTCTCGATAGGAGTAGATAAGTTTGCCTGTCGGTCGGTTCACACTCCTCCCAAGTCATTTTAACGGGAGTTGAAGCTTATCCCTTGTTTCCTGTTTAGGTTTAGGTTTCAAGTTTCTTCTAAAATCTACTTCAACTCTTTACTTTTAGAATTTTTTTCGCAATATATACTTTACTTTCAAAATACCGTAATTCACACCACTTATTTGGACAGAAATATTTTGGCAGAAAAGTGTATTTTCTTTTAATTCCTTCTTCTACTCTTAAAACAAACATAAAAAGTATTAAAAGCAAAAAAAAAAAAATAAAAAAATGAACGTTCAAGGTGACTCATTTAGTTTTCCTTCATTTATTGAAAAATGCAGGCGAAAATCTTACCGACACTGGATAGCAAAATCGTCTCGAGAAACAAAGAAAACAAAAAGGCCAACCAGTGATTTGCTGCAATCTTTTGGTGGTCTTACTTCTCAGGTTCCATCATTATTTTCGCTTGGTATCATTATGTAATCATTTATAGCTGTACAAGTTTCATTCTGGGGCTGTCTAGAGGAATATTCTGAAATACATAAGTGTGTAGATGCCTGTCCCTTCAACCTGTACACCGACTCAAAATAATTGACTTTACTGTATAATGCTCAAAATCTTCTTTAAGCAAAATTGTACATAGGCTAAGTGCGTATTATATACAGGAAGATTCTTCTTCTTCTTTGTGTCGTGTCCCTTCAGAATTAGGATTATCATAACCTCCACAATTTCCTATCTTTTAAAGCTTTAAACAATGATTATCTTCTGGTGCTTCTTCTCCCATATACCATATCCTTCCAGGACGTGGACGATCATAACTCTCCACAACTTCCTACCTTTTGAAGTTCTAAGCAATCATTTTCTCTTACACTACTTCTTCGTGTACCATATCCTTTCAGAACGTGGGGAATTATGACTCTTCACGACTTCCTATCATTTGTAACTCTAACTCATTACTTTCCCTTCTACTCCGTTTTTCCATCCTTTTACATAGGCTCTGAGGTAGATTACACGATATTCCCTCTTGCCTTCAATATATTCTGTGAGTGTCAAATTCTTTAAGCCCCATCTTTCCTCTTTATACTAGAAATTTCATCTGCCTCTTCCTTTTTTGATCCTATTTTCCATAAAACTTCTCTATTGCTCACATGTTCTGTGCATAATATAATCATCCACTTCTATCAAAAACCAGCTAACTAGAGATGGTTTCTCAATAAAATCAGTGTAGAATGCAAAAAGAAACCACTTCTCTGTCATTTCCAAGATAATTCATAGCTATACAAAAAAAAAATACGAATATAAGAGATAATAATGTGTAGCGAAACAAGTCCGTTGGATCTGAGTTCTTACGGTAAAAAAGGACATGCTGACAAGTGTCACCTGACTGCTCTTCAGTAACTATTCGCAACAGGCAGAAAATTGTAATCGAACTTGAAATATAAGGGGATTATGTCAATGTGGAATACTGGAAAATATCAAGCAAGAAATGAACAAATTAAACATTAAGGTATGTTAAACTGGAAGGACAAATAACAGGGACTTCATAAGTGATGAAGTAGATCAAGACATGAATAAGTTAGGCTAAAAGAGAAATGTTCAATATATGCATTGCAGAAGTATACGCACCAACGGTTCAAAGCACAGATTAATTGATAGATTTTACAGTACGCTGAATAATTTTGGGGTGCAGTGGATATCAGAGAAATCGGGGAGCTGAGTTCGAATCCCAGTTGAATTACTTGCATTCGCTTGCGCGCAAATATCATTGAGAAAGGTATTAATCCATCTCTTCCCTCCAGTTACGGGTTAAATAACAGGACAGATTGGATTCTATAGCTTTGGCTGGCAACCAGTCTACCGCAGAAAGTAATGGCAACCTACTGCGGGATAATCTTCTGACTAGTCAGTCATGTCTCTTTCGAGACATGATCGCCCAAGCGTGTATCACTTATGGCATTTAACTGACTGACTGAATAATTCAATGCAGATCGCAGAAAACTATCATTATGAATGATGTTAAAAGTCGAAAAGAGAATAGAATGAAATAGTAGGTAGGGTTAGTATCCTGTAACAGATAAACCAACGACTGAAAGAATGAAGATGAGGATATTAGTGTAAAAATAAATAGTTTAATTAATACAGGCTGTCATCTACCGGGACTACCTAGAGTTAATTCACTCTTCATCTTCGTCAAAATTTTATATCATTCCAGTCGATGAACTCACACGTACATCCACGCGTATAAAGCTCCGTTGAGGAGCAGTTATTTGTCCACCTCTCACCCTTATCCCGGTTTTCTGATATGCGCCTCGTAGATTCTTTGATAAAATCATCGGTTACAAGATAAGTCGACAAGGAGCGGAAAGAAATGAACTAACCTCTCATCCAGCCATTATAGTTCCATATATTCAAAATTGTCCTGACCTACTTCCAGCAAGACATATCTGTGGCTTTTATCAACGCAAAATTTGAAACACATGAATAACTGGTATGTTGCTCTTCCAAGAGAGAAAGAGAAATAGACTGTTAGTGATACGGCAGTTCATTCAATAGTCAGAATTGCTTAAATGGACCCCTTTTTTAATCAATTCACCCCAAACAACGCGATAATGCCACTAAGATGCAAGTGGTACTGGGAGTGTAAGAGAAAGAGAAAACTTTAGACGAGAACAGAAAGACGATTCTAAACAAAGCAAAAAAAAAAAATGGGTAGTTAAATCTCTAGTCTTGCTCAAAACTCCTGGAATGTGTGTTATCCGGACGATAGGCGAATTATCTACTCTACGGAGGGAAAAAAAAGTAAATAAAATTTCAGAGTTTAGGGTGATACGTTAGAAGTATAGAGTTGAAGTAGACTTTAGAAGGAAGCGGAAATTGAATACTAAACAGGAAAAAAGGGTCGAGATTCTACACTTGTCCAGAAGACTGGGAAGGAGGATGGACCAGATAACAGGCGAACCTATTTATTCCTATTAAAACGTCCAAAACTATAACAACCAGTTATTGTAACATTTCCAGTTATAACAAGGAAATTACTAATAAGCATTTCTGAATATGCGCAAACGTAATTTTACAAGATATTCAGCAATCAAAGTAAAATCAACCATGAGAAATAAATATGAGTTTTGTGTAATTTAATGAACATCGCCCATCTTGGAGAGAGAAAAAAAAAGAAATTATTACATAACTTATGAAATCTTTAACTTTCCCAGTGAGAATATTTAGTTTCAAAGTTAAATAATGGCTGTTCATATCTGTCTATATATCTTTTTAACTCTCAATTATCAAAATTTAATATTTAAACAACGTTTCATCTCATCATGAAATGATGACTTTCAAAAGGAGATACACAAACATTAATGGTTAAACTAGTCCTCTCAGTCTGATCTATCTATCTAACTTAGCCTCTTAATATTCTCAATCTGTTCATTATCTATCTGTCTGGCTGTTTGTTTGCCTGTGTGTCTATAAAATTTGTTACAATCTGTTCATGACATCTATAGATCTGTTTATTTTATTACCAACATTTAAACTATATTTAGTCTTATAGATAAATAAGAGTCCTGAAAAGATAACCCACAATCATTAATGGTTAAGAAATTCTAACATAGCTATTTGTTTATTTGTCTCTCGGTCACACACACACACACACACACACACACACACACACACACACACACACATATATATATATATATATATATAAAACACCCGAATCACTGCTTTTCGGTGCGGCTAGATTAACCGTTCGTCTCTAGCCGGGACTGAAACCCGACTGATTTGACAGCAGTCGCTTATTCACCCACCAAGTCATAGACGCGCGTCAGAGATTTCACACCGCGTGTAATGTTTTTATGAAATGTAAATAACACCAGCAGTGAAAATGTTCTATCCTGTAACCACTCCGAACAAGCGTTCTACTCGGTAACCAGAGAACATAGCGTAACTATTAAATATTGACAATAAATATATATATATATATATATATATATATATATATATATGTATATATATATATATATATACTATGAATATTTAATATTTACACGCTATTTAATCTCAGAATTAAATAAGACACTTCAAAGGGATGTTCACAGACATTATATAGTTAAACAATTCAATCATCTATCTATCTATCTATCTATCTATCTATCTATCTATCTATCTCAGTTCATTATCTATCTATCTATCTATCTATCAATCTATCTATCTATCTATCTATCTATCTATCTATCTTAGTTCATTATCTATCTATCTATCTATCTATCTATCTATCTATCTCAGTTCATTATCTATCTATCTATCTATCTATCTATCTATCTATCTATCTATCTATCTATCTATCAGTGGCTGTAAAAAATAATCAAGAAAGGATTTAAAATAACGAAGAATCATGTTCAGTTATTTCGTCAGGTTTTGAAAGTTGACCAGCGTAAGAACTTTTCAACAACACTTCGTATGTGTGTATATATATAAATATTTATGTGTGTAAAAATTTCCAGCTATATCTACAATATATCTGGAAAAGGACCATATAAAAGATAAAAATTATCTTAGCCAACGCGTTTCGTCCTTTGATTGACATTATCAAGGCAAATGTGAGAATTTTATTTTGCGACAACGATTTATAAAGAAAAGTAAAATGTTGTTTTTCCAATTATTTAAATTTAAGAGACGCTCATAAATATTCACCAGGTTAACTGGAAGGTCTAGGTCGATTATGTCAAAATGACCTAATTTAACGTCTAATAAACAAAAGTGAATAAATGATGTTTTATTTTTTTTATATTTTTTGTTTTTGTCTTTTTTTTATATGCGGTTAATATTTAGATTATTATAGTATGGAATACATTTGTGTATATGTGTGTGTTTGTGTTTGTGTGTGTGTGTGTGTGTGTAAGGGCTTAGGGAGTGTAGAAACTGAGCATCATAATTATTGTCTCAAACGCTTTCGGTCAATTCATTAGCCATTATCCAAAAGTAGCAGTAATTCTCCGACATACTGGTTGGTTCTAGTAGTAATTCAGTCTTGAGTCACCTTTAAAATACCGCCAATACAAAAAAAAAATCCTATTTTTAACTGGTGAAATTTGAAAATTATTACATTGTTCATGCTCTAACTTTGAATTATCTTCAGTTGTCTGTGATTATATATACATTTTTTCTTTTTTTTAAGCAGGTGTTAAGGAAGATTACTGTAAAGGTTTCATCGACGCCCACGGTCAGTGGAATAATGGTTTCTACTGTCCGAAGTGGTCATCTGACCCAAACCAAGTTTACTGCTGTGGAACCAAGCATGATCGATATTGCTGTAAGCCGCCTGGGCAAGAGTCGATCACGGGCTTCTCTACAGACAGTTTTTTGCACGAAAACTCCCCCAGTAGCATATCGTAAGTATAATTAAGTTTTATGCTTATAAAATTCATCAAGTAATAAAATACATATTGTATTTACCATCGGTGAGAGATATCATTTCGAGATCTGAGATACATCTCAATTCTGAGATAGTTTTGTATTTAGCGTCGGTCACAAATATAGTTCCGAGATTTGAGAAAGATCTGAGTTTTGAGATTTTCATTAAAACCCGACGATTATTTGATTTTTTTCAAGAATTTCCAAATTAATGTGTTTGTCACCTGAAAAAATTAGTTATGTAATATTACGTTTTTACAGTGTAAACTCTCGTAACGATTTGGTTACCCACTAACTAAAATCAAACAAGATTTTTTACCAAAATTTTCAACGTATTAGAGGGGATTAAAAATTTTGTTAAATAATTAAAAATATTTTGATCTTTCTCTTAGTAATAACATAAACATTTTGATAGAAAAAGTTCGTTTTTATTAATTTTGGGACCTTTTTTATTTATACTGTTTTATGCGGTTTTTTCAGCGATGTAGTGAAGGTACCTATATTAAATGCATTATTACATATGGCCAGATATTTGATTTATTCAGTTTAAGGATCTGCCTAAAAAAAAATGAGGAAAAAGCTGATTGTCTTTTCTAAAAACTTTTTCTGAAATTAAAAGAATAAACTCCTGGTATAATATTACTGATGATATTATTATCCCTACTGCGTATGATCTGTTTCTAATTTATTAATTATTTTTTTTTAATATTTTGAAAGAAAAATATATATTTCTTCTCCAGAAAAAAAAGAAAATGTACGTTTATTGTCTCTGAAGCAAAGGATGTTTACCTTATGGTTTTTATTATAGAAAATCGTTAATAAGTCCAAATGCTAAAAACGTTACTTTCAGTAAAAGATTACGACTTTCAATAATCATTGTATATAATCATTGTTTATGTATTTAGATTTAAATGAGAGAGTGTGTGAGTGAACAAGGAAGAACGAAACGAAACAAACAAGATTTTAATAGATGTTATTTTTCTCATGAAATTGGAATACCGTTCAGAAAGCTAAACATGCCGTCTGCAAACCAAGGAACTCAATTTCCCCATGACTGCACCTGGGTTGACGTAAAATTGTTTACAAAAATAGAAGAGATACTTTTCAAAGTTCACTAGCCTCACATGTAAAAGTAAAACCATAAAAAATAAAAAGCTTTTTCGCGTATATTTCATTAATTTCTTGAATATTTATTTATTTTGGGCAGAACACCAAATAAAGCCGTGACCAGTTCTCCTTCTGTCGCACCCCAGTGTTATTTGGACTGCAACATCACAACTATTGCGGCTTTGACGATCAGTATCAGCGTCCTTCTGACTCTTGTGATGCTGCTCTTGTGTTGGGTGTGGCCACGATATATGATGTATCGTAATCGGAAAAAGACTGTGCAAAGTAGGTATAAATTTACATACTATAATAATTTTTTTTATCAGGAATGAGTTTTAAAAAATATATGAATGAGTGATTAGAACGTTAGAGTTCCGGTCTGAGGTTCGAATCTCGCTTAATTTAATGTTTAATTTCTCAAGTTGATAATATCGGATTGGGTAGACAATCTTAATGCGCATCATTGGAAAGTGTCTGAACATCGTAATACAGATTGATCTAAGTCTCATGAGTGTAACTGGGTAAACGAAATTGTTTTGAAGCTGTCGGTGTTTATGCGAGCATGAAGTCACAAGCTAACTTCATGACCGGGGTTCGAGATAATTACTGGTCTTGTTCAACTGCTGATTTCTCTAGATTATACGCTCACTCCAAGAAACTCTGAGGTCCGCCCATCATAGTTGCAGTATGAACTACACTTTAGTTAAATAAACGCAGACCTCTGCAGACAGGCATACACTGATACTAGTGGCAAGACATCCCACATACACGCGCGTGTGCACACGCGGACGCGCGCGCACACACACACATATATATACATATATATATATATATATATATATATATATATATATATATATATAGTAAATAACTAACCTAGAGAGCCAACGAACCTACCAAGGTTTCACCAAATTTGGATCTTCAGGGAAAGTTGGCTCTTTTTTATCACCATTTTTTCCTTCCGCGTATGTGCTCGGAGGGTTTTTCGAAACGAGTATAACGATAAGTTTACATTTATATATATATATATATATATATATATATGTGTGTGTGTGTGTGTGTGTGTGTGTGTGTGTGTGTGTGTGTGTGAAATATGAGGAGGAGGAAGTAAGTCTTTTCGCATAGATGGAAAAGCAGAATGAGTACCAAAATGAACTCTAATTTGAGCAGAGAAATAACAAGAACTAACTGCTGTCAAAATTCGCCTAGCCAAAAGCTCACCACGCGAACCAATATAAGGAAGCCGTAAATAAACTGGGCATTTTCCACAATGTGCGGTTTATCCTTGGAAAAACGGTTAATTTTATCACGCATCACACCATTCACCATTTTACTTGGATATCCATTTTTTTGATAACGTGCTGCGTATAAAATCTAATTCCACATCCAAAAGTCTTTCCGTGCAAATTTTTAGGGCCCTATGTGTAAGGGTCATAACCAAATTAATTTTTCGCTTTCTTGAACAAAATGAGTTCCACCGCGTGTACAATCCTGGAAACGTGGTTTTGCGAAACACGGAAGAATAAAATTCACATGGAGTCCGATGAAAAACAAACATCAAGAAATGACAGACAACAATGACAATCAGTTGCATATTACAAACCAGTTTGTAATATGCACCTAATGATTTCGTATGATATGTATATTTATTAAAATATATAATTAATAGCCCTGTATATACTATACTGAGCACTGTTTTATTAACACCTAATTAATATTTTTATATATGTGTGTATACTTGAGCGTATACCCATATGTATATTTATTTATTCGCATACACACACACACATATATATATATATATATTGTCTCTAAAAATGTATACACGTTTTTACAGTGTCAAATTTCTTTCTTTTCAGACTCACACTTTAGTATTACGAATGCCATTCAGTCTTAACTTTGAACGAATAAAATTCATTCTGAAATGCTATTAGAAGTTCTACTTGCTTGAATTCTTTTTTGGGAAAGCTTCAAAATGTTTTACATTTTTTGACTCACCTATCGTCTAGTCCACACTCCTTCCCGTTTTTGAACAGGAGTAGAGGTTTATCCTTTGTTTCCTGTGTAGGATTAACTTTCCGCTTCATTCTAAAGTCTATGTCTGTTTTGTACTCAGTAATTTCTTATTTATTGAACAAAAATATTAATTGAAAAATACATTTTGGCAAATTAATTTAACCTTTTTATGTTTATACATCATGGAAAAGAAAAGGACGGAATCAATCGATAATGAATTCGGAATAAAGTCAATCTTCAAAAAGAGAATAAAAAAAAATCATTCACTTGTTTTTGAAAATGGTGGCGTCGATTTCTGTTATTTTTGCTCTTTGTATCACACATGATGTCTGTACTTATGTATTTCCAGGGGAAGGAATGTTTGCCCAAACTGCTTATCCAGTTTTTAAAAAGGGACTATTTACTTGAGTTCACATCTGATTTTAAAAAGTCTATACTATCCGAATCCGTGTGTGATAGGGAACATGATAAAAACTGTCTTCTTTAATCTGGGCTCTCCTAAAGATGCCTGTATCTCCTGTTAGTTTAAAAATAAAAGGTGATTTCAAAGACATGCGTCCCAGACTCTCACTGAATTTGCATTTTAGTAGTTTCACTCTAATGTATGGAGTGACATATCTAAAAGGTATGCATTAACAATTACTGCCTCTTATATATTAAATATATTTGCATTAATTTTGATAATATTTGCAAATTATCATCCAAATCCTTATTCCTGTCTTCTCAAATTATATGCTTCCTTTTTTTCTTCAGAAATAACAGATGGACTCGGAGTACCTCGGACTTTAATCGCTAACACCAACGGCATGACTTTCGTCTACCAACTTCAGCCAGTTACATCATCATTGGTCGGCCCTTCGGAACTTCACCAATCTATGCTTCTCGATAGATCAAGCCGAGGCACTGAAACGTCTTTATATGCAGGTAGGTTGAATCTACCAGAAATTTAAGAAGATTAAATAATTAAATAAAAATATTATTAATAATAACAATAAATAAATTACCACGAATTAAGCATTAATAATATCAGTAAAATTATTTGGAATAACAGTTACGAAAAATCATTTTTTTATTTTTTTGGTAGAGGTTATTAGTCTTAAAGACAAGCCCGATACCATAAGATCCCAAGTAGGTATGTACGCCGATGACATCAAAGTTTACTCTCGCCTCAATCAAAAATCTGGTGTGGGCGACAAAGCTAACCTTGCAGCCGAGCTTGGAAAGGACCTCCAATCCATAGTGGACTGGGGTAAGAAATGGCTCGTAAATTTTAATGCTTCTAAAACGAAGCTACTATCAATTAACCATCATAAACAACCGCGCCTACCTCCCATTAGCATGAACCAGGCTTGCCTCCCAGAGAGTAAAACACTACGCCTCCTTGGTCTCACAATTTCAGCGGACCTCAAGTGGAATGACTATGTCGAATCCATTGCTAAATCCGCTGCTATGAAAGTCGGTTCTCTGTGCAGGGCCCGGAGGTTTTTTCCGTCTGAATCTATCCTGCACATTTATAAATCTACCATCCGCCCGTGCATTGAATACTGTTGCCATATCTGGTCGGGTGCCCCTGCTATTCTCCTTGGGCTTCTCGACAAGGTACAGCGGAGGGTCTGTAATGTGATCGATACTGACTTGGCAGACCGCCTGCAGTCTCTCTCTCATCGGCGCGACGTGGCTTCCCTGTGTCTCTTCTATAAATACTTTCATGGGTTCTGCTCCGATGAACTTAGATCACTGGTGCCCCCTAGGTTCGAATTTGCACAAAATACTAGATTAGTAACTAAATCCCACCCTTTTACAGTGACACTGATAAAATGCAACCGCAACTTCTACTCCAAGAGTTTCTTTTCTCGTACTTCCCGACTGTGGAATTCCCTTCCACATGACTGCTTCCCCGCCGGCTACAATCTCCAGGAGATTAAATGTAAGGTCAATAAACACATTAACACACTAACTCGCTTCCATTCTTTCAAACATTCTTCCATCCTCCCAACTACCTATCACCCCCCTTCTGACATTTCCTATATCTAACCACTCTTTCTATTTACCTTCCCCTATGTAGCCCCAAGCGCAATAGTGGCAGTGGAATGCCTTGCTTAGGGTGAAACGATAAAAAAAAAGACCTTGTAAAATTTAAATCATCATTTTTTTTTTAGTTACAGAAAATTGTAAAATAAAATATGCAATAAAACTAAAATATTATTATAATAGAAAAGCTTTTATTTTCTTTTATGAATAACATATATTATGTTAATATATTATGCACACTATTTTCTAAAGAAAATTATTTTCAATAAATAATGATTTTTATGAGAATTATTTTCATTTTTTTCAATTTTAATTATAATCTGTAATGTTTTAAATCTTTTAAAATTCTGTATTAATTTTTAGTTGTTGGGTGATATTGTTATTAAGTAAAATGTTATTTGCTAATCATAAATGTAAAAGCTTTCTACAATTTAGTCATCCCCACCCCCAGTACTTTGAAAAGAATTTACCATTTTTTATGTATGTATGAATGTGGCGATATTTGCAAATACGGACGTCTATACCCGACATTTTTTTAAATAAAAGCGGTAATTATAATAAGTTTAAAATCATCAACAAGCATCTTCGTAAGTAAGACTATGAAGCCAAAGTAATTAAAATTCAATAAAATATTAAATTACTAATTTTTGAAGTTACTGTAGAGTTAAAATTTTATAAAAAGGTATTAATGTTGCATTTGTCAAGTAATGTTTACAGTTAAGTGCCCATTACTTAAACTGACTCTGAGTAAAAATGATTAATCGTAGTATACGTAGCAAGTCGCGTCTTAGTTATTAACTTGTGAAACTAATGAATATAGCTTGTCAGAACGTTTGCCATAGAAATGGCTATAGAATGGCCATATACTTGCGACGTTTTGTCGGTGGGAAAGTGTTTACACAGAGTGGAAAAATAATTCATCACTCACAAATCCGAGTAGACGTTTTTGAACTCAGTCAATAATAGAAAGTGAGGACTGGGCATTGCCCGCCTAGAAATGGCAGTATTATTCCATTTTTTGACTCTTGTAAATATGGAGCATAACAAGAAGAACCAGGTTCTTTCTGAAACTGCACAAGGAATCGACCGTCTTATCAGCATCTTCAACGATAGATCGTATATATGAACCCTGCGATTCTGAGTTCTAATTAAAAGAAAACGCTTAACAGTGCTCCGTCATCATTCGTTATGAAGTGAAGGGTGTTCAAAGGCCCAGGAAAGACCAAGGTGGAGAAAACACCTAAGTGCTTAAAAGGCCAAGGTGAAGGGATAGTCTGTATTCATAGAAAAGAATATAAAAACTTCGAAGCAATTTCAAATTCGGTCTGACTTGGTTGGTGTTCATTTGAACTAATATTGACGAGATAATCCAAGAAACATTTATTGCCCCAACGATCTAATGTGCCAAAAGATAATTTAGATTAATTAACGCGTATAAAGATAAATCTTAATGTCCGCGAAAAACCCAAAAAGGCTAAACAAACACTTTGCAAAAACGGATTTTTATTATTTGGTTGACTCGGGGAGCCGAGTTCGAATTCCAGTTGTAATCCATTGTATTCACTTACGCGCAAATACCCTTGGGAAAGGTATTAATCCGTCTCTTCCTTCCAGTTATGGATCAAATAACAGGACAGATTGGGTTCTATAGCCTTGGTCGGCAACCAGTCTACCGCAGAAAGCAATGGCAAACTACTGCGGGATAATCTTCTGCCCAGTCAGTCATGTCTCTTGCGAGACATGATCGCCCAAGCGTGTATCACGTATGGCACTTAACTGACTGATCATATCATTTTCTTTTAAACTTGAATAACAACAAAAACCAAATGCATAGCCATTATAAACAGGACGAATCTTTACTTCGAAACATCATCCGAAAATACGTAACTTCCTTCAACTTTTTTTTTTTTTTTAATCATTTCACCCCGAGCAAGGCAGAAACGCGACTGATGTTCAGGGGGTTACATAAATGTAAAAAGATTAATTAGAAAAGAGTGAGGAGTACAAGCTAGTTAGAAAGGAACAATAGAAAGCTGAGAAAGCAGGTGCAATGACAGATACATAGGCGGAGAGAAAGTGAAGGTTATACAGGGGAGGGGAGAGAGCTAGAGTCCAGTGGTTAGTAGATGAGTATTGACTTTGCATTTAAATTTCTGGAGGTTGTAGCCTCTGAAAGCAAGAATACGGGAGTGAGTTCCACAGGCGGGAAGTGCGAGAGAGGAAGCTGCAGGAGTAGAATTGTCGTCTGCATTTGGCTAACCTGACTGTGAATGGGTGGGACCCAGTTGCCAGTCTGGTTGCACGGGTAAACACCTGTTGAGGAGGCATCAGTGACTTAAGCTCATCCGAGCAGAAGCCATGAAAGTATTTATAGAACAGACAGAGGTAGGCCACATTTCGACGATGGGAAAGTGGCTGTAGTCGAGTCGCCAGATCAGTACCTATCACATTACAGACTCTCCTTTGGAGTTTGTCAAGAACACTGAGGAGAATGGCAGGGGCACCTGACCATAAATGGCAGCAGTACTCCATGCACGGACGGATGGTTGACTTGTATATATGCAGGATGGATTCAGGTGGAAAAAACATCCTGGATCGACATAGTGACCCAATCTTCTTAGCAGTAGATTTTGCTATGGATTCAATATAGTGGTTCCATACTTAAAAAAAATAATAATTAAATGAATCATCTATTATACTAAATTTAAAACGGCTAACCTCATCACCAAAAACAACAATTCACTTGCGAGATCCAAACTACAACGAACCAACATGATTTACGAATTCATGTGTTCTTTGTAGAACTGCGTTCGTTATCTTAATTTCGTGAATAATGATATTGGCCCTACCACTACGAAACAAACTCGGAGACTGATGCAGCATCTCTCTCAACGGAGCTCAATTCGATTTCATTTAAACACACACGGAGACCTAAACAAACCCTATCAGGAACATACTCGCCGACAGTAAAAATATCAAATCATCATCCACATGCAAAAAAAAAGACTAAAATAATGGAGGCCTTATTAAGTAAAACGAAAAACCCGATACTCATTAACATCAACTATGAACACGCTAACAACATGCTTACTGTGTTCGGTAAATAACACATTCCACTACTCTACATTATTCATAACACCACATAGATTGTTACACGTAAAATAACATTCATCCTCAAAAACAGCTAAAAGTAGGTTCCTGCACTGATTTTCGAGAACTAACTTTTAAATAGAATTTTTAAAAATAAAAATGGTTACTTCAAACTTTTATTTTAGTTTTCATTGAAAGCTAAGTGATTAAATTTACTATTTCTAGTAAGCAAAGTACTCTGGTGCATTTCAAACAGAAATTATAATGATTATAATCTAAAATTTTGAGATGTTTTTAATCTATCAGTTTTTCGGACATTTTAGCATTTGTAAACAAAAGTTAATTCTCGGTTTTAAAAATCTTGCAAAAATAAAATATACATCTGTGACACATTATTTTTAAAAAATTAGAAAATTTAATGTTAAATTAATCTGATTTACACAAGTATTACTTATTTATACTATGAAATTTTGAATAAAACTATTTCTTAAACAGAGTTCAACTTTTTTTAACCTTTCCCGCGTAACTGAAATGACAGATTGACAGATGAAATGAGACGATCACAAGTGACATAATTGTACAACTTTTCCTGTAAAATGAATAAACCCTGAAACACATATTCTTTTAATGTACACATAGAAATTACCATACAAAAAAGCTTCAAATACACAAAAAAAAACTTTTTAAAAATACAAAGGCATGACGAATTGTATTAAACTTTTCAATTTTCGATTAGCAAATGTAATCTTCACTTAATAAGTTTATAGACTAACCACAACAAATATTTTAAGTATTTTAAAAATATTTTTGAAACTTTATAAATTATTATAATTTTAAAAAAATGAAAACAATTCTTTTAAAATGTCATTATTAATCAAGAAAATGTTTCCTTTAGACTATAATGTCCTTAATTCATAGTATTTATTCAAGTAATTAAAAACGTATCAAATTAAATAATTTCATAGTAATACTGCTTTTTTTTTTTTTTTTACCATTCGGAACAGATGTTCAGAATTAAAGGCAAAATGTTTCAAAAAATAATAGATGATTTACATTCCCCAATGAGTCCTGCGTTTAACGAATAAAATCAATTTTTCGCAACAAAATTTAATTTCTTAAAATTTCATGAATTTACGTATAGGGTGGGGGTAACAGATGAAAAACAAATCATTTTTACCAAGACGTATTTTTAAAATAATTTCAAAAATACATTCATCTGTGGAAAAAATCCTGAAATTTTTATTAAAATACGTCAATTATTTGATTTTTGCAAGAATTTCCAAATTAAAGTGTTTGTCACCGGAAAAACAGAGTTATATATTGTATTACATTTTCCATTATAAATTCTCGTAGCGATTTGTTTACCCGCTAACTAAAATCAAAACAAAAGATTTATTACCAAAATTTCGAACGTATTAGAAGGGAATTTTTTTTTTAAATAATTAAAAAGTACTTTGATATTTCCTCTTAATAATAAACATTTTGATAAAAAAAAAAGTTCGTTTTAAGTTTGTGGCCTTTTTTTAATCATACTACGCTGTTTTTTTTTTGTTTTTTTTTTGTTTTTTTTTAGCAAATTAGTGGCTAGCTAAAAGTATAGCCGAAAGCGCTCGGATAAACAAAATATTTGTACCATTTTTATATAATTTATGTCCGAAAAAAAAACATGAAAAATTACATAAAATCTTAACCATCACACCTTGTCTGTCATTTTTAATGAAATCGGCATGTGTGTGTGTGTGTGTGTGTGTGTGTGTGTGTGTGTGTGTGTGTGTGTGTGTGTGAGAGGGGGGAGAGAGTGGGTGGGTGTGAAAAGTTATCGGCCTGACTCACTGCCCCAAATTTGATCAAATAGCCAACGCATAAAACGATAACAAAAACGTATATGCACGAAGCCTATTGAAGCGACGCTATTTCTATGATAAAAATGACTCTACTGAATGACGTAAAAAATATAACGAACAATCGTGCTTCGTCGATTAATGTGTAGAACAAACCGGGCCAACAGGTTCGTTGCTGATCCTGAGAGAGAGCGTGGACAGGAGAAAGGGGGAGTCGGAATTTTTTGTTCATAACATCTTAATTTATTACTCAGATGGACACATGCCTGTTGGGAATTGGGATTTCTTGAGGTGTGGGAGAGGAACCGAGCATAGGAAAAAAATTAGGGATGGAAAACTAAAAAGAAAGAAAATGAAAGAGTTAAAATATCCATAGAAGTGGAAATGAAGTGGTATAATAAAGAATGAATAAAATAAGTGGAAATGAGGTGGGAAGGTGAGAAGAAAGAAAGAAAAATAAGAAAGAAAGAAAATTTGGAAAATAAGAAAAAGAATTGAGAAAATACAAAAAGAAGAATAAAGAAAAGTATTGATTTTTAAGCACAGCTTAGATGTAGAACAAGGTCGAAAGAATGGAGTATGCACTGAGGTTCGAATTCACTTGTAATAGGCATTAGCCAGACAAGCTTGCTTACCATTTATTCCACGTTGATGGGTCCGATTAGATAGATCAGTCAGTCAGTTAAGTGCCATACGTGATACACTGACTGGGCAGAAGATTATCACGCAGTAGGTTACCATTACTTTCTGCGGTAGACTGGTTGCCAGCCAAGGCTATAGAACCCAATCTGTCCTGTTATTTAACCCATAACTGGAGGGAAGAGACGGATTAATACTTTTCCCAAGGGTATTTGCGAGGAAGTGAATGCAAAGATTTCAACTGGAATTCGAACTCAGCCCCCCTATTTCTCGTTCCAAGCCGATATCCACTGCACCACAACACACACCGTGGATGGATGGATAGATAGATAGATAGATAGATAGATAGATAGATAGATAGATAGATAGATAGATAGATAGATAGATAGATATAGGAGATGTGATAGATAGATAGATAGATAGATAGATAGATAGATAGATAGATATATAGAGATGTGATAGATAGATAGATAGATAGATAGACAGATAGATAATATTAGGAGATGTGATAGATAGATAGATAGATAGATAGATAGATAGATAGATAGATAGATAATATTAGGAGATGTGATAGATAGATAGATAGATAGATAGATAGATAGATAGATAGATAGATAGATAGATAGATATATAGGAGATGGATAGATAGATAGATAGATAGATAGATAGATAGATAGATAGATAGATAGATAGTGATAGATAGATATATTAGGAGATGATAGATAGATAGATAGATAGATAGATAGATAGATAGATAGATAATATTAGGAGATGTGATAGATAGATAGATAGATAGATAGATAGATAGATAGATAGATAATATTGGAGATGTGATAGATAGATAGATAGATAGATAGATAGATAGATAGATAGATAGATAGATAGATCATTGAGAAAATGCAAAAAGGAGGCTGAAAGAAAGTGTGAAAATAAAAGAGAGAAAGAAAGAAAGTATACGTAAAAAGAGGGTAAAAGAAAAACAGAAAGAAAATACTATCAAAAAGTATTTAAAAAAAGTATGTTATAAAAAAAAATGGAGTCAGCTAAGAGAAAAAAAATTAAAAGAAGATGGGAAAGACGATGAAATGAAGTCTAAAGAGCGAGAAGAAAATTGGACATAATCAGAGGAAAGCGGGTGAATATAAGATAAAACAAATGCAAAGAGTAAAAAAGACGAAATTAGATGACGAGGAGAAGTCGACAATCTCGTAAAGTCAGTGGGATGGGAGTATAGTTACGGAATGGCACTGAGGAACGAAGAGAGATGGGACCCATAGTGGGTTGGTGTGGTAGCGCTAACTGATTACGGATCTTTGATCGAGATGTGTAAACACATTTGAAGCGCAAAGTTGCTGCGGCCTAATCAGAAAATTTGCCGCGTTCTCTTTCACTCTCACTATCCCCAAAGCACTGGCACGTGTTTGAGCGCCAAAACCTTGCCTGTGTGGGACGTGTGGGAATGTTTACACTTACGCCTTCCACATCTCTAGGTCTTTCACCCAACAGCACAACCGACTCGTCTTGTTCCACAAATACTCCACTTCCAAGGCTTTTACAGTATGAAATTTTAGCCCAGTTCCAAATGATGATGCCTGTGGAGTAAGCAAAGATAAAGAAAATTATCTGAAGGCCATATTGGATAGAGTTGGTGAAGATATGTTGGCTGGTCATAAAATGTGGAACATTAAACTGAATTTTTACTGGCTAAAGAATTGTCTGACATTATTAATTTTTGGTTAGTATTTCAGTCAGTTAAGTGTCATACGTGATACACGCTTGGGCGATCATGTCTCGAAAGAGACATAACTGACTGGGCAGTAGGTTGCCACTACTTTCTGCAGTATATTGGTTGGCAACCAAGGCTATAAAACCTAATTTGTCCTGTTATTTAATCCATACCGGAGGGAAGAGACGGATTAATACCTTTTCTAAGGATATTTACGAGTAGTGAATGCAAGGAACTCAACTGGAATTCGAACTCGGCTCCCTGATTTCTCATTCTGAGATGATAATTTCAGTTTTTCATCTAAATATGTCATTATTATAAATAATAATAATAATAATAATAATCCTATAATATTTGCGTTAGTCCCTCCTTTGTTAGTTTGCACGACCGTTACGCCCTGCTAATAAATCCTCTCTATTATAATAAAAGCCATGTGCATTCCTTTGTATATATATATATATATATATATATTAAAAACAGAAATAGGGGTTGTTCCAACGAGAGAAATTGATATAGAAGAAAAAAGTGCAAGAAGACGTGACCGTTTTGTTTAAAGTGCAGATTTATTGTTGTTATTATTAATATTACTTGCTTTCTGTATGATATATTAAGTGTCCATAATGGCATTTGTGACACTACACGTGCTTCAAGTCTAAAGTTGACTCTCTTCAGGAGAAAAAAACTTGCGACTTTTTCCCTCCTGTCATACTCATGGAGGGAGAGAAAATAACGAAGCAGCGTCGTCTCAGGTCATTCTCTTTACCACCAGTTATGAATATTCTGTGCCGCCGCGTGCTTGCTCTTTAACAGTGCCTTATTATTCAGTTTATTTAGTATATATTTTTTTGCAATAATTATATCGTCGAGTAGTGAAGAATATATATATATGTATGTGTGTGTGTGTCCTCTTTATTATGATATGTGTCGTTATTAGTATATATATATATATATATATATATATATATATATATATATATATATATATATAAACAAAATGAATAAGGAACGAAGAAAATAATTGCAATGTTCAAAACATTAATTTAAAACAATGCTCAATTTAAAAATAGAGCAATGAATATTTATTATTAATTATTACTTTAGAACATGTACAAACTACAAACTACTAACTACAAAATTGTACAATTTTGTAGTAGTTTGTAGTTTGTACATGTTCTAAAGTAATAATTGATAATATATATATATATATATATATATATATATATATATATATATATTCCTTCCTGTCATGCTCAGTAGGGATAGCCTGTGAAAAAAAAACAGCGAATAATCCTCTCAAATATTACATATATCAGGGTTACACTCGTCATAAATAATTGCCTATTTCGTTTTGATCGAGTGGAAAGGAAAAAGATACTACTTGGTTTCAGTGAGAAAATGAATGACAGAGAGAAAGAAAGGAGGTTTTAACGGCTCTTTTAGTAAAAAGGAAAAAATTGTCAATTTTAAAAATTCATTTGTACCCACATATATATACATCTTTTTAAATCGTTCATATTTATGACTGTTATTGCAATATTTTGTTAAATGTTATGCACAAATTTAACGATGCAGTAGTCCATTTTCTACGAATATCTTACTGACGAAGAAGTCGCCATTAGCTTAATCAATCAGTAATTTAAGAATTAAGATTCATCAGAATAACAGAATGAGAAAACCAAGAAAAACGGGTTAAAACTGGTCATAACATTTACTATCACGCTCTAACTTTACAAGAAACAAAAGAGACAAAAAATAGAGTATTGCTGTCACATATGGATTAGAGTTGCTCAGTCTCCATTGTCCGTTCTTGACAATGTTCGAAGACGATTTCACGGCCTTGTGGATGATGAATTATTTTGTCAGACACTCACTACTCTAACGCCGTTTCTATGGCAAATATGCAGACGAGTTATAGTCTTTAAATTCAACAGTTCAGGCCTTCAGAGCTAGGAAGTACTATGCTGCGTACACATCTTGATTACATTCCTATTCCATTTGTAAGGAGGAAGTACCACTCAATACTGTTACTTCATAGCAATCTTAAAGTCTAGGGTCAATAGTTTTCTAACCTACATATCTTTATAATATACACTTCTTAATTCCCTCATTTACCCCATTACAATAACCTTATCCGCTATCTTGAGTGGCTCTTGGGCCATGTATTGAGTGAGCAACAGTATCAAAATATAGTTTATTATTATGAAAATATTGAATTAAAAAAAACATTCTCAAAAATTTACTTTTAGATAATTTAGTTTGGCACAAGGTCAAATGATTCGAATTCATACCTTTATAATAATGATCTCCAGGACCTGCTTGTTAACTGTAAAACAATAAGTTAGTGTTCAAATGTAAAGAGGCAATTCCATTTAGAGAGTCTTTTCCCCAAAACAAGATCAATCAAAGGGTAGAGGCGCATTCTTATATGGACAAAGGCCATCTAATCTAGAGCAAGACCGAGCTTCGTAGCTATATGCAGTCAGTGCAGTGAAGACACGGCGTTGTTGAGTAGAGAGCTTCTGAGTAAACGACCAGGACAGTGGATGCTACTTATGGTATCGACGACTACGTGTCCATGGCCAAGACGTGAATTCAAGTTGTAGAACGTCGGCTATGGTTTGACCTAGAGAAGGATGGGCTCTACCAGGTCTGGTTGATCGGAACACAATACGCAAGAATGCTTACCTTTCCAGCTTTCAACCAAGATATTTTAGGGAACTGGTTAGGTGATCAGCTACGCAACAATGCTACACGGTCATGGAACCAATGATAATCATGAACATGATTATCATTTAGTGTTCTTGAGTTTAATCTATGGATCAGGTAGTAAAATACCGGATCAGCAGGAGTGATCAATAACGGCCATTGTAATGATAAAATAGCACAATGATCAACAGATATTACATGTCAGCCAAAATCAAAGGGCACCTGATGATAGCCAGTGGCTAATTGGCCGAAACGTTGTAATAACAATCATGACAAGAACAACAGTTCGAAATAATTAAGTGCATTAAGCAAATTAATTTGGACTGTTAGGTGACATCTGTCCTTCTATATGGCAGTCAATCCTGGACAATCTCACCAAAGATGAAAAAAAGAACTGAAGCAACAAAAATGTGTTTCTACAGAAAGATGTTCAGAATACCATGAACTGAACATGTGAGCGACAAAAGGGTTTTAGAGAGAATGGAAACAAACAGGAAATGTATACTTAACATCAGGAAGAGAACGCTGGAGTTTCTGCAACACGTAATGAGGAAGGGAGCTTGGAGAATATAATACTCACAGGATGAATGCAGGGAAAGCAAGACAGTGGAAAGTAACACATGAAATACTTGATGGGCTTAAGCAAGTAGATGGCAGAACAAGGTTTGGAGAAAATACCAAGAGAAAAGCTGTTAAGAGCTATAAGAAATAGGAGGATGTGAAGAGCCATGACTGCCTATGTCCTGAAGGGACACGGTACATAAAAGAATATAAAAGTACACTCTTCACCATGGAACAAGACAAACAGATCACGAAAACCAGCAACTATGAAACGATATCATAAAAATAGATACCTCCACATAGTCGCTGAAAAACAGCATGGCGTGATATTAAAAGAATCCAAACTTAAAAACAAAGTTTTATCATCATAACGTTTATTTTATTATTAAGAGGAAAGATTAAAGTTTATTTTTTCATTATTTTTTTAAAAAAAAATATGAATCCTTTCTAACACGTTTGAAATTTTGGTGAATTTTTTTTTTTTGTGGGGGGGGGGGTCATCCATTGACTCGATGTTTACTAGAGTTTAATACTATATTTACAAATCAAAACTTAAAAAGCTTAAAACAAATTAAGATTGTTAAAAAAAATATGGCACTTAGGACATATAGTAACAAAATGCAAAGTGCCATATCACTAAAAGGTCACGTGTTTCAAAGGTTGTTCCCCTTACGAAACGACCATTTAGGTTTCATAATTTTATGCCATTTCTGGTCAACTATAAATCAATTCATACCTCTGGCTGTCGTCACTTAATTCAGAGGTCAGAAAGATCAGAATGCCGTTATTAAGAAATACTTTTATTCTAAATTTCATGCTATAAACAAGTAATACTTGTTTCAAATCAGATTAATTTAACTTTCAATTTGCTAATTTTCCAAATATAACGTGTCATTGATCTATATTTTCTTTTGCAAGATTTTTAAAACTGAAAATAAATTTTTGTTTACAAATGTATCAGCCGCTCAAAAATGTTCGAAAAGTTGAAAAGATTTTTAAAATCTCAAATTCTTAAATTCCAATCAACATAATTTCTATTTGAAATGCACCAGAGTATTTTGCTTACTGGAAATAGTAAATTTAATAATTTGCTTCCAATTAACGCTTAAATGAAAGCTTCAAGAAGGCTTTTTTTATTTTTAAAAATTCATTTTAAACCTATCGAAAATGAATGAAGGTGCCTAAAAAAAAAACAAAAAAAACAGCAAAAACAAATAGTCATTGCATTTCTGTAGCTCAACACTGGATTACAGGTATTTTTTAGCACAAATAATTGTTTAAGCACCAATAAATAAGACGCAGGCGAAAACTGAACTCAAGTTAACCCGGTTGTCAGTTAGGGGAAAAGGGAAGGTTTTAACGTCTTTATCAGAGGAGCCACGCGACGCTGCTGTGAAAAAAGTAAGTATAAAAAACATCTATATTTTAACATGATCAATGAAAAGAATGATGTCTTTAACAGGAAAAAAAATGTGCCGACTTAACAGGGAGTTGAGGGTCTGCGCCTGCAGCTGGTTGCGGTCTAGTGTTTAGGGGAGGAAACATTTAGTAGAAACTCTTCCATCATATAATATTTTTTGTCAGTAGGAAGAGTTTAAGTCAAAAATGTACCTTGTAGTCATAAATATAAACTATAGAAAAAAGGTTAACTGTAAAAGTGAAAATTTCATCACTAAACTCCCTCAATAAGCAACTGGGGTGGAAAGACAGAATTTGCATAGTGGCCGAAAAAAATAGACATTCTTTCTTTCTTTCTTTATATATATATATATATATATATATATATATATATATATATCAGTCTGTTCATATATGTATATGTGCGCGTTCTGTATCACTCATTTAATATCTATCTATCTATATATGTATATATCAGTGTATATGTGTGCGTGAGTATTTTGCTTGTGTTTGTGCATATGTGTGTGATTAAGTGTGTGTATCCGTGTGTACGTTACTCATTTCATATCTTTCTCTCCATTACCCTGTTTATATCTGTTAATATATATATATATATATATATATATATATATATATATATAAGTAATTTTTTTTAATCGTATCACCCCGAGCAAGGCGGTAACGCCACTGATGTGCAGGGGGCTACGTAATAGTGAAAAGATTGTAAAAGAGAAAAGCCGGAAACCACATCCTAAACAGGGAACAAGGGATGAGCCTCTTAACCTGTTCAACAGACATGGGTGGAGTGTGAACCGTTGCGATAGATCTATCTACTCCAATTGAAAAAAAAAAAACAAAGTGAGAAGATTGGAAAAGAGAAAGCCGGAAACCACATCCTAAACAGGGAACAAGGAATGGAAGTGCGTTCCGCATTTAGATACTTACTTTTAATAAAAAAATAGAGCATAAATATACCGTAATTATTATTATTATTATTATTATTATTATTATTATTATTATTATAGAGTACTGCAACCCAAAAGCTATAACGTTTCGGTGTTAAAACATCATCATCAGGCAGTACAATGTGGTTAATTTATTTGGTAATATATATAAATTAGAAGATTTTTTTTAATAAATTAAAAAATAAAAATAAGAACATAATAAAAACATAAGAATAATGATGTTGTGATGCAAAATAAGTTGGCATCTTGTAGAAAACGTTAATTTGTTATGGCATATAAGTGAAGAAGTGATAAAAAAAACGATTTTTGTTGGAATACAACTAAGCGTTTTGGAGAATTAAACGATCGCAAAAAGAAACATTTTCCATTAATTTTTGCCGCATCCTGTGTGTCAATAGGAATTTTGTTTGCATATCAAGGCATCAAACCTTGATCTACCTGTGACTCGATTTTGGTTGAGTTTGAGTGAAGCATCTTGGAGAAAAGCATAAAAGTGCGCAAAAGACCACTTGAAATTATGTTTGTCGTTGGTTTTTGACGAACCCTTTATATTGATTAGAAAACATTTTGTGCACATAGAAGGTTCGGACATTGATCTATATTCTACAAGTTAACCGATTTTGGTTGAATTCGCATAAGGCGTCTCGGAGGAGAAGAGTTCGTAAATTCTAAGCGTTTCGGTGAATTCTGCCGTACCCTGTAAATCGATTCGAAAAAATTTTGCCTAAATCAAAGGTTTATATCATGATCAACAAGTGACACAATTTTGATTGAAATCGAGCCAAGAGTTTTGGAGGAGTCTTCATTCATTGTGTGTCTTCATTCTAATGAACCCTTGGTTCATTAGAATGAAGACACACAATCACACACAGAGACAGACAGACAGACAGACAGACAGACACACACACACACACACACACACACACACACACACACACACATATATATATATATATATACACAAGTACACGCACATATATAAATATTTTGTTGGTGTTAATAAAACAGTGCTCAATATAATATAACAGAGCTATTAAATATATATTTATAAATATACATATTATCCTACGTCTATAGCACGACTCGGACTTTCACGCCTTATGCAACCATGAGGTGTGTGTGTGTGTGTGTGTGTGTGTGTGTGTGTGTGTGTGTGTGTGTGTGTGTGTGTTTAAATCGGATGTTAAAATCCTGACAAAGTTTTAAAAATTTGATACATGGAAATTTTGCATGAAAATGGAAAAATTAGTTTTAAACTCCTACATAAATTAACACAATTTCGATACGGAAAGTTGCTTGAATAAATACAAACAAATATGTTACTTTCGCCCCCCTTTGAAGGACTACAGGATATATCTTTGGAGTCATGTCGGAGAGGGCTGTGTGAAACTATTCCATCTACAATATACCAATAATGTAAAAAGGAATTTAACTTCAATCCGAAAAAAGCTGAGATAATTTAAAAACTTTCGAACTGAATTAAGTAATGCATTAAAAACTTTTTAAATGTCACACTTTTTAATTTTTTTCACAAGAAATGCTAGCTTTAGGTAAAAGTAATAGATTTTCTTTTTTCCTTTTAAAACTTCCATACATACATGATTTTATCTTTTTTGTTTTAGATTTGCTGAAGCCTTAAATTGGCGAAATGCATCATCTATTTGAGCAAATTTGTCCTTCCTTTTCAAGCGATATTTTCATAAACCAGTTTATATATATATATACACAAAATTATAATAGAGAGGATTTATTGGCAGGGCGTAACGGTCGTGCAAACTAACGAAGGAGGGACAAACGCAAACATTATAGGGTTATTACTATTATTTATAATAATAACATATTAATTTAGATGAATAACTGAAATTATCGGCTCAGAATAGGAAATCGGGGAGCCGAGATCGAATTCCAGTTGAATTCCTTGCATTCACTATTCGTAAATATCCTTATATATAAAGTCTGCATTTACGAAAAGCTGTGACACTTAAATTTTATTTTATTCCAACATTTAAACATATTCTGATAAAATTTTACTGGCAGCAAGCGCGCGCACACACACACACACACACACACACACACACACACACACACACACACAGACATGCACATGGACACACACACAAATTCCCACGTGCAAACATACACAGATCTGTAACGCTAATATTTTTTTAAATAACCTATTTATATAAGGATGTGCGTTCTGGTGCAGTGGATATCGGCTCGGAACGAGAAATCGAAGAGCCGAGTTCAAATTCTAGTTGAGTTCGTTGCATTCATATGCACGCAAATACCTTTGGGAAAGGTATGAACTGTCGTTTCTTTGGGTTAAATAGCAGGACACATTTGGTTCTATAGCCTTGGTTGGCAACCAGTCTACTACAGAAATTAATGACAACCTACTGTGTGAAAAAATTATGCCCAGTATGCTATTTTTCTTTCGATTGAATGATTATTTGTATAGACAAAATAATTCTCAACTCTTTTCACTATTTCAGTCAGTGAACCCCCTCCGTACCAAGTGGAAGAAACCGTGACCTACAAAGACAAGAAATTGAAAGTTGGACTTAAGAAAAAAAGGTAAATGTTTCCACGAAAAGAAAAAAAACTTTTACTTTCAAAAGACAGTGTGTAGACGTGTAAAATTGTGACGGGATGGATTTCGAAAAAAATGAAATGGTTCAAATGTATTTATTAAAAGAATAACATAATCCAAGAAGAGAAATAAGTACTTGTGTACAGAGAGATAGCTAAATATATCGTGAGAAAGAAAGAAAGAAAGAAAGAAAGAAAGAAAGAAAGAAGCGCCACATGCCTGGGTTGAAATTTAACAATCGATTGTCCAGGAATGGAACACTATGTACCTACTACATTATAGAGCAAAAGGAGAACGTGGAAGTTTATGTCCATCTTTTTATATTCCTGTACAACGCCACCTAGCAGACAAGATGGGAGTACTCCCCACGTGCAGTTTGATATCAGAATTAAAGTGTGTATATCTAAATGTCATTAATGTGCCATTTTTGTGATATTTTTTAAATTCAATTAATTTTTGTTTTTCATATAAATAATAGGGACACTTACAAATAATACGCACAATTATACTTTATAGTCGCCTTTTTTTTTCAATATGCAAAAGAATGCGATTATAAAATTGGATAATTCGAAATAGATGTATGCAACAGATGTCTGATCTGTGAAATCGTAACATGCAATGAAATGCTTGGGAATATATTAGTTTTCTCTGCTCTCCAATGTCCTTTATAGGCATGAGTGTATCCGTTATGTGATGACTGTTGCCTTGTTGCTGTGCATGACTTTCACAAGATATAATTGTAAGACTTAATTGTACTTTAAACCAATATCGATATTTAAATTACACATCCAAGCTTACGGCACATGGTATTCCCAAGTAGTCACACCTCCGACCAGGCTCGAGTTTGCCAAACTTAACGTGTTTCTACGTCATATGGCCGTAATCCTATACTGGATACAGAAATTCAGTCTAGACTTCAAAATGTGTAACGAGTACATTTGTAAGTGAAATAATGCATGGTTTTAAAAGGTGTAAGTTGTAAAGAAAAACAAAAAAAAAAGAAATATTTTTACTAATGTTTTTATATTTTTGTTGTAAAATTAATTTTTAATAATTTTTTTGTTGTTTTTTAGACTGTCTTCAGAGGTGCTAACTAACTTCAACATTGTCCCTACTTTCTATGGTCAAGATCAGAATTTCCAATACGCCCGCGTCTCCAACGTGTCACGGATGCCTTTAATGCTGCCTCCACAGCAAGGTGACTACCATGAATATATGGAAAAATATCCAGACAAGGTTGCCATTTAAAGTGAAGAAAAACCCGAAACAAAGCGCAAATGTAAAATAAAATTAATACAAAAAAAGAAAAACTCATATTAATCAGTGCCTGCTGTCAGATAACATATTTCGTCTCAAAATGAGATCTGAAACGAGATCAAGAATCACGTGATCTTGTTGAGAATCGCGTGATCTTGTCGAGAATCAAGTAAGATTTAACGTGACGCAGTTGTGTGACGTTCAATCAAGAAAAAGGGCAAAAGAAAATGAAAACTGGCTTTATATATATAACTGTTGTTATTATTAACTTTTTGTTTGTCTTTTGTTTTTTTCTCGATCAGTTTTTCTTTCTTCCTTTCTTTTTTCTTTTCTTTTCGGGTGTTCTTTTCTAAGCGAAAAACAAATGCCTATACGAAAGAAAGACCATTAAAATGAAAAGCACACAGACTCTCGAGAAAGAAAAAGAACTCTTCGTATAAAATTGACACACATCTTATTGATACTTATTGTATTGAATATAAAATATAATATTGAACAGTAATAAAAAAAAAAGGACTGGAAAATAATATTATATTCATATTGCATTGAGAATATCTACTTTCATACATTATCCCTGGTATATAAACTTGCTCGTATCGAAAAAATAAACAGCACTGAAAAAATCAATACTAATATTCTAAATTCTCTCAGTCTCTCTCTTTCTCATATATATATATATATATATATATATATATATATATATATATATATATAATTACTGTTACTAATGTTATTTTTAGAAGTACGCCTTGGAGTTGATTTCCCTGTTATTTAAACAGTAAAATGATTGGCAACTGGCCTAAAAATGTAGAAGTCCTTACTAACGAATTGTATACCTACTTATAATAGTGTAAAAGTATTTACCATTTTCATCGGGGGGGGGGGACCACTCCTATAACTGAAATGCACCCTAATAATTAATCCGGGAAAACAATGATAGCATAAAGATCAATCTGAGCGACATAACTTCAGTAATGTAGATCTCTCGCTTGGGCGTTTCGATGATTATATTTGCCAGCTTTATTTTCATACCCAAAACTTAAAAAAAGGCATTTTAAAATGTATTTTTTTCATCCAAAGTTATTTCTCATTTATATATATATATATATATATATATATATAGGCGTGTGCATTAGAAAGGATCCGGTTCTATAAAATATGTATGTGTATATATATATATATATATATATATATATATATATATATATGTAGGAAAAACTACTAAAAAGTTGTAAGTTTAAAAATGTATTTTTTGACAGTATTTGTTTATTTCTATTATTATATTTTATATTTCAGACCGTCCTCGGTCCTTCATCAGAAACAAATATTTGTTTCTGATGAAGGACCGAGGTCGGTCTGAAATATAAAATGTAATAATAGAAAATATAATATAGAAAATATAATAAAATATAATAATAGAAATAAACAAATACTGTCAAAAAATACATTTTTAAACTTACAACTTTTTAGTAGTTTTTCCTATACATATTAAGACAGTATACGTGGATCATCACTATATATATATATATATATATATATATATATATATATATATATATAAAGGAAATTGTTCATTTATTTTATGACTTATTCTACTCTGAGTTTCGCAGAATCACATTCACTCCTCCTGAGACTTGATGAAGAGTGGATGGTCAACCGTTTTTTGCGAAATACAATCTTTGTAATTATTGATTATATTTTTTATTATTAAATATATATCTAGTGAGCTTCCGCCTATTTGCGTTTCAGCATTTGCGACTTCACACATTAGCGATTTCACATATTTGCAGAATTTTTTCGAGAAAATATCTACGGCTAGCGTTTTAAAAGTGGCGCAACAACAGTTGCGTACGTGCCTGTGTTCGTCCAATACTATTGGCTGGTGATCGAATTGCACTACAGAACCGGCGCCCATTGGTCCATACACGAAACACTCGGCCATTTTCTCGGAAGCCATAGACCTGACTAGTTCACTAGTGTTGTGTTCTGTGAATCTTTTTGAATTCGCTTTTGTGGGTTTTTTTTTTTTTACATACCCCAAGATGCCGCCTAAAATCTGACTTAGGAGTAAATATCGACATCCATGAGTTTTGCTGGTAAAATAGGTGCATTTTGGAAATAGTTATTAATAAAAAGATATAAAGACGAAAAGTATGTTATTTTATTTGAGATTTTAAATATTTTTTTTTTATTATTAGAATCTCAGTATCCTTACAAGTGGATTTAAAATAGGGCATGATAATTATTTGGTTTCTAACTTTACAATAACAAAAATAGATACACATATGTTTAAGCAGACACATAGTTACACTCATAATTATTTACACACTGAGAGATATGCATTCACACAATCATGTATTGGCATTAATTAATTAAAAAAACGCATGTATATCGTTGATCAAGTAACCATGTCAAAATGCTTGTCTTTAAAACCATTAAAAATGGTAGCTTTTCTCGCTTATATTTGTTGGTGTGACCTGAGGCTGAAGTTGGCTTTGGGCAAAACAGTGCTGATATCACCTGAGTACTCAAGCCGTTTGCGGGAGGTGGACGTTTTATTTTGAAAACCGTCCACGTCTTCTTCTTCTTCTTCTTCTTCTACTACTACTATGTGCTGCATATTTTCATGTCGTAGGCGATCGTGGCTCTCCATAAATTTCTATCTCGCACTTAGCAGGTTTTCTCACTTAGCTAACACCCTCACCCTGTTTCGCCATCCATTCACACAAGGAACCGTCAACTAAGAATTTTATAGTTGATATAGTTTCGTCACGTTTTTGATAAGATTATTTGATAAAAATCTTTACCTTTCGTGCCCTTAAAAAAACAGTTTGTCAAAAGGACGGTTTTTCCCTTGACACCGCTATTATTTTAACTACCTTCACTATCTCGGTAGTGTTTGTTGTTTTAAAAAGTGATGATTAGAATTTTAATAAAACCCAAATATATGAAAGTGAATTTATACATTTTCTTTATTCTTTGAGAATTAACAACAAAAATATTAAGCACTATTTATTCATTATATTGCTTATTTGCAAAAATGATTTTATATTTGCAACATTGTAAAATCTGAACTAACTAATACAATTCAATGTTTATCATTTATCAATTTATAAAGATGTAAATATGAACATAATGTTTTGATTCATAAATTTGTAAAAAAATGTCTGTCAAATATGAAAATTTGAATAAACGAGAATAACGAAAAACAGATAAACGAGAATAACGAAAAACAACGAAATTATTCATTTTGAACAAATATATTTTTAAAAATACATTTTCTGAGCATTTCTTTCATGCAGTAATTCATTGATACTTTTTATAAAATTATGAATAAAAAATTTGTTTCCAAGTTAATTATAAAATAGTGAATAATAAATATAGCATTGTAGACGAACTATATATTTTACTCATTTTTTTTTTTTTGCATATCTGAATGGAAAGGTTTCTTTTCACATTTACTTCTTTATAAAATAGTAAATAATAAATCTTTATAAAAGTAAATGATAAATATTTCATTGAACTTAGTTCACACATTTATATATACTTGTAAATAAACATGTCCGACTGATAATAGCGGTATCAAGGGAAAAACTGTCGTTTTGACATAACGTTATTTTTTGCCGTTTATTTTAATGATAATTTCTTTGTTTTCATAATAACTTTCTTAATCGCTTACATCTGGGTGATATATTCACATCACTTGCACAAAATAAAATAAAATAAAATAAAATAAATGGTTTCATCCAAAAGTAAGAATCAAGGGAATAGATATTTTCACTAATTGGGGTCAAAATTTCCGTAGCTTGACACATTGAAAAGGTGATTTACATCAGAAATGTCCGCTATACACTGGTCAATCTTTGTGAAGGATGAAGACGCATTGAGATAAAAGCATTTGGCAGGGAACGAAAGTAGACTGAAGAATAAATGCTTATGTAAATTAACTGCTTTTTCATCATTAGCATACGAACTTATTGATTAAACTTCCAACCTACTAACACACGCACACACACGCACACACACACACACACACACACACATACACACACACACACACACACACATATATATATATATATATATATATATATATAGGGGTGGGCAAAATAATGAAAACACCTTGAAATTTCAAGCAAATTTATTTCAATCTAGGATAGGAGAGCGTTTGGTAGTAATTACAGCTTGAATTCTGCGTAGGATCGACTCGTACAAACTTTGAATTTTTTCCAGATGATTTGTATCAATTCTCGAGATAAAACAGTCTCCAGTTCTTCCAGTGATGATGGTGAGAGATATCGACTCTTCACTTGTTTTTCTAAAATGAACCATAAATGTTCAATGATGTTGATATTTCGGAACTGTGGTGGCCACATAAGTTGTTCTACTTTACTAGAATGTTCCTCGTGCTATTCACCTATACCTTTAGTAGTATGAATGGGAACTTTATCAACCTGAAAGATGGTATTTTCATCTGTAAACAGTGACTAAACCATAAGATGAAACTGATCATTTAAACTTCTCAAATGGTCCTGACTGTGGATATTAATAAACATATTAAAATAATATCTGTAATTTTTTTTTTAAATAATGAAGTGCAACTAATATTAAACCGACAAACATAAACATCAATAAAATGTTGACAGTTTAATCAAATATTTCAAATTATGCTATTACGGTACTAGATATTTCTATTGTTTTGTTCACTACTGTATATATATATATATGTGTGTGTGTGTGGCGGGGTGGGAGGGTCTGTCTGTTCAATACAATAAAAAAAGAAACAAACAGACATCAGTTGATTTTGACGATTTACTTGGCTGAATTCTTACTATATATATGCGTACATTTATATATAGACACAGGTATATATATATATATATATATATATATATATATATTTATGCATACCTATATATATATGCACACATACAGACACATACATATATCTATATTTATATATACGCATATATGCATACACATATTTATACTTATATATATAAGTGTACACACACACACACACACACACACACACATATATATATATATATATATATATATATATATATTAGAACCAGTGCAAGAAATTTTGCACCGCCACCAAATCCCACCGCCACCGAATCTATTATACGGTTCCACCACTTTAATGCATCTCAATTTTCATAAAGCAGTAATCATATGAAATACAAATTTTATTCTAAGCTAATTATGTACAATAATGAAACAGATGCAATATAGGTGAAGAACTTAACTAGAAAAATTAGAAATAAATACAATCTATCTAAATACTAATTAGAGATATGTCATAATAGAACATACCATCTTGACAATGTTAGATCAACAATATTTGGGGGTAATTTTTAACATTAACTTGTGATTTTTTTCTTGTTAAAAAGTTGAATAATTTTAATACGTTCAACATTTTGAATAAAAATAGGGAATTCTTTTTCACGACCTGGCATGGGCAAAGAAAATTCACGGTTTTCAACAAAAAAGACCCCATAATTATGTCAAAATGCGCGAAAATTTTCCATCCTTTAATAGTTAAATATGATTGGTTTAATTTGTAACTTATATAAATGTAGGTAGAAAAAGCCAGTGTTGATAAGGATGTGACAGTCAAAAAGCACTGCCCGGGCATCCCTGTCAGACTTGCTCGCTTCGGTCTGGGCGTTCGGGGCTAGTACGCACCGACCTTCACACACACACACACACACGAGCGCGCGTGCACGCGAGCGCGCGCTCTCGCGTGCTTCAAGTTTCATTAAAAACCAGCAAAAATTTATTATTGTTAATTCTATATATCCTTTCAACGCTTGTAATATTTTTTTATGAAAGTACTCGAATATGAAAAATTCAATATTTTAAAACCAATTGAAGATCAGAAAAATTATTAGTGTCGAAATGATTTTTAAAAATAATCAAAACATAACTTACTTCTCTTGGTTCTAAATGAAATCCTGTATAAAAACTAATTTCTGGCTAAATACACCTAATATATATATATATATATATATATATATATATATATATATATATATATGAATTTTAAATGCAGGTATAAATTTGCTTTTTAGATATTCAGCAGTTTATATATAAATATTCACATTCATATTAAAATATACGTATTTGTCTATATTTCTGAGATGAGGTATTATTTACATTATTTACATTATTCGTATTATTGCCCTCATCTTTGTTGCCATTTGTACGACGTTTCAGTTGTTCTTGTCCTTAAATGGCCCAGTAGATATAGACGTTGGTTAGTTCCAGTGACTTGACCCAAAAGGTTGTGAGTTCAATACCAGACTACAGTAGTGGTGAACAAGTAACTCAGAGGGTTAGAGGTAGATAACTGATGACTACCAGAAGTGACTTCACGCAAGGAATGAGAATTATATACCCTAGTGGTTGTAATAATGGGTTCGGTTTGAAATTCCTAGCACCTGAGGAAGGCCCGAGAGTACAACGGCCGAAACGTCGTACAAATGGCAACAAAGATGAGGACAATAGTCCGAATAACGTAGTGTAAAATATACGTATATGCATGTATGTAAAATACTTATATATTCCCTCTTTTTACTATTTCTTTCATACATGAATACGTGCGTACAGTTGTATATTTATTCATATACATGGGTTTTTATTATACGAGCTTTGGCATAACTTTATATTTACATCGATTGTATTATCTTTCTAAACATTCACTCACACACACATACATACACGTATATATAATAGCAATGATGACTGTCACAAACACATTCCTTCAGGGTTATATATAACAGAGGTCGGCAACCTTTTACTTATTTTGTGCCAACTTAGGGTTTTAAAATCATTCAGCGTACCAACAGCGTACGTATTTTTATACAAGTCCAGGTCAATAGATCTGTTCAGTAATATATTTTTATAGTAATATATACAGTAATATGTAAACCACATTAATAGAAATAAACTGCTTTGAATGTTTTAAAGATTTTATTATTAATAGAAGCATTGCTCTTCCATGGTCTTAGCCAATTACTCAATATCGGCAACATACTTCGTTAATTTCAGTTTTACAGTTTCCTAACTGTTCAGGTGTTAGGCAACTTAAAACTGCTTTCACGTGAGATATGAGAGAAAATTCGCTTACAGGAATAAGTTGAATCAAAAGCCGAAATAAGGGCAAAAGCAGATGAAAAATCTCGGAAGGGATGTCCAACAGTTAAGAATAACAGCAGTTAAGAATAAATTTTTGTCTTTCAGAGACTTCCTTAGTTCAACAAATCGTGCCATTAGAAATTACTTGATGTGCCACGTGTGGCTCGTATGCCGTAGGTTGCCGGTCCCTAATATACAACACTGATTAAACACTATCGTAATGATTTAAACGCGCAAATTTATAGAGATTTGAGAAGATACCATGATTCGAACCTCAATCGTTGTGTTAACTCTGGAATCTGTCTGTGACAGGCCGATATGTTCATTTTGATGGTACATAAAATGTTTCACAAAATAAATTAAAGCTGCAAGGAAATTGTCCTGAAACTTTAAATAAAGTTGTTTTTTTTCTAACGCATTTCATCGTTGTTTTTAATTGTTTTCACGTTTTATAAATTAATTTTTAATTGTTTTCACGTTTTATAAATTAATTTTTAATTGTTTTCACGTTTTATAAATGTATTCTTCCTAATATTTTTTTATAAATGTATTCTTCCTAATATTTTTTTATAAATGTATTCTTCCTAATATTTTTTCTACAACTTTTTGAAGGTCTCTTCTCTCAATTAGTAACATCATTGTCTGTGCGCCATGTCCCTTCAATCATGGCTCTACACAATTTCTTGACCATTGTAGCTCTTAATAAATGTCATTTTTTGTTATCTCTCTTAATTCCTGTTCTGCCATTCATTTACTCAAGCTCGCTAGTTAAGTTATGCGTTGTTTTCTCTCTCCCTCTTGCCTTCAATTTGTCCTATGAGTATCAGATTTTCCAAACCCACTTTCCTCATAACACGCCCTAGAAACTTTTTCTTTTTCTGATCCTAAATAGGTGGCCTTTTTGTTTGCATAATTTTTTAATAGTTCATAGCGTCGAATTATACAAAATTTATCCCGCCTTCGCCTGAGATGTGATTTCCATTGATCAGGAATTACAGTAACTGAGCAAAGTTCTGACTCCGAATGTTCCGCTCGAACTCAGACTTGTTAGTGTATCTGTCTTAGGGTAGAGAAGACCCCAGACAAGTCTATGCCGAAGGGAAAAGTCTCGTCTGGGTAAAAGTCGACAAGACTCGATCCCGCTTATGCGGGATTTACAGTGAAATTTTACCCGACCTTACGATCTCGGAATCTCCACATAACATTCGACCTTGAGCCACATCTCGCCTCTGTCACGAGGTCTCGAATAAATGCTCAGAGTTATAACTCCGGATGAAACTGTTTACTTTGTGTTGTAGAGTAGAACTCAGCATACTTCCTGCTCTTCGCTACTACTGTGACAATTGTTCTTACATATAAATATGAAAAATAATCACATTAGATGAGGATTTGAAGAGTAATTTCCGTTTTTCTATGAGTATTTAATAAACTTCAACTTATTTGTTTCCTTTAAAAATCTTCTGCTCCGTCGATACTCACTCTAATTACTGTCTTCCTAATTCTCAGCCATTTTGAACAAAAGCAGCATTACAATTCTCACGGCTTTTCGTTCTGTTGACAAAATGGCTAAAGCTTATCACAATGTGGGATATTTATCCGCGTGAATACTCAAACGGAATGCAACACAAAATCTAGTTTTAATATAAGAGGACCAGACATACATAGAACGATCGTGACAGACATCCACGATTAAGGTCCCGTAAACTCAATTAAGTGCCATACGTGATACACGCTTTGAGCGATCATGTCTCTTTCGAGACATGACTGACTGGGCAGAAGATTATACCACAGTATGTTGCCATTGCTTTCTGCGGTAGACTGGTTGCCAAACTGTCCTATTATTTAACCCATAATTGGAGGGAATAGACGGATTAATACCTTTCCCAAGGGTATCTGTGCGTAAGTCGATGCAAAGAATTCAACTGGAATTCTAACCCGGCACCCCGATGTGTCGTTCCGAGTCGTTATCCACTACCCCACAACGCACATTCCGTAATCTACTCTTCCGTAATTAACGTACCTGTCCAGGCAGTACAAACAAAGCTGTTACCCGCATTTTAGCTCTAACAGAGACCACTCAATACAATGCATTTTATGTTTCTATATGACGTGTCCCTTCTGGAAGAGAGAAATCATGATTATCCACAACTTTTGGTCCTTTGTAGCTCTTAACAAGATTTGCCTTCTTTGATATCACTCCTAATCCCTGTTCTATTAACTATTTACACAGGCTCGATAGGTAAATTATTCACAGCTCTCTTCTGTCCCTCTTACCTTCAATATGTCATGTGAGTGTCATATATATATATATATATATATATATATATATATATATATATATATATATATATATATTAACGTATGTATATTAAGAAAGAAGTAAACGTTGATTTTACACAACTATTTATTATTTAAAAATATCCTCAGTTGCAAGTCCACTCAATTTTGTATTGAACATTATACAGTGAAATTTACTTCAATCACGGCCTCCAGAATAATTTAAAATCTCCTGCAGATTCTCTGAACGGTCTCCTTGCTTAAGTTGGTGAATCTTTGCCTTCAGTTCTTCTTTGTTATTACAAGAAGTTTGGTTTCACACTCCACCCACGTCTATTGAACAGGTTAAGAGGCTCATCCCTTGTTCCCTGTTTAGGATGTGGTTTCCGACTTTCTCTTTTCTAATCTTCTCACTATTACGTAGCCCCCTGTACATCAGTGGCGTTACCGCCTTGCTCGGGGTGATACGATTAAAAAAAAAATCAGAACAGTTGCAGAAGAGATGGCCAGATGTAAGTGGTGTGGTTGTCGATGAAAAGATCTGACAATGTCTAGCAGAAAATGACTGTGTGCTCCAGCTTTTGTAGCTTGGTGCAGAGTTTTATTTTATTTTTTTTATATGTCCTCCAGGACAGCACTACCTCCTCAAGGCAATCGATGAAGGCCTCCGTGTTGAGTCTGAGGCACTGTAGGAAGATAAATGTTGACATAACTTCGCAATCTATGTTGACTGGATATATCATTCAAATCTTTCCGAATGCTATTGTAATGTCAAACAGTACAATATGTCGTTTCCAAATTTCTGACGGAGTGAATTGCTTCATGGAGCTCTTTTTTCTCACAGATGGTGCCTAACTAACCCAACTATACTGTGTAGTCGACAAAATCAGAAACAATGCGCATGGGCGAAATTAAAATATAAAATAACGACAATTTACCTATCGCACCCTCTGTGTGTGTGTGTGTGTGTGTGTGTGTGTGTGTGTGTGTGTGTGTGTGTGTGTGTGTAAGCTTGTAATAACCTGAAGAAGTCTCGTTCGAAGACTAAACGCTTTACTTAGGTTTTGATTTCTAACTCATCTTTGATTACCCACAATTAATATACTTTTCTATACGCACAGACACATAGACATGCACAAGCAAACGCACACACATATATATTTAATAAATCAATAAAATCTGTCTGAACCACTTATCAGTGCCAGATCTACCTTACACACACACACACACACACACACACACACACACACACATATATATATATATATATATATATATATATATCGTCTAAATAGATATTGTTAAATTTCTGGCGAAAATAAAGACAAAAATTGACCAACATTTGGATCTTTTTTTATTATGCTTGTTCTAGGCTTCCGGCTCACATCAGCCATTTTCAGATTGGTTAACCTAAAGATATCCATCATCAAAGATGATATTCTCTTGCGTTGACATAAAGCATTGCTATTCGTCCACAGCAATCACCGAATAGCAGACGCAGTAAAGCGGTTCCATGATGTCACGTCACGTGATAGACCGAAATGTTAACAACAGAACCATATGTCTAAATGCAATGTAATATGTTGTGACTAGATTGAAATGTTATTTTATTGAGTGTGGGTTGATTTGATTTAATTTAGATGGCCTCAAATATCTTAAGGTTCTTTTTACTGTGTATATGAGTGAGGTTTATTGTATTGTTGACTAAAATCTGTCTGATATTACCTACATGACTATGTTTTTCTAAGAAATGTTGTTTAATTGAACTCTGATCAGAAAGGTGACAGGTAAGTCTACGGGAGAGCGTGATTGCAGTAAAACCATTATATGTAGTGGATTTATTATTAGCATCAGAGATACAATCTCTGAACGGGCATGTAAATTGATACACGCCATTGGCTTTCTGTAGAGGATTTAGTTGTGTGGTTGTAGGGTTATTAGAGACTATGAGGTCAATTGTTTTAAATTTTTCATAATATATGATGAGATTAATTTGTTTATTATTATTAATTGGTTTAACATTTCTACCTATTATGTTTTAGAGTGTTGTTTTATTATATTTGTAATTTTTATGTAATTATTATGTCACGGACACGCACACAACACCAGATAAAGCAGATAGATAAAACAACAGTAATAAAATAGATTCTCTTCAACCCGGTCAAAAGTCAAACTAACGGTCAGGTCACACTTAGATAAACCACACATTAAAGCAGACTGATATCATCAGACCAGAAAAAGGTCCCAACTGTAAATCACACATATACTATAAACACACACACACACACACACACACACACACACACACACACACACACACACACACGCATACATGCTCTAACACACTTACACACACAAACACACAGTAAAATTAATGACAGCAGCAGCCAGAAATAGCCATTACTTGAAAGGCACGGACTCACTCGGACAGACACAGGCTCCTCTGCCATTCTGAAGATGAGATTTTGATCTCGAAATATTAATGTATAATAAATAGGTAATGCCCAAAAACTTCTTTACCTTACTTTATTTTACTAAACGCATTGTGACAGCCTTCAAGTCCTAACAATATATCTTTATGTTAACATCACTCTGAAGATGGCTCATGTGAACCGAAAGCGTAATAAAAATATCCAAATGTTGGACAGTTGTTTTTATTTCACCAGAAATTAAAGCCATTATACGTATTAGGACTAATAAAAACATATTCTAAGGGAATTAACCATTTCCTGTTCCAAAACGGAGTACCTCCCTTTTCACCTCTGAAATTGGGTCCACGCGAATCACGTGTTCAACGCGACATTCAGACGTGAGATGCACGACTCAACAGACTTGGAATATGGCCGTCAATGGTTAAGAACACATGTACGTTCTCCTGCCCTTGGGGGGGGGGGTTGTGACACACAACCCGATAACTTGGGACTGATTCTGTATGTACCTATGTTGTAATGTTTCTCCGTGTAAAATAAATGTATACTTCCAGTCAACAGTGAGTAAATATCTGCTTTTCTTTCGTTCCATGCATTTTCTCCACGTGCTGCACACACACACACACGCACGCACGCACGCACACACACACACACACACACACACATATTTGTCTACAGACCATGAATCATACTGTAAATTAAGGCATTTTAGTTATGAGGCAAACACCCCGTTCATAACAATACGATGTTTAGAATGGCTCATATTCATTATCTGTTATATTTAACAATATATGTTTAGATAATTATCTGCTGCATCAATAGACTAAATATATATATACCGTATATACTCGCGTATCATGCAGCTTTTGAAAACCCAATTTTGAAGGTATTTTTAAGGAGGTCACATCATACATGAGATTAAAAATAATACCATATGTACTTCGCAATATATGCTCTAATACATACACACACACACACACACACACACACACACACACACACACACACACACATATATATATATATATATATATATATATATAAACTGAAAATTATAAACAAAAACAAAACATACAAATAACATAAATATGAAAACTAAAAATATATAAAAACACTCAATCACGACAAAAACACAAATTTAACACAACCATTAAACCAAAAATTTTAAAAAAATCTTTAAAAAACACACATACATCCTACAAGCACAAATATACACAAAAAACCCGACCCTGACACAGAAAAGATAAACCGTCACTGGACAAAACATACCAACACATTAAGTAAAACCAATAAAATAGGTCAATACAACAAAAGAGCCCAACCCAATGTAAAACAATTAAATAAGCACCCATTCACGCGTGCACTGAAAAAATAAAAATAAAATAAAATAAACAAATAAAAAACAAAAAGAAAAAAACAAGAAAAAAAAACAATCACAGACAAGACCACCATGTCCTATATTAACAATAACAAATCGGAACCTAACGACAAACAGTCGTGACGATTGAAAACATCGTAGCAGTATCTTCACGAAATTTCGAAGTCGGCATGAATCTGCTCAATTAATGTGATAAACTCTTTGTACTTATCTCTTCCACGATATCGTCATTTACGATAAAACACCTGCTTGCCAAAATACAAACCACTGAAAGATTGAAAGAAAGAAACAATCTTGGCGCTAAATATTATCACAATTAAAAACAATATATATATATATATATGTCTGTGTGTGTGTGTGTGTGTGTGTGTGTGTGTGTGTGTGCGTGCGTGAGAGAGAGAGAGAGGGAATTCTTAACTAATTTTTGTTCATAATTAAATTAGACCAGTATACAGTTGTATTAAAATTCGTTTGCTCGGAAAGTTTGAATTTTATCGTTTTTCTTTTAACTTTTTTTCCTTTTTTCTTTTTATGTTCCTTTTTTTTTTTTTTTTTTTCGCCTTTTTTTCTCTTTTTACATTTTTTTACTTATTCTTTTTGGACTTTAAACTTTTTTTCCTTTTTTTCGTTTTTTCCTATAAAAACAAAATTGCAAAATATTTCGCTTCGTTGAAATCTGAAATTAACCTTTAAATAAAAGGTTAAATTTCTTTCCGCGGTGCACTTCGGATAAAATCTATGTTTATGTAACTCCTATCTTCTATTTTCAACAAATCTTAACAAATTACTTATATAGCGACGCTGAAAACAGGACAAGCTGAATAACAACTACTATAAGATGTTCATGCTGATTACATGTGAACACGTTATAATGGAAGATTTTTTCTGATATTTCTTTTTTCTGCCCGTTGATTTTAAGTCTCCTCCACTATTCCCCAGTTAAGCTTAAATTATTTTACGCACAAATGATTCGGTTAAGTCATAAGTAATTTCTGTTTTGGACAGCAATTGTAATGAAAAATGTATCCTCCTAACTACCAATCATTAGTAGTAATCAAGAATAGATTTTCTGTAGACATGCAGCAATGTTCAATTCAGAAACGCAGATGATTTGACAAGGACAGATCTCCACCACCGATACCAAAAGCTGAAGAAAGCTAATGTGGTGTCGGGGTTTTATTCATTTAGAGTACTTAAAACGATCTGTTCGATAAGCTAAAATTGGCAGCTGATCTCAAATCAACTTCAGTTTATTCGGCGCATTTTACGCCGCTGTGGTCACCTCTCCATTCCATCTCACAGTCGTGGCTCATGGTAACATTCAAGGCATAATAGTGCAATATCTTGCCGGTTCCTTTTGCATCGGGAAAGTGAAGGTTACCTCATCCATTCTCTCGAAGGTGGATTTGTTTTTGAAGTTACTCTTTTCTAGCCTTTTCCTAAAGAAGAAAGACCTACAATGCAGAAGGTGGTTTGAATTAAAGGTTGTTGTTTTTTAGACCCAAGGCTAATAGACCCAGTCTGTTCTGCTATTTTACCCATAACTAGGGAGAAAAAGGATAGATTCAAACCTTTCCCAGGATATTAGCGACTGGAATTCGAACACAGAACTTTGATTCCTCAACCCAATCCGCTAATCATTACTCCATCGTGTCTCCAAAATCTTGAAAGTTACCCAAAATCTTGAAAGTTACCCAAAATCTGCTGTTAACTGGGGTAAGTGATTGATTTTTTTAAAATTTTAACGTCTCCAGAATAAAACTGATTTTTTATAATAATCTGAGAGAACTTTTTCTGCCTTCCACCAGAATGACTGATGCTAATCTCCAGAAGAGTGACTTGTTTCGCCTTCTCGGGATAACCTTTTCTGCTAACATGAAGCAGAAAGATTTTATTGAATCGAATGATAGGTTTGCTGTCAGGAAAGATAGTTACAATGTTGTGCTAAATAGATTTTCTCTCCAGCATCTATCTTACATATTTATACGTTTACAATTCATCCATGCTTCAAATGTTGCTGCTATATATGGTTTGAGGCGATTGCTATATATTAAGAGATTCATGATAAAATCCTAAGAGCAGTCTGCAATGTTATTGATCCTATTGTGTGCAAATATATATATTATTGGTTTTATTCACAAAACAAATAATTCACAACATAAACATCTGAAAAACATTCAGTGTGTCACAAAAAAAAAAAACACTTGAAAATATATATATGTTAACTTATAATTTAAATGTTCACCGGGGAGTTGCTATCTAATATAAAGTTTGGTACTTATCTTTTGTTGATTTACATGTGAAGGAATATGTACGTCTTTCTAGTTTGACTGTTCGTGAACAAAAAGGAAGGTTAATTTCCCGCCTAACGATATTTCACGTGGGTTTCGTCAGTTCATGTGACTGTTTCTTATTATCGTGAAAATCTATTTTTAGGTTTTTAAGGGTAAGTCAAGGGGAGACATCTTCTTGTCTCTCGCAACAATCCTGACATGTCATCCTTGCTTCAGTGACTTTTCTACCTCCTTAATCGTGCATTTTCTGTACATTGTTTCATTGTATGTGTTCTGATGAATTTTTTCTATGATATTATGAATTTAAGCGCAATATTACATTGAAAAGCAGCTTTGTATCAATATGCAGTTGAATTGGCTCGATGAAACCGTTAGTTATTTGCTTAAAGCTTCTTTTCTTTCACTTTTCGCCCATGGAATTCCCTAATGATTCCTTGGTCTCCAGCCAACTTTCATCTTCAAAGAAAAAATGCAATGTCAATCGGCATTCTCTTCTTTTATTGTTTCCGCTCCTTAGGAATTTTTCCTTATCTTTTATACTCAGTAACCGCTTGTGTTTTATCGCCTTGCTTGAGGCGAAATGATTAAGAAAAGAACACTTAGGTACCTCCACTCATTTTCGATATCTAATTTTTAAAATGAATTTTTAAAAATGAAAAAGTTTTCTTGACACTTTTATTTTAACTTTAATTGAAAGCTAAATGATTAAATTTACTATTTCCAGTCAGAAAAATACTCTGGTGTTATTCAAACAAAAATTATATTCATTGGAATATAAAATTTTGAGATTTTTTTCAATTTTTGAATTTTGCCACCATTTTTGAGTGATCGACACATTTGTAAACAAAAGTTAATTCTCAGCTTCAAAAATCTTACAAAAATAAAATATACATCTGTGACACATTATTTTTGGAAAAATCAGCAAATTTTATGTTAAATTAATCTGATTTACACAATTATAATCTATTTATAGCGTGAAATTTAGAATAAAATTATTTCTTATTCACAGATTTTAACTTTTTGACCTGTCCACTGTATATCAAATACGTGTTAACAGGTTTTTGATTAGAGATAAAATGTATGACGTTTATAAGTGACAAAATTGTACAAATTTTTTTCGGTTAAGGGAGGAAACTCTGACCTTTTAATTTGCACAAAGAAATTGCCATACAAAAAAACTTCAAATACACAAAACATTTTTTTATAATTATTTTAGAAATATGGGGGCCAAACGATTTTTATTAACCTTTTCAATTTCCGATAGGCAATATAATCATAAATTCTTAACTAAAATAATCTAACTGCAACAAATGATTAATGATTTTTAAAATATTTTTGAAATTTTATAAATTATCATGATAAAAAAATAAAAACAATTCTTTAAAATTTTATGAGTAATTTATAATTATTTTTTATTCAGACTATAATGTCCTTAATTTTATTATTTATTCAAGTAATTAAAATCTTATCAAATTAAATAATATCAGAATTTTATTGCATTTTTTATTTTACTCTTCAGAAGAGATTTTCGAATACAGAGGCCAAATTTTTAAAAAAAATAGATTATCTATATTCCTAATGAGTTCTGCGTTTAACTAATAAAATTATAGACCGCAACAAATTAAAATTTATTAAAATTTTATGGATTTACGTAGAGGGGGATAACAGAGGTAAAAAAATATATATTTACCAAGATTTAAAAAAAAATAATTTCATTCATTTGTGAATGAGTTCTGAAAGTTTCATTAAAACCGACAATTATTTGATTTTTGCGAGAATTTCCAAATTAATGTGTTACCAGAAAAAAAGTGGGTGATGCAATCATTACGTTTTCCATTGTAAACAGTTGTAACGTTTTGGTTACCCGCTAACTCAAATCAAAACAAGATTTCCTGCCAAAATTTCGAAAATGTTAGAAGGGATTAATATTTTTAAAAAATAATTAAAAATTACTTTAATTTTTCCTCTTAATAATATAAACATTTTGATGGAAAAAGTTTGTTTTTTATGAAGTTTGGGACCTTTTTTATTCATACTATGCTGTTTTTAGCGATTTAGTGGAGGTACCTTCACTTACGCGCAAATACTCTTGGGAAAGGTATTAATCCGTCTCTTCCTTCCAGTTATGGGTTAAATAATAGGACAGATTGGGTTCTATAGCCTTGGTTGGCAACCAGTCTACTGCAGAAAGCAATGGCAACCTACTGCGGGATAATCTTCTGCCCAGTCAGTCATGTCACTTTCGAGACATGATCGCCCAAGCGTGTATCACGTATGGCACTTAACTGACTGACCTACACTAAATGTACATTTATACGCCCATCAGCTGCAACGTGGTAATAAACGATTGATAAAAACGCGACCTGAAAAATAAGAAAACCGTTGTCCTCCATGACAACACAATTATGAATAAAACAGCAACAATATTTTAGGGCGTGATTGTTCTGTTCTTCCCCTTGTACAAAGAGATTATCACCTCTTTCGATCACAGCAACATTTATATTTTTAATATCTTCCTGTTGGTAAGCAAAAAATCTCAAGAAGCTAAAGGATTTGTTGAAAAGACATATGAACTTATGGAGATCTAAATTAGTACTAAAAAAAAATTCAGAGACTATATATTTTTTGCAAGGAACGTGTTAGTAATGTTCAGTCATTAGTTAATTAGTAACTACGCATTTTTCCTCAATGCAAATGTACAAAAAAGAACAAAAATACCCTCCTCTATCATAAAATGATTCAATGCATAAAAATAACTTTATTTGACATTTGTAGCACCGAATCCTGTCCCCACTGGACCAATGTACTCTACAAGACCAGTCGTCGGTCCTGTATGGTCCAGTATAACAGGTTAAGCCTGAGCCTGCGGTTCCAAATGTCGATTTGATGCCACCCTCCAGCCACGTTGTGATATTTTATCCTGGAGAGCATTTATCAGATCGTAGAAATCTGAAACTCCCCATTGGTCCATCTGCAAGTTCGTCGGGTGATAATTGGGTTAACTGAAAAATAAATATAACCAAGTCGATTCGATTTTGGAAAGACAAAAATTTGTATATATAAATACAAACAACAAAAAACATTGTTGAAAAAAGTTAAATGTCTCTTGTATATGACCTATAACGAAACAAAACAAAATGCCTAAAATAATTTCTGTAAAGGAGAGATGTGGCTTTCGTTTAACCCTTTTTGGTTCGTTCATAGCCCAACTATTCCAACCATCGACGTTCCCGATCTCAGTGGTAGTAATGGTAGTAGCAGCAATAGCTGTATTTAGATATTAACGGAAACAATTCGCTTCTTCGCTCTCAATATTAGCAACACAAACAGCGAACATTTTCTTCAATCTTTGACGTCACTCACCTTAGTTCGACTGCATTTCAAAACTCCAACTCCTGTTCTGGCGGACCACTACCAATTCAATCTCGGACCCAAGTGACTCCTCAGCAACCCACTACCAACTCCAGCTTAGACCCAAGTGCCTCATCGGCAGCTCACTACCAACTCCATATAACAACGTAAGGTCTTCCTTTTTATTGAGAAAAGGAAACGGCATCACATGTGACCCGGCTGTGACCCATATCCTGACGCTCTCAAGATTGGTGACATACATTGTTATTATTCATCCATCTTCCTTTTTGCATTGTTTATAAACAAATCTTTGCCAAACCGATTTGAAATTAAAAAATCTCAAAGAGGACACTTCACTCTTTAACCGTCGGCCGTCTTAGATTTCATTTATCATTGTTCTAGATTCTTACCTATTAATAGTTTTGACACAGTTTGTCAACTTCACAAAAGATTGTTTTCTGTTTATAAATAAAATTAACATTTCAATTAGTTATCTGCTACCTTTTGTACAACTTCTTGGTTATTCGAAGAGGTCTCTTGTTCAGTTACCTGTTTTCTGTTTTACGGCATATCCACCTTTATTAATATTACTAACATTATTATCATTTCAGAGGTGATATCGCCCCTACCACACCATAAATTAGACATTTTTCGATGATATTGCAAAATAATGAGTTACTTTGTCTTTACCAATTGATTACAGAAGATATAAAATTGTATAATACAATCAGAAAGCAATTTTAATATTTTAGAAAACTGTGTATAAACAAAGTCTGAAAATACTTTAGAAAAAATGTGAATTTCGAGAAACAATAATTTTGATAATCTTTACAAGATTTATTGTGATTTCTGTTACATGTACAATTTGCTTTGCTGAAGAAAATACTTATTTCGCAATAATACGATAATAGATATTACCTGTACACGTAGTTTTTATAATTATAATCAATTTACATTAACAAGAACACAAAATTAATTAACAGGGTAATTTTGGCAGATAACCAATTAAATATATGTTAAAAGGGAGGAAATTAAAAATGAAAAATATCTGGTAAATATTTCTCTGAATTAATAATTATTTACTTCTTGAAAGTATGTGAATTTTTAATACTGATTGTGTAGTGTTAAAGAGAATTGTATAAACATTTATCTTATAAATATAATATAAAGATAATTTCAAAACTTTTAGTGCTGGTTATTGAATTGTGTTAGGTGAATAAAAAACAATAATCTTTGAAAACTATATGAGAATATAATCTCGTGCTCTCTTTTCATATTAAAATGAAACATATCAGAAACTAACATAAAGTTTTTTGTCAAAGAATATCTGCAAGTATTTAAGTTAACATCACCATCCGTTATAAAAGAGAAAAACGCCCCTGAACTCCAGTGGAATTTTTAAATTATCACGATCTATTTATTTAAAAAATGTCCATATTACTGAAAATAAAATCTTATATTATTAAATGTTTACCCTGAGGGACAATCTTTTCTTGCCACATAGCTTGATATATACAAAAGTGACATTTTAATATGTTCAAGGTCTGGTAAGTTATCAAATGTTTGACATCTGATTTTAAGCAATTATGACCTGGACTAAAGTTGTATTCTTTGACATCAACATTTAATTTAAAAAGTAGTTTCTTTTTTCAATATGAACTTTTTCAATAACATTTTTAACTGTTATAAAATATGCACCTCCAAAATGCAGTCTTAATTTTCAAAATAGTCTGTGGTAAATACACCAAGCGTAACAAAATGAAACCACTGTTTAGTAAATATTTGCAAACATCAATTAAGGCATTGCATGTATGTTCGATGGCTAAACTAGTATCATTTTTTTCTTAATATCACCATATATTTCTTTGACACAGACAATCTTTTTAAAATTTTAACTTTTTCAATGAAATTAACTGTTTCTGCAGAATCATCCCCATTTAAGAATTGGTGTCTTAATGACAGCTACAGTTTGATCACCAGAAACTTTTAAACATTGGGAAACATTTTGCTGCTCAACAGGCTTTGCTATATTAGTTAGTTTCGACAGATTAACAAATTGAGTTTTTCATATTAAAAAAAAACATTTTCAATTCCCCATTTTGCTTTTTGGGTTGTTTTTTTTTTGTTTTTTTGTTTTTTTGCTTTCAAAATAAAACAATAATTCAGAAGTAGGTTCATTAATCCAATTATTCCTAATATTTTTAAAAATGATAAACATAATCAAAAAGTAATTACAAGCCATTTTTAATTATCCAATGCTTAATTATCCAAAAAAGGTGTCTATATAAAAAGAAATGATTGATGGCTCCTATTTTTGAGACTTATATATATTAAAATTACTTAACCATTTAATTGTTTGATTGCATGAACAATATATAAAACTTTTTTATATAAAAACGTTGCATCTAATTTTGCAACTGGAATCATTTTAAGTAAAATATTTGGTCCCTCATTTAAATATTTTACCATGATGTGTAATATTGTTTTTGCTAATCGCTCAGATTTTTTAGTTAAACCGAATTATTTTCCCCATGATATTGTAAAGCACCTTTGACATACACTTCATCAACTAAAATAATACACTTTTTCTGATTTTTACAAATTTTACTTAAAACATCAAGAAAATCAAAGTCATTTAAATTTGAGACTTTTGATGTCAAAGATGAAATGTTCTCATACTGAGTAACTTAAAACCATCCTGAAGCCTGTTATACGACGGCCAAAATGTAGCAAAATATTAAAATGCCCTGATAAGAATATCAGAATCATAATTTTTTTCTCAATCATTTGTGACGATATAACATTAATATATTCTTTTAAAAAGTTTCTTATCAATTTTTAAGTTAACGAATGGCTTCAATGTAACCAGTGCTGAAACATTGCTATTCGTCTATTTGAAAGAAAAATATTAAATTTAAATTAACTTTATGGGACAAAATTTCTAATGACACTTGTGAATTTCGCACCAAAAAAGTTTGTTTAAAGATGAAATATGCAAATTTTAAATAAACATATATTTATTTCAGTATCTTAAAAATAAACTTGAGTTAATCCAAAAGTAAAACGGAAAAATTTATTTAGAAAATAATTTGCTAATCTAATTCCTGCAACGAACTTCGCATGTTAATTGTTCGCCTCCAGTTACTCACTTACCTAAACTCAATGTAGAGGCCTGAGTTAATCATCACCTTGTGTAAAAGCAAAAAATATTCTATAACGAAATCATAAACCTAAAGCAAACATTGACAATTATTTCCCTACAGTTGTAATAGATATATAAATTAAACTAACCTTTAAAAAAATATAAATCAATACCCAAAGCAAATTATATTTCTGTCCTTTTGGCCCTCATTTATATTTGAAAGGAAAAAAACAATAAATTTTATTCTGTGTATCTTGGAATTTTTGTTTAAAAATGCTTTTCATGATTACACAAAACTAAAAAAAATCCATTTTTTATCCTTTAAACTTAAATTCTTTGGCTTGAGTGTAAAATTAAATTAGTAACTGACCTCTGGTGACCTCTGAAAGCACTAACGGTAAACATAATCTACACAATCATCTTTTTCTCTTCAAATGACTTCAAGGCATCAATGTGTCAGGAAAAATATATTTGTTTGTTGCAGTATAAAGCATAAATCCACGAAACTAATTTGATCTCCAATGATTTCCGGTTGCCTTGTCGGTCGAATTTGACCTTTCCCGCCTTACCATTTTGTGAAGTTACAAAGTAATTTTTACTTCATAGCAAACTCAATGTCTCACTTCATTTTGCTAGAAATTGCTTAATTAACCTCGAGGTGACATGCTGTACTACTTCGTAACCTCTTACGATCTCGAATGACTTCTAAGGTCAACTCTACATAACTTATTCCACAGCTGGGTATCTGGTGAGTTTACATGCCATAAATTAGGTCACTGTGCCTTGTTCTTAATTATGGACACACACACACACATACACACACATACAGGTGCTTCTGATATTATTATAGATAAACACTAGTTAAATTGGTTGATCCGCTCGAAAAACAGGTGAATTCTCAGAGCAAATTCTATAGCTAAACATTCAATAGACATTTTGTCAGAAAAAAATATTAACTTTAATCATTTCACGTCATTTCAACAGAAAACGTTAGCCCCAAAATGCGCAACGAGCACCGCTCCTTAGGGTCAGTATCAGCTATGCCGAGAAAAGGCAAGATAGATAGATAGATAGATAGATAGATAGATAGATAGATAGATAGATAGATAGATAGATCATTATATTTTTTAATATAAGTGATTATAATAAAAGCATTTTATATCGCTCTACAAAAGCATTCATGCTTCAATACTATGTATTGTACTTCGTCAGTTGGTGTTTGGTAACTCGTGGTAAAAATTTGCACATCTAAAAACACATTCCTGTTTACATTCACAACGCGGAAAAGTACTTGTTGACGACACCAATATACTCCATCACGAAAAATAAAACTTCAAATTCTCGAGGCCCTCTATATCAAAATCAAATAACCAACACCTAACAAAGTTTGTTACTAATACAGCAACAACATATTAAAATGTATATAATTTAATGCCATTTTAGAATACTACCAATTTTTGGACTGCTCGTTTATACTGACAACGTTTGTTTGCAAAACTATGTTTGGGAAATTGTATGACAAAGTGGAAAAAAGTTTGTGATGCGTTTCCTCCTTCAGGATTTCATTAAACTTTATATATATATATATACACACACACACACACACACACACACACACACACACACACACATATATATATATATATATATATATATAGTCATCAGCAGATAGTCCTGTTTTGCTGTAACACAGCTCATCAAAACGGTTAGACATTCGATTGCTTCTAGCCAGGATTGAGACCCAACCTAATTGACATCAGTCGGCAATTTTACCTCCAAGGCTATGGTCGCTCGGTGGAGGAAGGTGAATTTTAGTGATTTATATACACAATGTGAATACGCACTAGTATTCGAGAGAGTTCAAATTCATTACTGAATGAACGATGCGTAAATGCGTCAGTAGTTACTGTTCTAAAGACCACCATTTCTCTACAGTGTTTAGTCTGCGGTCGAACGTATATATATATATATATATATATATATATATATATATATATATATGTTCTTTCATATATCTTACATATATTATAACTTGATATTCCATATTGAAATCTGCATATTTTTTACAAATAGACATTTTTCAGCGTTTTGTCCCTACAGTGTTCTCACTTATCAGTTGAGAAATTGAGCCTAAATATAACTTTAAAATTTAAATTGATTATTTGATGATTTTTGCAGGTTGCAAAATACCATCAGTTTGTCTCTACCTAAGCCAATACGATGTCTGTAGACGATGTTGCAAGGATTTGTTATTAAAATCGCTGAAAAGGAACATTTGATGAAAAGGTGTTACAAACGTGATAAAAACTAAGTTTTATCTCCAAAATCTTTGTTATTTTTAGGAGGAAATACCAAAGTATTTTATTATTTAATTATAATTTTAGTCCTTTTTCGATCCCTCAAAATTTCGCTTAAAATCTAATTTTTCTTCCGTCAGCGGATAGACTATAAATTAGTATAACACATTTTAGCACCTGAAAATATATTGATTTGGAAAATCTTGCAATAATCAAATAATAGTCGAATTTTAATTAAACTTTCAGAACTTATTCATATTTGTCATTCATGAACATAGTGCATATTTCAACTAAAGTTATATGTTATAGTCTTTGATTATTTTTATTTTTATTTTTTTTTTTTTTACAAATAATGCCCACTTAGAACATTAGATAAATATCCATCTCTCATCAAGCAGGCAACACATCAACTGATTATATAAATAGCCACTAATGTGTTAAAAAAGCATTTCTGCGATATTTATACTGAAGTAAATAATATTTGATTAAATTCTGACTAATTAAATTTGAAATCAGTTAATATTGCTCAAATAAAATTTCAAAAAAGTATATTTTATTTTGGAAAGATTTTTTGTAATAAAGAAAATTACATTCTGATGACAGGTGGTTAAAAATGGCACTAAAATAAAAAAAAAACAGCAATTTCAAAACGAGTATTCCTACCAATCAAATTAAAGTAGTTTTGAAATACAGCAAAGGAAGCATTTTGCTCATTGGAAATATTAAGTTTAAACTATCAGCTTGAAATTAATACTAAAATAAAAGCTTCAAGAACGATTTTTCATTTTTAAAAATAAATTTTAAACGAATATGTGGAGGTACATATATTTATTAACAACGTGCTTGATGCCAACCGGAATCGAGAAACATAAGACTGTCCCGTTAATTCAAGCTTCGGTAGACTATTTGGATGAGTAGGACAATGTTTGTACCCGATAACATCAGTGCTAGACCAAGCCTACATCAACACTTCATGGAATAAAACTTTCTCCACCCTAACATCCTATCTTGTTAATTAATGTCAATAAGGCTACAAATCGTTATACCTTGGGACTTGCTGAGCGAGAGGATGTAAGCTGTTGTGGTTGCTAGCAAAAGACGTGAAACTGTGGCGGGGTTGAATGTATTATGAGGCTCTGTCTCATATCTTAGGGAGTTGCATTTTTTTGTGGAAGTCATTATTCGAGTTCAGATAAAAAGATAGAATTTTAAAAGCTGGTTTTTAATAAAGACAATCATATACTTCTTTAAATATTGGCGCATACAATCCTCCTTCTCCTCCAATTTATTCTAGTGTTGTAACAAATTCAACTTCTTTTTCTTCTATGTGCCATGTACTTTCAGGACGTAGGCGATTATGGCCTTCCACGCCTCCCTATTCCTGGTGGTTCTTAGCACTCTTTCTCCTGTTACACCACCCAACCCCCACTCTGCCATCCACCTCATCAGGCTCGTCAAGTATGTTACCTTCTACTTTCCCTCGTCTCTCTTTCTCTCTTTCTGACCCGTGAGCACCAGATTCTCCAAACCCTTCTTCTTAGTTAAATGTCCCAGGAACTTTAGCTGTCTTTTCCTTATGCTCAGTATTAATTTTCTTTTTGTTTCCATCTTTTCCAAAACCTCATCATTGCTCACATGCTCGATCCATGATATCCGCAGCATCCTTCTGTAGAACCACATTTCAGTTACTTCATGTTTTTCCTTCCTCTTTGTTGAGATTGTCCAGAATTCACTGCCATATTGAAGAACTGGCATCACATAGCAATCCAGTACTCTCTTCTTTAGTTCTAGCGATATTTTTCTGTCTCTTAATACTCTACTCAGCTTCTGAAATACGTCCTTCGCCATACCAACTTGCCTTCGGATCTCAGTGTCGCACTTTCTGTCTTCTGTTAGAGGACTTCCTAGGTATTTAAATTTTCGTACCTGCTTGATTTTAGTATCCCCCACTGTATTTGGAATTTTGCTGATGACCATGCATTCGGTTTTCTTGCAGTTTATTTGTAGTCTTTTCTTTTCGCTCTCTTCCACTACCTAATATAAAAAACAATCGGAAAAAAATGAAAGAAAGAGAAAAATGACAAGGAAGAAGATCAAGGGAAGTGTAGGAGAGAAATGTAAGGAAAAAAAAGAGAAAGAAAGATGAAAAATGAAAAGAATAAGAAAAATAAAGAAAAGAATAACGGAAAGTCATACGTGATATACGCTTGAGCGATCATGTCTCGAAAGAGACATGAGTCACTGGGCAGAAGATTTTTTAGTACTAAGTTGCCATTACTTTCTGTGGTAGACTGGTTGCCAACCAACGTTATAGAATCCAATCTGTCCTGTTACTTACCGATATTCACTGCACTACAACACGAAATAAAAAGCGTAAATATAAAAATATGAAAAAAGCAAGAGAAACAAAAAATAAGAAATGGGTAAAAATAAAACGAAGAAAAAGTCAGTCATGTCTCTTTCAAGACATGATCGCCCAAGCGTGTATCACGTATGGCACTTAACTGACTGATGTGGTTCATCAGAGATACATCAGTTACATTTTTGAATTCAGAGTTTTTTTTCTCCTAGGCTAGTTGCCAACAGAGCCCAAACTTCCTTAGCTAGAGAGAGACGAAGAGATGGATTCATACCTTTCCCAAATATATTTGCTCATATGTGAAAATAACGAACTAAGTTTTCTCGAGTGCGCAGACCGATAGTCGTAATACAAACTTAAAAAAACAAAAAACAAAAAAACAAAAAAACGAGGGGGAACCATTAAAAACAACGGATCTAAAACTGAGCAGATACGAACTTTCGGGAACAACTGAACGAGAAAGAGTATATTCCTTAAAAGGGAAAATAGAAACTGGTCGGCCTGTGACGTTGTTACTGCTCGGGCGGTTTAAAGATCGGTTTAATGGCGGTTTCTTCCTACAAAAAGGGACGAAGATTTGTACCCTCCCTACTGGTGAACTTATTCTGCATTAGTTTTTCCCAAGTACACACGCTGTGTATATAAGTGTGTGTGTATGTGTGTGTGCAGTTACCAAAAAAAAAAAACGATAACTAAGGTTAAAAATGCATTTTTAGAATGAAAAATCTTTCTTGAAGATTTTATTTTAGTTTTAATTGCAAACTACTAGATTAAATTAAATATTCCCAGTAAGCAAACTAGTTTTCTCTTTTTCAAACCGAATTTAAATCGATTAGAATGATCTTTTTATACTATTAGTAAAAACGCCAAACCCGACCATGTCAAAAGAACGTAATTAAAAAAAAATCTTTCAAATATAAAAGTTTAATTTTATTTGATTTTAAAAAATATCACTTACTTTTAGTTTAAATATCACGGAAAATATTTTTTAACACTGGTGTGTTTTTTTATGAAGTGTAGACACATCTTCTGCTCACCTAATGTTTGCATGATTTATGTAAGGGGGGAATACTTGTAGTAATATTGCATGGCGAATACATCATACGCGCCTATTTTAGATAATTTGTAATTACCCAGTCATCTTAAAGTTCTTAATATTTTAAACTTCCTAATATTTTATTGAATTTTAGTATTTCCAATCTTTCCACTCTTACGTAGCCCCCTGCACATCAGTGGCGTTACCGCCTTGCTCGGGGTGATATGATTTAAAAAAAAAAAACTTTGGATTTATAGTATTACTCAAAAAAGCTTGTATTACTCGAAGAAGCTTGCTGATAAAATGTTATAAAATTACCAATAAATTTTTAATTATTAAGGCTCTTATTTTCTGATAATGTTGTGTATGAACGTTCGTATTTACAATAATTGACACTTCTGTATACAATCAAAATTATTTTTAAAATAATGGAGTAAATTGTAGCAAGCATTTCCATTTAAGATGTTTATAGAATTTTAAGTTTTACAGTTTTATAAATTATTCTAATTAAAATTCTAAAAAAAATCATTATTCATAAAAAAAAACTTCAGAGAATAGTGTCCATAATATATCTTATTCATAAAAGCTTTTCTAATTAAATAATAACATAGTTTTATTGCATTTTTTAATTTCCGATTTAGAGTAGATTTTCGGTCAATGTTTTCCGTTTGACAAAAACAAATTGATAATTTAAATTCACTAAAGAGTCCTGTATTTAACTAATAAAAAAAGAGGAAAATTAACCTTCAGAAGAGGGAGCGGAGAGTACGACAGCAACGAGCATCAATATTGCGAGGGCATCCAAACAAAGAGTGAAATAAAAATTTAGTTTTTGAATGGCTAAAATTTTAATTTCTCGAAATTTCATGAAACAAAGTTAGTGAGGGTAACAGATGTAAAAAGAATAATAATTTTACCAAGATTTTCTAAAAAATACAATTTGAAAAACAATTTCATTCATTTTTTATTAAGTCCTGAAAACACATTATTCATCAAAATAAATTTTTTTACGAAACTTTCTTAAACTTCCAGGGCATATTCCCAACTGAATGAAATTATTTTTTAATTTTTCTTTTTAGAAAATCTTCGTAAAATATATTTTTCAACTGTTAACCATCACTCATTTAATTTTATGAAATTTCGATAAATTATTTTTTTGTGGTGCGTAAAACATTATTAGTTGTTAGGAAAATCTAATTCATGAAAAATCTGCTTTGAATCATAAAATAAAAAATGCATTAAAATTAAAACATTATTTAATTAAAAAAGTTTTATCTGAGAAAAAAATTCGATGAATAATGAATTTTTACAATTTTTTTTTTCAATTTTAATTAGAATTTATAAATTTTTAAATTCTATATTAATTTGTAGCGGTCAAGTGATATTACTAAGATTGTATTTACTATTAAGATTATACACTTAGGAATCTACTTTCTAATTCTAATGGAAAATATATGTATGTCCACACCGAACAGTCATTCATCATTTAAGTACTATACGTGATACACGCTTGGGCAATCATATCTCGAAAGACTGGGCCGAAAATTATCCCGCAGTAGGTTGGCATTACTTTCTGCGGTAGACTCTTTGCTGACCAATGTTATAGAACCCAATATATTAGTATTTTTCTAACATGTTCACAACAAGCGTCTTCGTAAGTTAGACTATAAAGTGAACGTCACTGAAATTCAATAAAATATGAGATGTCCGTGAATTTTTAAGATTGCTGAGTATATATATATATAATAACGATAATAATTATAACAATATTAATACTAACAAAAATAATTCTGCTTATACTAGTAATTGTGATACTATATTTAAGTTCGTCTTGAAAAAAACCCACCGAGAACGAACTCGGAGGGAAAAGGAGGGGAAGTAAAAAAAGAAACAAACGAAGTATATGAACAAAAGTCAAATACTCGTAGGAAAGAAAAAAAAACCCAAGACGAAAACCCTAACACTAAAGCGCTCAATACGAAAGTAGAGCAACAAAGACAGAAAAATCTAAGAGCCAACAAACCTACCTTCGGTTCGTCAGGGTAAATTGGCCAATTTACCCTGACCAGCTGAAGGGTGAAACCTAGATAGGTTTGTTGGCTTTTACTTAGATTTTTCTGTGCATATATATATGCTTTTGCGTATGTCAAGTAAGTGTAAATTTTATGTCCCTCTCATAAAAAATTACCATCTATTGAGAACGTTCTCCACTCCTCATAAAAACAACAAACTCCATGTTTAAAACGCTTTTCTGCGATATTTTGAACTAAAATCAGATTAATAAAACTTTAAATAACTTAATCTTTCTCAAACCAAGTTCTAGAAAACATATTTTATATTTGAAGGAATATTTTTAAATAAAGAAGATTTAGTTTTGTCGACAGATTTGTAAATATAGTCGATTTTAGCGCTTTTACTGAAACTAAAAAATCATTAGAAACAATTGAAATTCAGTTTGAAATTCTGCAAAAGTATTTTGCCGGTTGGAAATATTAAATTTAATATTAGCTTGAAATTGAAACTAAAATAAAAATTTCAAGAAAGATGTTTTGGTAGAGTGGATATCGGCTCGGAACGGGGAGCAGAGTTCGAATTCCAGTTGAATCCATTGTATTCACTTACGCACAAATACCCTTGGGAAAGGTATTAATCCGTCTATTCCTTCCGGTTATGGATTAAATAGCAGGACAGATTGGGTTCTATAGCTTTGGTCGGCAACCAGTTTACCGTAGAAAGCAATGGCAACCTACTGCGGGATAATCTTCTGCCCAATCAGTCATGTCTCTTTCGAGACATGATCGCCCAAGCGTGTATCACGTATGGCACTTAACTGACTGAATTTAAACTTCAGGTATCGCGTTTCTTTGTAGGCACTTACTTTTATGTTTTTATATCGTGTACATTTATGTGTGTGAGTGTATGTATGCATACACAATTTATGTGTGTGAGTGTATGTATGCATACACAATTTATGTGTGTGAGTGTATGTATGCATACACAATTTAAATTTAGGTGAAAATCCGAGGAAATGGTAACGTATATATTTAATCATATATATCGTGATTGACTGATTTTTTGGTTAGTGTTACTACTTGTTTGGTAGTGTTAAGTTTAAAGTTCACCTAGTACACTTACACGTTATACAGCTGCCTCCTCGCTGTCACCCTCACCAATCCCCATAGATCCAATTCCTTTCATTGCCATAAGCGACTCGCCTACTTGACCTCAAGAGCCCACTTGTTATTTTTATGTAGCAATGTGCTTTGAACGAAAATTTTTAAACATTTCTTCTTTTTTTTTTTTTTGAGGGCCATTTTATAGTTTTTCTTTTGAGTCGGCTCATCTTACAGCGTTATGACATATTTTCTTAAAATTGCTTCTTTGCAAAGAAGAATTTACAGCGCATTACAACGACTATCCGTATTGCAAGATCACTAAAAACAAGATGGTTTCAAAATTGTTTTCTATGTTTACTCAATCCAGTAAATAAAGATGAACTACTGTCAATAGTTTGCAGAAGAATGAGCAGAGGGTGTGACGGACCCGAGCATCCATATTGGGAAGGCATCTAATCAAAAAGTCAAATAAAAATCTAGTTTGTGGAATTTGAAATTGTCTCTGTTAACTTACAAACGCTTTACAGTCCCACAAGTTGGTGTGACGTGGATCCATATTTTGATAAGTCAGACCGGAGCAGGCCCACCTACTTGAGTTTTAGGAGCATACAATCAAGGAGTTGCCCCCTACAATTACCAAACCTCTGCACATTACCGCCTCTTGTACTGACAGAAATATACAATAACATCAGAAGATGAATGCTCTTAAGAAAGCAGTTATTTCAAGTTTAAAATATGTTTATTTGATGAGTTGCGGTACTCTTTTTTCGAATTAAAATACAATTATTTATAGATAAGGTTATCAACCGCCAAAAACTAAAATGAGGAGCTTCCAACCAAGAGAACACGAATCCTATGGTCAGAATACCAACCAGGTGTTGGCATTCTTACCACAGGGTTTGTGATTAAACCTGGATTAAATCTGAATCAAAGCTGAATTAAATCAGGTTTATATGTTTGTCTGACCACAGGGTTTGTGATTAAACCTAGATTAAATCTGAATCAAAGCTGAATTAAATCAGGTTTATATGTTTGTCTGGCCACAGGGTTTGTGATTAAACCTGGATTAAATCTGAATCAAAGCTGAATTAAATCAGGTTTATATGTTTGTCTGACCACAGGGTTTGTGATTAAACCTGGATTAAATCTGAATCAAAGCTGAATTAAATCAGGTTTATATATTTGTCTGACCACAGGGTTTGTGATTAAACCTGGATTAAATCTGAATCAAAGCTGAATTAAATCAGGTTTATATGTTTGTCTGACCACAGGGTTTGTGATTAAACCTGGATTAAATCTGAATCAAAGCTGAATTAAATCAGGTTTATATGTTTGTCTGACCACAGGGTTTGTGATTAAACCTGGATTAAATCTGAATCAAAGCTGAATTAAATCAGGTTTATATGTTTGTCTGACCACAGGGTTTGTGATTAAACCTGGATTAAATCTGAATCAAAGCTGAATTAAATCAGGTTTATATGTTTGAACAATCTTCATTTTCTATGTGTTGTGTCCTTTTAGGGCGTGGACGATCATGGCTCTCCACAATTTCCGATCATGTCTCGCCTACAATAGCTCTTAGTGAAATTTGTCTTTTCACTCAAACTTCTAATTTTTATTGCGCATCCATGTCTTTCCTGCCTTCAATATGTCCGTCGTCTTGTAAATAATACTTAGTCCTTTCCTCTCGCCTTCCTTCAATATCTTCTGCAGGAGTTCTTGTAGTTTCCTTTCTATGCTTGCTATCAACACGGTGTCATCTGCATATTTTATGTTCAATTTATGGTTTTTTCATCATTCTTATGTAGAACCGTGTTTCTCTTGCCGCTTGTATTTTTCTTCATGAAGAAAATTGTCCAGCATTCAATGCCATATAGGTGGACCGATATTGCATAAAATAAAAAAAGAGAAAGCGAGAGTGAAAGAGGTAGAGAGAGGGGACAAGCAGGCGAAATTTTACATATGTTCAAGCAATTCATAATCAAAATTAATTCCGCGGGATAGTTGGTAACTATGGTAATGGTAACATTAGCCGTTTTCTTATAAGGAAATATTCGGTATTCATTGACCGAGCAGCCAGGACTACTATCGCTTGAAATTCATAGTATCTTTCTCTTAATTTTTTTTTTTTTCGGGAAAATAGATTTCTCATACCCAGTAGCTGTTATCAGTTTTTCCAGTATTTAAGGTGGGTGCTGCCTTACTAAGTTTTTATTTCAAGTGTGGAATGTCAACAATATGCTTATATTCTCAACTTACATGTGACATCCATTTTAGTTGTTACTTCTGTTGGTAGTTCTCAAGTGATACCTTTTCCAAGGGCATTTGCGCGCAAATGAATGTAACGAATTCATCTAGAATTCGAACCCAGCTCTACCGAGTTCATTCCGAGCCGATATCCATTACATCTCAAATTGAATTTCTGTGTCTGGTACTGGCTTACGGCTATATCACGTTGAACCACATTAAGTAAAGCAACCACGAGCTTGGGCAGTACTTAGATCGGTGACCGCTTGTGAATACCATGAATAATATCTCGGAATTATTAATTAGAGAGCCAAGTTTCAAGGTTCGTTATATTCACTTACGCGCAAATATCCTTGGGAAAGAATCATATTTTTCTTTCAGAAAAGGTTATATGAATCTCTTGCTTTCGAGCCATTCTGAAAATAAGATCATTTACCTTCAATTTAATACAGAAAAGCTTGAAGAAAATATCAATAAACTTTCAGCACGAACGAAGATTTATAAAAAAATGATGCAGAAAAGATATTAATGGCTTTCTCATCTTCAGCTACTTTGTAAATAACATTGATCCCTTCAAAATCCTCAGGACTTCCAACATCTTCAATTTTTTTATGCGGGTTAATAGAATTTTATATATAGATCTTTTAATGCCGTTGTTTAATATGGTTATTAATTTCACTTCTTGTACTCACATTTTAGAGAGCGGTCTACCGCAGCTTTCTCTGTCTATGCTGTGAAATGACTTTAGCGTGCGATTGACATTTCATGGTATGCATTTAGTATCAGTGTTTAACTTTTTTGACGTTTGGACCTGAGCGCTCTCGATCGGTCAATATAAAATGACTATTAGCATGCTGTCTACCACAGTTTCCGTAGTCTAAGCTGTGCGGTCTACATGTCATAGTATGGATATATTAACAGTAATTAACTTTCTTAATTTTGGCTCTTCTGCTCCTGACTGGACTCTTTAAAAGCGCAATTTCAGTAGTCTACGCTGTGAAATGACGTTTAGCGTGCAGTCGACATTTTATGCTATGAATTTATTACAGGTGTTTAACTTTTTTACACTTTGGAACTGAGTGCTCCTTACTGATCAATGTAAAATTACCTTTAGCATGCGTTCTATTGCAGATTCCGTAGTCTATGCTGTGAAAAAGCCTTTAATGTGCGGTCGACATTTCATGGCATACATTTTTTTACTGATATTTCACTATTTTTTACCTTTTTGACCCGTGTACCCCTATCCAGTGAATACAAAATTACCTTTATCGTACGGTCTACCGCAGTTTTCATAGTCTACTCTGTGAAATGACCTTTAGCGTACGATCGACATTTAATGGCATAAACTTTTGCCTGTGTTTATTTTTTTTTAAAGACTTTTGAATTGAGAGCTTCCGACCGGTCAATATAAAATGACATTTAGCATGAGGTCTACCGCAGTTTTCGAAGTCTACGCTGTGAAATTACCTTTAGCATTCAGTTGACATTTCATGCTAGGAATTTATGGAAAGTGTTTAAATTTCTTTACCCTTTTGACCTCAGTGCTCCAGACCAGTCAATATACAATGACCCTTACCGTGAGCTCTACCGCAGTATCCGCAGTCTGAACTGTCGAATGATTCTGTATCGTGCGTAGACATTTAGTAGAATAAATTTATTACTGGTGTTTAACTTTTTCTTACACTTTTGATTTGTGTGCTCCTAACCGGTCGATATGAAACGATCTTTAGCTTGTGGTCTATCGCAGTTTCTGTAATCTACGCTGTGGAAAGACCTTTATTGAGCGGTTGACATTTCATAATATGAATTTATCACTAGTGTTTAAGTTTGTTTTTGTTTTTTTGATCTGAGTAATTCTTACCTTATAATGTGCGTTGTCGTGCAAGGGATATCGGCTCTGAACAAGAAATCGGTGAGCCGAGTTCGAATTCTGGTTGAATTCCTTGCCTTCCCTTACGCACAAATACACTTGGGGAAGGTATTAATCCGTCTCTTCCCTCCAGTTGTGGGTTAAATAACAGGATAGATTGGGTTATATAGCCTTGGCTGGCAACCAGTTTACCGCAGATAATAATGGCAATCTACTGCGGGATAATCTTCTGCCTGGTCAGTCATGTCTCTTTCGTGACGTGATCGCCCAAGCGTGTATCACTGACTCTTGACCTGTCAACATAAAATGACCTTTAGCGTGTGGTCTAACTTTTATGTGCTTCCCCTTGTTTGCGTATAATTTTAGGACTGGTATTCTTTTTCGTACTAGAAACACTTTTGAATACAGCAAGAAAGTAGTTTGTTTTTGTTTTGTTTTTTGTTTTTGTTGTTGTTGTTGTTTTGTTTTTGTTTTTTTGTTTTTTTTGTTTTTTGTTTGTTTTTTGTTTTTTGCCATTCCTAAATTATATAGGAATTGTTCATCAGCAGGGCCGGCTCACGGTACTGGCGACTTGGGCAGTCGTCCAGAGAGCTATTAAGGCCGACGGCGCTCTCATGCCTTGCGGTTTTCCAAAACTAAAACTTATAAAAACGCACATGCGGTTGTCTATGATTAAAGACAGATTAAATTCTTTAGCTATTTTCTCAATAGAAAATGTTATTGTTTTGAAGATTGGTGTAGAAAGTGTTATGAAAGATTTGCAGATTTAAAAACTAGAACAAAATGCTTTACGTCGGAAATGTTTTTTTTATTTTTTATTTTTTTTATTTTAGCTTGTATTAAGTTGTATATTCTAATAAACTCGTTATTCTACATATTTTCAGTTTTCCTCCTTGAGAAATTTTTTAAAAATATATACTTGTAAGGGCGCCGAAGTTCAGCTTGCCCGGTGTACCAGTAAGCATAAGGCCGACACTGTAGGTACCTTTACGCAATTGCCAAAAAAATTGCATAGCATGATTTTAAAAGGGCTCAAAACTTAATAGAAACAAAGTTTTATCATCAAAATGTTTATGTTATTATTAAGAGGAAAAATCAAACTTCGTTGTCATTATTTTTAAAAAAATTTAATCCTCTCTAATACGTTCGAAATTTAAGTAAAATTTCTTTTTTTTTTTGTTTTACATCAGCGATTCACGCCATGTTTACGTAATGTTACTACTAGGCAAAACGTAATATTGCGCAAGTCGCTTTTTGGCGTTGAAAGACACATTAATTTGAAAATTCTTGCAAAAATCGACTAATTGTCTGATTTTAATGAAACTTTCAGGACTTAATTATTAATTAAATTATTTATGCAATTATTATTTCTAGAAAATCTTGATAAAAATATTTCTTTACATATGTTACCTCCCATCAGTCAGTTAAGTGCAATACGTGATACACGCTTGGGCGATCATGTCTCGAAAGAGACATGACTTACTGGGCAGAAGATGTATTCCGCAGTAGGTTACCATTGCTTTCTGCAGTAGACTAGTTGCCGACCAAGTCTATAGAACCCAATCTGTCCTATTATTTAACCCATAAGGAAGGAAGAGACGGATTAATACCTTTCCCAAGGGTATTTGTACATAACTAAATGCAAGGAAATTGCATAAAACTTTAAAAAATTGGATTTAATTTTTTTTTATATAAATAATTGATTTTAATGCTTAAATTTGTCACTTAGCTGATTGTTAACTTCAGCATCCCGACTCCAGAGTTTCGTAGATAGACCCGTGTGTCCACTCGGCAAAAGGTATCAGCAACTGACTGCTCATACTTCTCGATTTTTCTGCTTTATAATTTTTTCCTTTATTATTTGTGCAATTTTTTTTATAGTGAATGTGTTTGTTCGCTCATGTACGCCTGTCTGCGCTGATTTGCATATTTGTAAGGTGTTGTGATTATTTGTTTTTTTTTCGCCTTTTTCTCTACGTTATAATCACTATGTACCTTATCTTTTATTTTTCTTCTTTACTTTCAATAGTTACCATTTGGTTTCCGTGTTTTTTCTAGATGGGCTGCTGTTTATAATTTTGAGTGTTCGAGTTTTTTCTTGAGTTCGTAAAATATATAAAATATACCCCTGCACACACGCACGCATGCACTTGCACACACACACACACACACACACATATGTATTTTTAAATAGTGTATATGTAGTAAATTAAATATTTGCTTATATAATATCTTATTATTTATCTTATGTTTCATTTTTATTTAATGGCTTGTAGTTTATTTGTTTTAAGATAATGTTTTTTATTTTCTAACCCGACAGATTTTTATCATTTTTAAACATTATTTTTAGTAGATACTCATGTTTCAGTAGGTGCTCTATTTATTTATTAAATAGTATATTTATTTTCGTATAACGGCCTGATTGTTCGAGAAAATATTCACTCTCTAACAGGATTCGAACCGGTTGAGTCGGTTAAGACACATCGGATCTAACGACGGTTTCCTTCTGTTTAGATGGACGCTGGTTCAAATCCTGTTGGAGAGCGCATGTTTTCTTTTAATAAGATTTCGCGAATACAGTAAACAGAGCTAAAGATAATTGAATAGTACCAAAAGAAAACAAAAGCGTGATATTCTTACAGCTTAACGAGAAAAAGCTTCCTCCTTCGTAAACTATCACCCGGTTCACACTCCACCCACGTCTATTGAACAGGTGAATGGGCTCATCCCTTGTTTCCTGTTTAGGATGCGGTTTCCGGTTTTTCTCTTTTCTAACCTTCTCACTTTTTTTTTCCAGTTGGAGTAGATAGACTAAACTATCGCCCGGTTCACACTCCACCCACATCTATTGAACTATATCTATTGAACTCATCTATTGAAGAGGCTCATCCCTTGTTTCCTGCTTAGGATGTGGTTTCCGGTTTTCTCTTTTCTAATCTTCTCATTCTTATGTAGCCCCCTGCACATCAGTGACATTACCGCCTTGCTTGGGGTGATATGATTAAAAAAAAAAAAAGTCTCAGTTCTATATTTCTTGAAGGTTTCCAAGACCATACCAGATCATATTGGAGCGCCATATAAATAAAAGTCAGTCAGTTAAGTGCCATACGTGATACACGCTTGGGCGATCATGTCTCGAAAGAGACATGACTCACTGGGCAGAAAATTTATTCCGCAATAGGTTGCCATTGCTTTCTGCGGTAGACTGGTTGCCAGCCAAGGCTATAGAACCCAATCTGTTCTGTTATTTAACCCATAATTGGAAGGAAGAGACGGATTAATACCTTTCCCAAGGGTATTTGCGCGTAAGTGAATGTAATGAATTCAACTGGAATTCGAACTCGGCTACCCCGATTTCTCGTTCCGAGCCGATATCCACTGCACCACAACGCACATCCAAACAATTATTGACCCCGGTAAAGGAGCTAAATAAACACGTTTTCTCAGTGAAATAAACAAATAAAAGACCATTATCAAAATTATTTAAACAAACAATTGTGAGAGCCTTATCTAAATAAACAGCAAAAAAATTAAATGTACATGTAAGCAAAAAACTTAAATAAACTGTAAATGATCACCATCTAAATAAACAAAGGTAGCTTTTTTAAATAAACAAATAAGGGAAAGCCAGTTTAATCCAAAAGTAAGAGTGCCCACTTTAAATAAACAACGTAGCCTCATATTTATTTAGATGAGGCTACCCCGGCGAATTATTCGTATAAAAGAAGAAACTGGGCACTATCTAAATAAACAAATGATCATCATCTAAATAAACAACGGTGTATTATTCATATAAAGAAATAATGGAGCACCCTCTAAATAAACAAGAGCTCTTCATCTGAATAAACGACAGTTTGTTATCCATATAAAGAAGTAAGGGAGCCCTTTCTAAATAAACAAATAAGGAAGACTCATCTAAATAAACAACAGCGGATTATCTATATAAATAAGTAACGGGGCTCTATCTACGTAAACAAGAAATCTTCATGTAAATAAGTAACGGAACTGTCGTGTTTCTTACACTTTTCTGTTTAACCGGATGTTGACTGCTCGACGACCAAATTAGAATAACAGATTAGAGTTCTGCGCCTGGGATCGACACATATCTTCCGATAACAAAACAATTATTTTTCATTACTCATTTAGCGAAGCGATGTTAAAAATACATATTGACCAATAGAAAAAGTAATTTCTTCCGACTGAAAAGATAACCAGTGAAATAAAGAAACAGAAAAAATAACAAGTCTATGAAAAATAATAAAAAACAAACGCATGAACCAAACATAAGAGACAGAATCATGCAGAGACGTAGTTTCGGGGTCGAGCGACGAGATTTTCCTTACCAGCAACGCCGCCGTTGACACAGGGCATCAGCTGACAACAACCAACACGCTTTTATCTTTTCTTTCTCTTTTCTTTCTTCCTCTCCCTTCACGACAGCACCGGATAGCAGTTTATGTTTTGTATATATGTAAATAAATTATACATTTATTTACCCGAAGACAAATGTATTTTTTATTCCTGACTTTATGATCGCTGATGCGAAGAAGTGATTAGCCCTACATCTGTTACAGCAACAGCAACGGTTACAGTTCTACCTTCTCGAGATCACCCATTCCTTCGCTTCTGCAACACAGCCCTCTCTAAATGAACAAGTAAGGAAGCCTCATCTAGATAAACAAGGGTGGATTATCCATATAAAGAAGTACGGAAGTGCTACCTAAATAAGCAATTATGCCTCATCTAAGAAACAACGAGGGTTATTCTTATAAATATGTAAGGGAGCCCAGTCTAAATAAACAATTAAGAGAGCCTCATCTAAATAAACAACAGAGGATTATACGCATAAAAAAGTAACGGAGCCCTAGAGACCTTCATTTAAATAAACAACGAAAGATCACCCATATAAAGAAGTAACTGATCCCTATCAAAATAAACAAGTAAGGAACCTCATCTAAATAAACAACAATGGATTACCTATTTAAAGAGGTAACGGTTCCCTATCTAAGTAAACAAGAGATCCTCATCTAAATAAACGGCAGATTATACATATAAAAAAGTAACGAAGCTGTCGTGTTTCTTACACTTTTCTGTTCAACTGGATGTTGAATGCTCGACAAATAAAGTAGAATAACAGATTTGAGTTCTGCGCATAGGATCGACGCATATCTTCCGTTAACAAAACAATTATTTTTCATTTCCCATTTAACGAGCTGATGTTAAAATATATATATAAAAAAAGCCTGAGATACATAAACAATGGGAGCGCTATCTAAATAAACAAGTAAGAGCACCCAATCTAAATAAGTTAGCAAGGCGGCCTCACCTAAATAAGCAGGCAAGGGAGTCTTATTTAAATAACCAATGTAATGAGGATGTGAAAATAGCTTTGAAAAATTACAACCATATATTGTGATAATCCCTGGTATTTTCTTTTATCTCATAATTTTTCTTCTACCTCTCTTTTTAAGACATTTCAATTACTGAATTATTTTATTTCGACTCAAGTTTCAATTTTCCATTACAAGTTCCTTTTGTATTTTGACATTAGAAATATTTGGCTGAAGAAGAAAATAGGAGTCCGGAGGCATCTACCTACTTCAATATAAAATAAAAGTATTTACTTGAGACCAACACTTCTGATTAAATTAAATAAAAATATGCAATATATTTTAGAAGCAATCAATGCAAAGTATAGTAAATTCGGCTCCTATAAGTCCGTGAAAGCTGGACAGTTTTCTCGTAGAAGAAATGAAGACTTGAGGTAACAGAGATGTGTTTTTACAGAAGGACGCCGAGAATATCATGGGCGGAACATGTAAACAACGAGAAAGTTTTAAAAAAACCCCAAAAAAAAACCCAAAAAGGACAGTTGAAGTTTGAGCAGAAAAGAAACAGTTCACATTTCTTGGACACATAATGAGAAAAGAAGGCTTGTAAAATTTGACACTCACAAGACCAAAAACAAGAGATACAGAGAGAAACAGTGGGTAACCTAGTTAAATAGATTGTGTAGCAGCATTAATTAAAAAAGATATAAACTGCTAAAATCTACAAATAATAACAGTTTTAGTGGATCATGTTCAGTCAGTTAAGTGCCATATGTGATACACGCTTGGTCGATCATGTCTCGAAAGAGACCTGACTGACTAGGCAGAAGATTTATAAAACCCAATCTGTCCTGTTATTTACCACATAAATGGATGGAAGAAACGGATTAATACCTTTCCCAAGGGTATTTGCGCGTAAGTGAATGCGAGGAATTCAACTGGAATTCGAACTCAGCTCCCCGATTTCTCGTTCCACGCCGATATCTACTGCACCACAACGCACATACCTACGTTAAAGTTTCCCAACATGGGATATAACGCCTTCTGGTGGGCAATTTCACCTGTTGGTTAGACGATGAATAACTGAACAGAAAATGGTGGACGACTGGTGAGTGATACAGGATTTTGATTATTTAAAAGATATTTCAATATTTGCTCGAAAATAAATATTTAAGAATTATGCAAAGAACCTGCATGAAAAAAAATGGAGGTTAATTAAGACTGGATGAAATTCTTTAATCAGATTTAAATATCCCTTCAGAAAAAACGAATATTTTGGTATTTTCTTTAATATTGATTATTAAAAACTAACATTCAGATAAGTTCTTCAAAGCGGATGTACGTTGTGGTGCAGTGGATATCGGCACGGAATGAGAAATCGGAGAGCTGAGTTCGAATTCCAGTTGGAATCATTGCATTCATTTACGCATAAATACCTTCTCCCTCCAGATATGGGTTAACTAGCTGGATTAGAATCTACAGATTTGGTTGGCAACCAGTCTACCGCAGAAAGAAATGGCAAACTACTCCGGGAAAATCTGTGATGGATCGAAAGAGACATGATCGCCCAAGCGTGTATCACGTATGACACTTAACTAACAGTTACTTCGCCCGGAGGATAAAGGGATTTGCATAGAGTCAACAGTCCTACTTGTAAAAAGGACAAGTTACAGAAGGCGAGCGGTCGTCGATGGCTTATGCTCCACTGGGAGCGATAGGCTAATAATAGTAGTAAATTCTTCAGACAAAATAACATTTTTCGGATATAAATCAGATAAGAGCAGATTGTAGTTTCTTTTTGATTTTATAATTATGAGCAAAACTTGTTTAATTTTTTTGATAACATTTGCAACGCTAACCGCAACTATAAAACTTAATTTTATGTAAATATGTAGTTTTCAATGGTCAAGTTTGCTTTTGTTTGTTCTTTAATACGGTAGCAACAGTAGCCGCATAAGTCAACGTTATTTGTTACTCCCCTTTGCTAAAGTCAGTTTATGAACTAATAAGCAACATTTACTAAACATTTTTTGCATGCTTTCAAATCGGCGGTCAAATGTTTTTTCCATATGAAAGAGGGCGATGGCTAAAAAGAAATTTGGAATATAGAAATAAAAATCCCTGAATATAATACTTAAATGCTATTGTATTTATTTTAGAGAATTAGAAACTTCAGGTACTTCGGCTAGTGTTATAAATGATAAAAAATAATAGAATATAAAATGCTGATTTCATAAAAATGTTTTCTTCTTTGACATGTCAGAATGAAAGGCGTTCAATAAACATTTCTGTTGACATTAATCGTAAAGTTTGTTTTTTTTTCTTTTCACCCCTTTTCAAGACGTTGGTGCATATGTATTTTACGCAAAAATGTACAAGATAACACGAATAATTAGATATCTATCGGCCCGTCCACTCGACTGGCTTAAAGCGGGAGTCCAAAGCGTACATCGGATTAATAGCAGAAATTGTTCAAGTCAACTCAGTATTTCCTTTTTGGGAACGCCCCAGGCGCCAATTATTAACTCTAAACATTTCCCAAAGGAAAGATTCTGCCTGAAGAGACCGCTCCCAGGGACACAAGCACAAGTATGGATATGTGAAAATTGTCTTAAAATATATCAGTTGTGGATGTGTATGTGCCGGTGGGTGGCTTTTTCGTGAATTAATGCCATAGTTTACTTAACAGTGCGAGTGGTGCAATTGGTAAGCAGCTTTGAATGAGAATTCGGAGAGCCAGGTTCGAATTCCAGTTGCATTCATTAGATTCGCCTACGCGTTTGCCACTTCGACGTGGTGTAATGTTTAGCAAACTACCATTAGATTCCCTTACGCATAAATAGCCATGAAAAAGTATAAATCCATCTCTTACTTCCTGACTATGGGTTAAATAGCATGGCTGTCTGAACGTTTAACCTTGATAGGCAACCAGTCTAAACGAAGGACGACGCTGAACTTAAAAACCGTAACAACTGTCTACGATTCCCGATCCTCAGGAAAGAAACAAGTCGAAAGTTACTTATGCCAAAATGGTTAGATTCCATCACCGCCGATCAGACCTTGAACTACCGTCAGTCACGATGAACAGATGTTCTCTCCACCGAGGATGCTCCTTGCCTTGAAAAAATATTGAGCCTCATGCTCACATCCAACCTCAACTGGAAATCCTACATACGATCCAACGCTAAAGATGCTGGAAAATTATCGGCTCCCTGTACCACTCCAGTAATTACCAGACTCCGCATGCTATTCTCTTCCTTTTTAAGAGCCAGATCATGCTGAAAATGTAGCACTGTTGCCATATTTGGGCGGGTTCTGCATAGACCTCATTTTCCAGTCTTAATAGAGTTCAAAAGTGTCTCCTAGGCCTTGTTGGAGAAGAATTATTTTCCACCCACAAACCTCTCTCTCACAGCCGGAATATGGCGAGTTTCTCACTGCTTTATCGCTACTACCACGGAAAGTACTCGGACGAATTACATTCCTTGGTTTCAGCTGGTCTAGCCTTCTCGGCTAGGATCTGGAGTGAATAAAACGAGTTCTAGATTTTAAAAATTCAAATGCTAAGCGCTGGCTCACTGATTTTGTTAGAAATAAACGAATTTTTTTCGAATTTGCAAATTTTGCTCAACACACACAAAACTCGTGAAATTTCACATCAATAGAAAATTAGGAAACATCTAAAGAAAAAAAAATCAAATAACCTTTAATTATCAGAAACAAATTCTTTTTGCGGACCCTTTTCGCAAGCCGACTCGAAGTTTGTTTGACGTCCAATGGAAAGGCCAGAATCACATCAGGGTGTGAATTTCCAATTCCAATTTACTCAAAAAACGAGATAAAAACGGAGCAAGTTAGACCGTCGGCAGAGAGAAAAGAAGACAAAAGTAATTAACACGTCCCTTGACAAACGTCAAGCCATCGTTATTATTATTGTCTCTATCTTTCTCTCTCATTTCCTTCCTTTTCACAATTCACTCTGAGAGACAACTTCAAAGACAATCCTACCCAACAAACGCTCATACGTACGTTCCTGCCTATATCCACACAAGTTACTACTACGAACTCTTGATACCCTTAACTTCTTAATGCTGTTTGTCATTGAACCTTTTAACTCCTACCAATTCATGTTATTCTTTTCCATTAATAAATTTTTATTAACGGGGGGAGGCACTTTTGGATCTGCTGTATAAACCTATATAGACTGCATTACAATAAAATTAGTTTAAAAGTGGTTTTATTAATGTTGAAAAATCTTTTTGATTTCAAGTAACTTAATGTTTCTCTTTTTTCATCTTTTGGATCTGTTAATAGTATATATATATATATATATATATATATATAGTGCGATGGGTAAATTGTCGACATTATATATTTTTAATTTCGCGCATGCGCTTTGTTTGTTTTTTATTTTGTCGACTGCACAATATAGTAGGGACAGTTGGGCACCGTCCGGGAGAAAAAAACTACCATGACGCAATTCACTCCATAAATTTGAAAAAGGCATGCATTACTGCTTGACATTTGCGCAGCAAATACAAACATTTACGAACACGAATACGAACATTCGAACACGAATTACGAATACCAATATGAATATTTCTGAGTATTTGAGTCAACCTAAGGTCAGTGCAGAGTATTTGGAAAGAGATGTATGAGTCTAATTGTGTTTACGAAGTAACGGGCAGCACAGAAACTCACTCTGGTTCTTCCTGAATTTGTTGGCGAGGGTCTCAGACACAACACGGTGATTTTACATCGAGTGACTCGTATATATTACTGCCCTGGGTCAAGAGGGTGACAACTGAAAGATCCTATGTTGGGCAAAAGGACTTTGCACCATGCCATACAATAAGAAAAAGCCAGTTATGGCTATTAAACATTTTCTGCTACTAAATCACCGCCGACATCAGGTCGCCTAACTCCCTAATCTGCAACTCACTTGATTATTATGTGTGGGGCATAGTTGAGCGAGAGATCAACAAAACCCCTTGTGTTCCCAAAGATGAACTGAAGGCAATGATTTTGGCAGCATTCACCAACTTCTGAAATCGCTTGGTGGTCGTGGTTGATGCCAATGGCGGTTTTATTGAATAAATTTACTTTAGTCTTTCAAGATATTTTGTGTCATATATATATATATATATATATATATATATATATATATATATATAGTCGAAATCCTAACAATCGCATGCTGGAAAATAGGTGCCTAACAAATTCTATTGTTTACCAATGTACTTTATCATCAAACAAAAGCCCAGCTATTAAAAAAGTTTACATTGGGTCTATTAAAAACACTTTTAAGCAGCGATGGTATTTGCATTTAACTTTCGTTAAAAATAACGCGTACCGAAACCAAACATCCCTTTCTGCGTATTTTTGGCAGTTAAAATATACAAATAAAACCCTCAAGATGAAATGGAATATTCTGAAGAAAAAAAAACAAGAATCTTTAAATCATTCTATGACATCTGCCCTCTGTGCCTGAATGAAAAGCTGCAGATTTTAAGTATCCCTAAAAATAAAATACTAGTAAACCATAGAAATTATGGTATTATCAAAACACCGCAAATATTTCTCTTTAAAATTTAATTAATTATAATGTTTATTCATAACTTGTGCTTTAATAATATTTAAAAATTACTTTATCAAAATTATTGACACACGCAAATATTTATTAGATACTTATTTGGGTTTCATAACTCCAATATACTTTAGTATACCATATATATTTAATTCTAATTTTAACCTAAACAATCCAACCTCTTTAACAGATGAAGTAATATAAAATTAAATTTTAAAAAACCTAAACTTCAACCTGCTTTTCCTAGTATGTATCTCACCCAGACAAAATAAAAAACTGACATGATTTTACATTAAACAACTATGTTTTGCACGTGATCCAAATATTCAACCCCGAGGCTCAACTTTTGATTGAATAACACTGACAGACCTAAATTCATATTGTTTAACTTTCTTCAACCGCCCCTCATTAATTTTCTGAATAACTATTAATTCAGCTAATATGTTCTAAAAGAAATTGTTTTCACCATTTATTTTTAAAATATCACCTGAAGAAGAGCAATATTGTTCTGAAACATGAAAATTTTTGTGTAGTAATAACAAAATCACAATATTAAGCTATTCTCTGTATCGATCACTTTTTATAAAAGTAAATGCATGAACAGTAGGTCTTTAATCTGTCAGTTCTTTTACTTCCTTATTACATATATATATATATGTGTGTGTGTGTGTATGTGTGTGTGTGTGTGTGTGTGTGTGTGTGTGTGTGTGTGTGTGTGTGTGTGTGTGTGTGTGTAATCGAGAAAATTTTATTTAAATTCTTCTTTTTCCATCACTTTTGCTGCCTGATGATGCTGTTTAACACCGAAACTTTGTAGCTATGAAGTTGCAGTATGCTATAATTATAATAATAATAATAATTACCACACACACACATACACACTCACAAATATATATATATATATATATATATATATATATATATATATATATATATTCGAATCTCGCTTCCAAATAAATATATCACTTGTATACATATTGGTTTATAATTTACTTATTAATATATGTTTAAAAACAATCTAACGATAAAAGACTGCGTGAGAAGTTTTACCGTTAAGGGTACTTTAAAAATTCCCTACGCAAGGTTGCTCTCAGAATCCATTAATATCTTACGCGTGCGATAGATCTGACTGATATCACACTTGACACATAAATGAATTTTGCGTTCGACTCTTTCATTTGACGTATAAGTTTTCAAAACATCTAGTAGATAGGGTAAGCTCAGTCCTTAATGTCGGCCTGTTTTAATTAGCAACATTGACAAAACATTTTAACTTGTTCCATATCACGTGACAATACGAATAACCACTCCCTTAGAATCTTTAAGCGTGACAATCCTCTCCTACTTATCTTCTCGAATTGTCCTTCAAATTTTACAATGGGGTATATTTGCCAATTCTATCCTTATTAGAAGAAAATTGTCCCCAAATGAAACCGTATGAATTTTATTGCTTTCATCACAATGATGTTTTAAAAAATTGCGAAGAGACCCGTAAAACCAGCTAAAAATATTCAACATTCGAAAGGTTTATAGCCCCACCTAAAAAGTGACACTGAGAGAACCCGCAGAATATATGACAATAGCTGGGGTAGAATCTCAGAAATTCAACTATGCACATAACCGTACATACTGACAGATATATTTCTCCACATTAAACCTTGGACTTGTGTCGCATCCACTTCGCAATGGGCGGGGAGGTAAGTATCTATACTGACAGATATATGCGAATAGATAGATAGATAGATAGATAGATAGATAGATAGATAGATAGATAGATAGATAGATTGATACGGTCATAGAATGAATGAAATAGGCATAAAAAGACAATAAAAAATTATTGAAGTAGATAAATTGAAAGAAAAGGATGGCGCAGGTTTCAATCTTGCCGTAGGGTAAATTTTTTTTCATGTTTTCTCGAGTGTGCAGACCAGAACATGAATTAAACTCACACTCCATCCGTATTTCATCGGCACGATGTAAGTTCCACTCAAACAGCTTCCACCAGCAAACAACCGCCATGTGGAACAGACTCCGAAGAGAATGTTTTCCTGATCACTAAAATCTTAACCTGTTCAGAGTTAACCGTTATCTTACCTCTCCTATCTATATAAACCATTACTTAACTTAACCCTACTATCTAGAGTGGCCAACGGGCCTTATAGAGCATTCACCTTAGGGAAAAAGTAATTATAAAATAAAAATAAAACATTTAAAAAACTGGTCGTCTACTTAAATATGGGGATCAACTAAAAGTAACGTTTAAAGTAATATATATATATATATATATATATATATATAATCCGCATACAGACCTGTTTCGCTGTATCACAGCTCATCAGTGCGGTTATATTAACCGTTTGCCTCAACCGAGATTGAAACCCGACTGATTTGTCAGCAGTCGGAAATATTGAATCTGACATATGTAATGTAACTCTCCTCGATAATGTTGTTGTCATTTAAAGTCGAATATTGTATATAAATTTAAATGTCAATTTGGAGATTGTATCTTTGACAAAGAAGCATATATATTGGTTATATCGATTCAAGCTTGATAGCACAACATTTAAAAGAACATTCCTGTCCACATGTCAAATAGAAATATTAACCGACTATAGAAATAAAAAAAGACAAAACTTCAAATTCTTGAAGCCCTCTATACAAAAAAATACTATCAAAACTAAATAAGATTAATTATGTCTCTAACAGCAATGTTTTAAAATATCTAACTTACAATTTTTATCTACATTTGTGACAAAATATTTTAAAACACGTCTTTGTAACTTTTATTAAAAACTTATAAATTATCTCTCTTATACAATCTTTTTCTTTTAATCAACAGAGTGCGTTTCATGAGTAGGCACAAATTTGACAACTATCAACTAAATTATATTTATCTAATCAATTCACCTCTGAAGATGATTTTGGGTGAGATTGAAAGTACTTGAGAAAATTGAAGGAATGAGAAAAACTACGTCGCCTTCCTTAATGAGTTTAATTACAAAGTTAAGAAAATAATCCGTGTATTCCAGAGAAATAAGATAAAATAAATTGACATGATACGTCTACATTATTCAACAAATTATGCTTGAATGAAGATATGCTGCCTAAGCACACACACACACACACACACACACACACACATATATATTTTTTAAACTGATAGATAAACACTTTCCAAAAAGCTCAGAATTAAACAAAATTATCAACAGAAATACAATCAAGCTAAGTTTTCACTGTACTAGTAATTTAGAAAGTTTCATAAAAAACAAAGCGCCTGAAAATTAGATTGCATTGTACAAAACAAGATCACTAATAAAGAATGCAACTTCAGGGACAAAAATAAATGCCCACTTCAAAGACTTTGTAATACAAAAGAAGTCATTGACAAAACAAAAGTACATGACTTAAATGGCCAAAATAAAATGTATTTGGAATCAACAAAAGACACCTTTAAACCAGGTCGTTCAATCACAAGTCTACATTCAAAATAGAAAACTTAAAAAATTGTACAAAATTGGCTAGCTACGTGTGGAAATTGAAATTAAAATATGGAAAAGACCCAGACATAACGTGGAGTATAGTGAAAACAGTCAAGCCTTACAACGGTGGCAAAATATGTAGACTGTGCTAGGAAGAAAAGTTAGCGATTATGCTATTCCCAAACAAAAATGAACTATTGAATGAAAAAACAGAAATTATGACTAAGTGTAACCATACTAAAAATACCTATTAGGTTAATGCAAGCACAGATGGAAACGTTACAATTTCTTGTAATTTTAAAGATTGTGCCTTCAAAAAATTCCAAATCACGTGAGCGTTCAAATAAAGTTAGCGTTATGTGAGCGTTCTAAAAAAAACGGTAATCGGCAAAATCAGTTATTGCAAATCGCCTGAAGACACACTCATGGTAGAAACCTAGGTCGCGTAACTCGTTCGTTTACAAATAAAGAATATTCAAAAGTTCTACAATATAATTGTATTAAACACTTTTTAATACAAATATGCACTGGTCTAATTTTATTATGATAAAAAACTAAGTAATTATACAATCACTATATATATAATTTTTTTTATTCGTATCACCCCGAGCAAGGCAGTAACACCACTGATGTGAAGGGGGCTACGTAATAGTGAAAAGATTGGAAAACAGAAAGCCGGGAACTACATTCTAAACAGGGAAGAAGGGATGAGCCTCTTAACCTGTTAAATAGACGTGGGTGGAGTGTGAACCGGGCGATAAATAGATCTATCTACTCCAATATATATATATATATATATGTATATATATATATATATATATATATATAATATTTTCTGGTACCCTGTGACTGTCGGGAATGAAAGCCACAGTTAGTTAGTTAAATGCCATACGTGATACACGCTTGGGCGATCATGTCTCGAAAGAGACATGACTGACTGGGCAGAAGATTATCCCGCAGTAGGTTGCCATTGCTTTCTGCGGTAGACTGGTTGCCGACCAAGGCTATAGAACCCAATCTGTCCTGTTATTTAACCCATAACTGAAAGGAAGAGACGGATTAATACCTTTCCCAAGGGTATTTGCGCGTAAGTGAATGCAATGAATTCGGCTGGAATTCGAACTCGGCTCCCCGATTTCTCGTTCCGAGACGATATCCAATGTACCACAACACACATCCGCCACAGTACTCAATTTAAAAGACAACTCTTAAATATATATTTTACATAAATCATTGTTCATCCTTATCGCACGAAGTTACCCGACGTGAGCGCGAGAATCATCCAGCACATACATGTTTTTTTATTGGGAAATATATTTGGAAAATGTATGTCAAAGTGGAAAGGTCTTCGTGTGATGGATTTTGTCTTTTAGGACTTGATTGGAATAAATTTTGGTGCGACTACACATGCGCACGAACGAGGGATGCGAGAAAATTATTTTGTAACGTAATCTAGATTTCATTGGGATTTTTTTTCATTTTGCTTCCATCTCTTCTGAAATTACGTATCCCACACCATAATAATAATAATAATACCAAAGCACAAATTTACTGTAGATTACCTTGCGAACAAGGCACTCTCTAAACATTTTCATCGTTGGGAATTATTTTTTTTATTTGATCAGAGTACCATTTTCTGTGCCAAAATTATGGTTAGTCTCATTACGGTAGGTAACCAACGCATTTGATGTATTGCTTTGTAAAACGTCCCATTTATGGTCACATAATATTTTAGTTAGTGCGCCAACATAACAAATTTCGTCCGATGGAGTCGTAAAGGACGAAAGGCGTCCACTATGTAACATTATTCCCCTATACTGTTCCTGATATAGTAAAAAAAAATTATATATCGATATTTCATATCGATATATAATATCGACATGAGTAGTATATATTTAATTCTCAGTATTTTCGGGAGAGGGCTGTCTAATACCTTAAATTAGGGTTGGTAAAGAAGTGCATGTGTGTATAAAACATTTGTTTTCAAATTTCCACCGAAAGGTTTAAATCCACAGATAAATGAATTGAAGGAGAATGGCCTAAATCTACAGATAAAGTGGAAGGTGATAGGCACGGCACGTACACCTTATAGCTTAGGTGATAGATGTAATCTAAGTTTAACAGAAAAAATTAAGATTTTGAAATTTAAATTTCAGAATGTACTTCTGAATAAACGTAAAGAAATCATTAATATGAGTCGTCACCGTAATAAATTTAAATTTCAATAAATATTTCCTTCTTCTCGTTATTCATAACAGAATTTGTCTTTTACATAATTTAGATTTTCAAATTTGGTGAATCCATAACCTTTTCCTTCCTACCTACGACCACTAACCCAATGGTTAAACCACATGCCTCACACTACCAAAAAGGAATTTACCACTACGATTCACCTCGGCTTAACGCTATAACAACCAGTATGTCCCATTCCTTCTTTTAATAGTCCTTGCTTCCGGCATAAAAAATTTTTCTCCATTCTTTGATTGAATGGGATTGACAATGCATGTCTCGAACTGACATGTTGAAATAGCTATCCCCCACTAAATATGATCCTAATTTACAAATAAATAAATATCTACTCTGTAAATTAAATTAAATTTATATTAAGCTCTCTGTTGAATCAGTTTTAATATTTAAACGATATTACTAGGATCCTCTCGGATTATTTAACAAGCTTATCCTGGATTTTTTAACCGAGACAACTTAGTACTTTCGAACGTCATCGTTCATCATCAGGGTCAAATAGTTTTAAACATCAACAATTGTCTTGTAGCAGAAAACGTGTTACGACATTTTGAAGAATTAAATAAACGTTAAGAAATTTTTTTAAAATTCAAGGGAAGTAATAATGTAAACACGTGCAAGCGTGAAAATATGTGATCACGTAGAGGCGTGAATTATCAGATAATATGGAATATTTAGAGTTGCTATAGATTTTTAAATAACGTAAAAAATACATTTAGGGAATTTAAAGTTCAAGGGAAGTAATTATGTGAATTATCTAATAATATTTCAATTATACACTCTAAACACATTGAAGTGTGTGTCCAGAAACTTGGTAAGCTATCGACTGATAAGTTGTCTATTACTTCTGATATGTAGTTCCTCTAAAATTTTAAGGTGTCTAATGTCTGTGTGTTAATCAATAATTTTAGTATTGTCTATAAGAATTTTACGAATGTCGGAATGCAGAAGGGAAACAGTATGTGACATAAGATGTTGTGTAATGGCGCTAGAATAATTTAAATGCATAGTTAATCGTCTAGAGAGCCGGGTAGTCGTAAATACAATGTATGTATGTGGATTAGAAGAACATTCTTCAAACGGACATTTGAATTCGTACACAACATTAGTTCTATCAACTCCGGTAGCAGCTGGAGAAGGGTTGTTGCTCATTACCAGGTTAGCAGTTTTTAATTTACTATATAGTATATAATAAGTTTTATGGTTTTATTAGAATCAACAGGGAACACATAGTGTATCATAGACTTAAAGGCCTTCTCATCGATGCTGTATTGTCTGTGCATTTATCCTCTGTAAAAGATGTTAACTGAGGATAATTTTCTGGGTGTGTCACTTGTTAGGTCTGAGGAGTATCTGTTAATTTCATTGTCAACCAAACAGGAAAATCATTATTGATAAGAGTTTGTTTGATGTTTGCCAATTGCTTATAAAATATTTTATTGGTACAAGAAATGAGTTTAGCTCTAGAAACCAGGTTGGAAATAATTGATCGTTTATATTTAGTGGGGCCTTCGCTAAGGTAATTGAGGGTGCAACTGTTATCACTTGTAGGTTTTTTTGTATACAGAAGTGGTAAAAGTGTCATAATTAGCATCGATTAAAAAAAAAGGAACCTTATTATCTTTAGATAGAAAGGAATCTGGGTGGTGCAGATTAAAAGGATTTTTTGAGTATTTTAGGATTTATTTTAAGAGGTTGCATAAGAGGGTTATTAGAAATATAATTAATAATTATATCTCTAGTTTCAATGACGGGGACATTAGCAAATAGACTTTCCACGTCAAGGGAAGTTAGTATTACATTATTAGGTTTTCAAGAGCGTATGGTTTGTATTAATTCATGAGTAGAATTAATGTTATATTTATTAGGTAGATATGGTGTAATTAATTTATTGATAATTTTTGTCAATTGGTAAATAGGAGTAATTACTTGTGAAATAATTGTTCGAAGAGGGTCGTTAGGTTTATGAATTTTAACAGTACCATATAGGTAGCCAGGTTTATAGTCTCCAATAATTTTAGCCGGAAAATAGTTCCACAAAAAGTAAGAAGCGTGATAAAGAAATTGTTATCATAAAATTTGTAGGCCTTTAAGTCTATGATACACTATGTGTTCCCTGTTGATTCTAATAAAACCATAAAACTTATTATATACTATAGTAAATTAAAAACTTCTAACCTGGTAATGAGCAACAACCCTTCTCCAACTGCTACCGGAGTTGATAGAACTAATGTTGTGTACGAATTCAAATGTCCGTTTGAAGAATGTTCTTCTAATCCACATACATACATTGTATTTACGACTACCCGGCTCTCTAGACAATTAACTATGCATTTAAATTATTCTAGCGCCATTATACAACATCTTAAGTCACATACTGTTTCCCTTCTGCATTCCTACATTCGTAAAATTCTTATAGACAATACTAAATACAGTGTTATTAGCTGTTGTAAGTTTGTTCATTGTAAGTTTTAGTTGGTTAGTGGGGTTCTTAGTTTTTTAAATTTAGTATAGTCATTGAGAATATTTTGTAATTTGTTATAGTAGTTAATTTTGTCAATTACAACAAATATGTTAGTTTTATCAGCTTTTCGAATGATAATGTCGGGGTGTTTTTTTAACTGTTTAGCAGCGTTTTTTTAGTTTGTAGGTCATAAGAGATGAGGAAGTATGTTGAGGGTTACATCTATTCTTCAAAGCTTCAGCTTTTAGTAAATGTTGCAATTCAGGGGTGGTAGATACCTCATTGTTAAGTTGTAGTTTAGAAATATTTTGATATAGCATTTCAATTTCTGGTTTTTTTTTTTTTTAATCTTGTTGTAAGATTTCATGATATGGCAGTTAGGACCTAAGTTTGAAAGATCTTTCTGTGGCTGAGTCAATTCGAAACTAGAGAAGTTGATAAATTTGTTAACTCCATTAGAAAGTAGAATGGTTCCCTTGCATAGATCATTAAGTTTTTTATTCATAGAAATCTTCTGAGGAGTTATATCCTTTTTAATGACTGTTTTTTTTTTAAAAATTAACGTTTATTTAGTTCTTCAAAATGTCGTAACACGTTTTCTGGTACAAAACAATTGTTGATATTTAAAACTGTAAATTTGACCCTGATGATGAACGATGACGTTCAAAAGTACTCGGTTAACCTATAGACAATATTTGCATAAATATAACTCGGAAATAAAATATTATAAAATATGAGAAAATACAAAAGAAAATCTGCAAAACTAAGTTGTCTCTATTGTTTAATATATATATATATATATATATATATATATATATATATATATATATATTGTGTGTATTTTGGCAGCATTTTTTCATTAATGCAGGTTTCATTGAATAATATAGACAAGTTTTGTCTATTAATTTTGTGTAGGATCCGTTCATACCGTCTGATATACTTGATGGTGATGTCGTTAAAAGACAACAAAAAATCACAGTATTTGTTGAATTTTTTATCGGGTCTAAGCTTTCGGCTCACATAAGCCATTATCAAAGAGTAAATATTAACACACAGTAAACATAGAACATTTAAGCTATTAACAATAAAGATAAGTGAATTGAAAATATAAGTCCATCCCTACCGTGGCGGATGGCCGAAGACAGTGACAAAATAGTGGTGTTGTGGTCCCTGGTCTGATTACAGACATTTGAGTACGTTGTTGGAAATATCGAAATTGATTGTATTCAAACCAGGTTTAAATTGTTTTAGATGTAGTGGATTTAGTGTAATATATAATGAACTTAATTCTTTTGTTAGAGTCTGTCGGAGAAATATTAGTATTTATGAGTTTTTTTAGGATGTTTTCATCTAGTTGGTAGTTGGAGTGCATCTGGCTACGGTATAAGAGAGTGATATGTTTAGGATTATATTATTCAATGAAACCTGCATTAATATATATATATATATATATATATATATATATATATATATATATATATATTTGAAGATTCTATTTTGTGATCATACAGTTTTTCTTTTTGAGGTTTCTCCAATATTTTGACATAAAGTACTACTCTGAAGAAAAGACCACAGCAAAATTTAGCGAGCCTGTGTATTCTGAGCAATAGAAAATGGGAGCGATTTACAAATTGAGAAAAAGTAACAAGCTGCTGTAAAATCGCTTTTTGATATAGATAGAAAAAGAAAGTTGACTCAAAAAAACAAAAGACAAAGGAGAAGAGAATGGAGAGGACACCTGTCACAATGTAACAAGAGAATTCTCAGCTGCCGATCAGTCACAATTGTCCTGGCAACCCGTTTCTCACTCTTTTACTTTCTTTTTGTGCTGCTTTCTATATCTCTCCGTCTTCATCTTCATCTGCTCGATGCCCACAAAAAGAGAGGAACAAAGACGTTACTAGTATTTGTTGATACACACAGCGAAATATAGACTTATCTCTTTCTGCACAAATCACATTTCGCTAAAAAACGAACTCTGAATTCTTTGAACTCTTTACTACTCTAACTTTAGCGTAGAACGTTTTCTCAGTTTAATAATTTCATACATACAATAGGGTGCTATTCTGCTTGATAAATAAATTTTCACACACACACACACACACACACACATATATATATATATATATATATATATACAAACGAAACAGTTTTATCTTTTCAACCTTTTGATAAATTTAAATTGTGGAAACTTTGGATATGTTTGGCAATTTTGCTAATCATAACCGAGATCCCTACATATTTGGTGAACCCGTAAAGAACACGCAGAAGAAATTCTGATCGCAACATATCTGGTGCCCCCCCCCCCAAAAAAAAAAACACGCAGAGGAATTCTGCTTACAACATATTTACTGACCCCGCAAAGAACACGCGGATGAATTCTGATCATTGCGTCTTTGGTGACCCCGCAAAGATCACGTCGTGGTTACCAAATATGTGGGGGAGTTTGGTTTTGTTTGGCACACGGCCAATTTGATAAACAGGATCGAGTCCCCTGCACATATGCATAACAGTAACTTTTAATACATAAAAAATATATCATTATGTACAGATCATATATATATATACACATACATCTGAAAACATCTATCGCGGGTCAAAAATGGTAGTCAACCTGAACTAAATTTAACGGCGGATGACTCTTGCAAAAGAAGCAAAAGACGGACCAGAAGCTCACAGGTACTAACTCTCCCACCTGCCGGGGGTGAACACGTGTTAGCCCGAAGCTGAACTCGTCCTCATCGTACTACGAGACCTCTGCAGGTCTCTTTTCCAGTCTGTGCTGTTCCTGCCACACGCCAACGACGTTTTTGCCAGATTATGACGACATTACCGCTTTTACCGTTCCTGCTGACCAACGACGACTTGAACCGTACATGCCAGATGCTGGCAAAATTTCTACTAGCCGACGATCTTTAAGCCTGGGCCGTTCCTGCCAGACGCCGACGCCGACGCCGACGCCGACGCCGACGACGTTCTTTTTCCGATTTCTAACTGTTTTGCCCGTCGTTTTTTCACAATAAAAATTGACGTTGAAGTTCTTCATATTCGCCTCCGTCTCTTCATTCATTTTCTTTGCTGTTTCCACACATATAAAAGTTTACGAGGTCGATACTCTTATCGTGGCTTCCCCAACAAATCTTCCTAAACAGATCCAATAATAAAAAGAAAATGTATATCTTATGCTCCGCGCTATAATAGAGAATTTCCCCTCGCAAACATTATGCCAAAAGATTGCAAATAGATTATTCGTGTTTAGCGTATGTCTGGTATTGATTGAAGCATTAGTTTTGTTTCTACCATTGGCCCAATTATTTCTTTACAGCTGCTAATAAACACAGTTGTACCATATCCGCTCGATAAAATATTAATTACACACCATGCAACAGTTTTTCTACTTGTGCTGAAGTCAAGTCAATAATTTCTTAATGAAATTAATCGAGGGACTCGGACTAAGACTCTTTCAAAAATCTGAAGATGACGTTAAACACTGAATGTTTTTGTATTATAGACATTTTCCATCTTTTACGTAAAAAGGGAACATGGATCACATCATTGGTGTTTTGCAACAGTATTTACTTGCTTTTATCATAAAAGTGATAAAACATCAGCCATAATTATTTCTATAACTGGATATTCGACAATGTATAAAGTAATATCGTTATCCAAAATTTTAGAAGCATAAAACCGACTGACAAACAAAAACATTTAAGAAGAGGTTTTCTTTATTTTTCAGCAGTTTTTTTTATGTGCCATCTACTATCAGAAGGTGGATGATCATGACTTGCCACAACTTCCTGTCTTTTGTCGCTCTGTTTGTATTTTACCATCTGTCGTTGTGATTTACTAAGCATACTTCACAAGACCGAAAGTATGGAGGAGCGAGTGAGGACCTAACTCACAACCCTATCGAAATTCATTTTAAGAGACAAGCTTGCTAACCCTCACACCACATAAAAAGTGTCCTTTTTTCTTTTTTTTTTCTGCCATCCATTTGCGCAAAATTCTTAAGTTACTTGGTGTTTCACTCTGATTTTTCTATATCCCGTGAGTATTAAATTTTCCATGCCGTCTTTCTTTATTATATTTTCGCAAAATCTCAGCTGTCTTTTTGTGACTAGAGTTCCTTTCTTATTTTTGCAGTATATAAGAATTCATTGAAGTCACGTAAATGTCAGCTATTATAGAAAACATCTAAAAATGTCAATGTGACATCTCCAATATTTGTTATTATTGAAGACAATACACTCCGAGTGAAGAACTTTTAAAAGTCTAGAGATTTAGCACAAAACTTAATATTGTTGAAAATAAAAACACTTAGTAGTTCAATTGTCCCTGAAAATCTCGAGTGAATTAGAAAAAACTTGCAAAGAAAGAGTTTGGATTCCTCATGAGCTTTTGCTTGAGAACGGAACACAACGTCCACCTGAAGTTGTATTTTAATCAGGAATATCAAACTTTCACTTTTTATATCTTATTAAAAAATGAAGGATGATGTTTTTGCCACTAAAAGAAAACGAAAAGGATACTGATTATCACAAAATTGAAATGTAGTCTCAACACCAAAATTAGGACACAATTCACAGAAGTGTTTGCGTTATGTCTGGTTAAAGGTGTCAACAATTATGCGCTGATGGAACATGTAGAAACCATCACTGCAGATGCTTATTAAGAGCAACTCGGTTGCGTAAACAAAGAATTACGTTAAAATTGTTCCTCTTTGGTTAACTGAAAAGATGATATTCTTCAGTATGACTATGCAAAGGCACACTCTACAAAACAAACGCAAGAAAAAATAAGATCGTTAGGAGAGGGTTATTACCATTCTTCATGCCCGCCAAATTTAACACCTACAGATTTTCATTTTTAGTTTCAGCCATTAGAACATTTCATAAGTCGCAGAACATTCAGAAAGAAAAAAGTTAAACGCCATCAAAAGTCTTTGAAAGATTTTCGTGGGAGAAATTTTTTTTCTTTAAATGTAGAATCAAAAAATTGCGATCCCGTTGATCTCGGGTCGCTGAAAATGAAAGTGATCAATTTTTTTATAAATATTATTAAAATAAACTTAACATATATATACCGTCTCGTAAAATGTAATTACTTCGTGAAGGCCCTAATATTTTCACAGACACACAGTCAACAGAAAAGTGATTGATTGAAGTGTCAGTGTCAACTGTTTTTTCTTCTACACGCCCAAAGAAAAGAAAGAGAAAAATACTTACAATTAAAATCCATTTCTTTCGAGATGTCTGAGTTCATAAAAAAAACAACGCAATCGTCAGGCCATGACAGATGCGTTTAAAACAGACTATTGCCGCTGAGTGTTGAACCTAATCTCCATATATATATATATATATATATGTGTGTGTGTGTGTGTGTGTGTGTGTGTGTGTGTGTGTGTGTGTATATATAAAGCAGGTACCTTCACTTAATCGCGAAAAAAAACTGCATAGGTACTTTTAAACTGAATTTGTAAAAGTGAAAAGGTTTTCTTGAAACATTTATTTTAGTTTTAATTGAAAGCTAAATGATTAAATTTACCTTTTCCAGCAAGCAAAATACTCTCTAGTTTATTTCAAACAAAAATTATTGATTGGGATATAAAAGTTTGAGATTTTTTTCAATTTTTGAATTTTGCCGCCATTTTTGAGCGATCGACACATTTGTAAACAAAAGTTAATTCTCGGGTTTAAAAAATCTTGCAAAAATAATATATACATCTGTGACACATTATTTTTAGAAAATTAGCAAATTTTATGTTAAATTAATCTGATATACACAAGTATTACTTATTCATACCGTGAAATTTTGAATAAAACTATTTCTTAATCACAAATTTGAACTTTGACCTGTCCACGCTGTAAATCAAGAACTTGTTGACAGGTACATGATTAGAGTTAAAAAGTGTATGGTGTTTATAAGTAACAAAATTGTACATTTCACGTAGAAATTACCATACAAAAAAAAAGCAAATGCACAAAAATGTTTTTAATTATTTTTAAAATATGGGGACAGAACGATTTTTATTAAACTTTTCAATTTTCAATAATCAATATAATCATCAATTCTTAACTAAAAATCTAACCACGACAGTTCTTTAAAGATTTTTAAAATGTTTTTAAAACTTTATAAATTATAATAATTTATAACCAGAAAAATGAAAACAATTTCCTTTGAAATTTCATTAGTTATCGAAATTTTTTCTCAGTATAATGTCCTTAATTTTTATTATTTATTCAAGCAATTAAAAGCTTATCAAATTAAATAATATCAGACTTTTAATGTATTTTTTATTTTGCTCTTCGGAGCAGATTTTTGGATACAGGAGACAATTTGAAATTTAAAAAATAGATTATTTATATTCCCCAATGAGTTCTGCGTTAAATAACAAAATTATAGACCGCGACACGGAAATTTATTAAAATTTTATAGATCTACACGGAGGTGGTAAGTAACATAAGTAAAAAAAATATATATTTTTACCAAGATTTTTAAAAAATAATAATTTAAAAAATAATTTCATTCATTTGTGAATGAGTATTGCAAGTTACATTAAAATCCAACAATTATTTGATTTTTGCGAGAATTTCCAAATTAATGTGGTTGTCAACGGAAAAAAGTGGGTGATGTAATCATTACGTTTTCCATTGTAAACAGTCGTAACGTTTTGGTTACCCGCTAACTCAAATCAAAACAAGATTTTTTGCCAAAATGTCGAAAATGTTAGAAGGGATTAAATTTTTTTTTTTATATATATAATTAAACATTACTTTGATATTTTCTCTTAATGATAATATTTACATTTTGATGAAAAAGGGTTTTTTTATTAAGATTTTTACTCATACTATGCTGTTTTTTTTTTTGTTTGTTTTTTTGTTTTTTTTTCATTGATTTAGTGGAAGTACCTAAAAAGGATGTGCGTTGTGGTCCAGTGGATATCGACTCGGAACGAGAAATCGGAGAGCCGAGTTCGAATTCCTAGCTGAATTCGTTGCATTCATATACGCACAAATGCCCTTGGGAAAGGTATTAATCCGTCTCTTCCCTCCAGCTATGGGTCAAATAACAGAACAGCACGGTTTGGGTTCTATAGCCTTGGTTGGTAACCAGTCTGCCGCAGAAAGCAATGGCAACCTGCTGCGGGATAATGTTCTGCCCAGTCAGTCATGTCTCTTTCGAGACATGATCGCCCAAGTGTGTATCGCGTATGGCACTTGACTGACCTAAAAAGAAATGTTGTTTTTTTTTTAGTGATCCGACAGATATTAAACTTTATTTTTAGTGGATACTCGTATTTGAGTAGACGCTCCATTTATTTAATAAACAGTATATTTATTTATTTTCGTCTACCCGCATGAATGTTTGAGAAATCTTATTAGAGAAAAATATGAGTTTTCATTGACGCTCATTTTGGACTAGAGGTGAAAGCACGTCAGTTCTAATGACGCTTTCCGAAATCGAATTCTGCCAAAATCGAATGCTGTTGCAAAAATTCGTTATCAGAGGTGACTCTCTGCTTCTTTCTCCCTCTTTCTCTCTCTCGATCTTTTTCTCTCTATCTCTCAGTTCTCTTTTATCCCCTCACTCTCTCTCCCTCTCTCTTCAGTTTCTCACCCTCTCCTTCTCTCTCTCTCTCTCTCTCTCTCTCTCTCTCTCTCTCTCTCTCTCTCTCTCTCTCGCTCTTTCTCCTTTCTCGCAGTGCACCATGTAGCAGAATAATTCGTTGTTTGCTGGTAGAGGTTCTCTCTCTCTCTCTCTTTATGTCTCCCTCTCTCTTTCTCTCTTCCCGCCCCTTTTCTCTCTTTCTTTCTTCCTCTCTCTCTCTCTCTCTCTCTAGCGCAATGTTTAGAAAATTATTCATCGTTTGTCAAATTTTTACTCATTATGCTGTTTTTTTTTGTTTTGTTTTTTTTTCAGTGATTTAGTGTAAGTACCTAAAAAGAAACCTTTTTTTTTTAGTGATCCGACAGAATTTTCTAAACATTGCACTAAAAGAGAAAGAAAGAAAGAAAGAAAGAAAGAAAGAAAGAAAGAAAGAAAGAAAGAGAAAAGGGGCAGGAAGAGAGAAAGAGAGAAAAGGGGCGGGAAGAGAGAAAAAGAGAGAGACATAAAGAGAGAGAGAGAGCCACTACCGGCAAACAACGAATTATTCTGCTACATGGTGCACTGCGAGAAAAGAGAGAAGCGAGAAAGAGAGAGAGAAGGAAAGGGTGAGAGACTGAAGAGTGAGGGGGAGAGAGAGTGAGGGGGATAAAAACTCTCTTTCTTTCTTCCTCTCTCTCTCTCTCTCTCACTTTTAGTGCAATGTTTAAAAAATTATTCATCGTTTGTCAAACGTGGCTCTCTCTCTCTCTCGCTCTCTCTCTCTCTCTCTCTCTCTCTCTTTCTTTTCTTCTCTCCTTCTCCCTATCTTCCATCTTTATCTCTCTCCTTTTCTTTCTCCTCTCTCTTTCTCATACGGATTATTTGCTATAATAAACGAAATTTAAGACTTTCAACGAATTATGATTTCCATCTTTTCTGTCCATATTCTAGTAGAACTCACAAGAGCCTAGCTTTCTTTTCTTTTCATTTTTATTGCAGTCTCGCGATTTCTCAAGAACAGAATTCATTTATTATGACTTATTTATTTCACGCAAATTTTACCAAAATCCAATTTAAATTTCGTATATCCGCCTCTCTTTCCCACTGATACGATGATAAGATGAAAAGGTTTTCTTTTTCAATGAATGTGAAAAAGTTCACTTGAAGAACTTTAAAAGAAAACTAATTTTTTGCCATCCACTAATGCCATCTGGGTCATGTCCCCAATTTTAGAAACTTCATTGACCGATTCATTATATAATGCACAGCGAATTCTCCTTAATTTCCACAAGGCGGTGGTGAAAGCACACTTCAAAAAAGAAAAGAAAGAAAAGAAAAAAGAAAAGAAAGGAAAAAAAAGAAAAGAAAGGAAAAACACTGGCAAATATTAATTTTTTTTGTATCGAAGGAAAAATGTTCGAGAACATTTCATAATTCCTTGAGAAAACATTAGGACCCCACCCCGCGCCAAAAAAAAAAAATTTTTTTTGAAAAGTTTTCACTCACCTAAATGATTTATTACGTAAAATTTGAAAATTTCAAACTTTCAGAAAATTAATTTATCTTTCAGGTAAATTAATAAAAATTATTATAACATGTTGAAAGCATTAGGCAACAATAGGAAACGCTTAGATTTTTAAAAAATTTTGGGGTTTCGTTATTTAGAGAAGTTTAAATCTTTAACAAATACGTTGAAAAACTATGCGAAATCAGCTAAAAAGCGATACTTTTTTAGGTATATTCTGAAATTTTCAACGTGTCAGAAAATTAATTCATATAAACGGTAAATTCTGTCTGTCCGTCTGAGCGTCTGAAATTATTTTAACTCAGGCCACACTTGCTCTACTTATACATATGATACTTTTTTTGGAACCAGAATGATCCTGAAATTGAAAATCTGCTCTTTATCTTGTGCTTGAGCATCAAGCATTTGGATTTGTGTCGGATGAGGAGGGAACAGTTAGAACTTCAAATTTTGAAATAACTGAAACAATTAGTGATTTAAGGTTTTTAATATATATTGCGTTTAAAGTAACAGAAAATCTTTGGGAATGCAAAAAAATAAATAAATATGTGTTAAATTCAATTTAAAATATCTCCAAAACTTTGTAAATAAAGGAAATCAGTTTCATTTCTTCAAAGTGCCAAGAGATCAGAGTTAAAGTAAAAGATTTCGTGACGGGGCGGAGTTCAACGGGACAAACAATCGATGACCGTGTCGTCATCTGAGACCTTTAATTCTTCCTTTTCCTCCGCTAGCTCTACTAGACCACACACGCAAAACCCTGGGTCGTCATTTTGCAAGAACAAATATCGCACACCCATATCGCACACCTATATCGCACACCCCAAAAAATATCGCACATTTCTTCAACAATGGTCAGTTGGTTGTGCAGAACTATTATACATCGCTAGGTCTGTCCTTGACATTCTCCCCGCAAAAAAGAAAATATTTGAAGTTTTATTCTGAGGTCACTAAAAATACACCGAAAGAAAAGATAACATCTTTTCTCTCCTTCCCTGCCGTGACTGTTCATTTCTTATCTAGTCCTTAACCGACGTATTTTTCAAATCTTAATTCACGATCATTTTCAAGTAATCCGTTAATTCCACCAAGCCAATTATAGCCTCATTTAATCTCTGAATTAGCCCTACGTCTCCTCAGCTCATTTTTTTTTTTTTTTTTTAATCATATCGCCCCAAGCAAGGCGATAACGCCACTGATGCGCAGGGGGCTACGTAAGGGTAAAAAGAATGGAAAAGAGAAAGCCGGAAACCACATCCTAAACAGGGAACAAGGGATGCGCCTCTTCACCTGTTCAATAGATGTGGGTGGAGTGTGAACCGGGCGATAGTTTAGTCTATCTACTCCAATTGGAAAAAAAAAATAAAAATGAAAAGATTGGAAAAGAGAAAACCGGAAACCGCATCCTAAACAGGAAACAAGAGATGAGCCTCTTCACCTGTTCAATAGATGTGGGTGGAATGTGAACCGGGCGATAGTTTAGTCTATCTACTCCAATTGGGAAAAAAAAAAATAAAAGAGTGAAAAATTTGGAAAAGAGAAAACCGGAAACCGCATCCTAAACAGGAAACAAGGGATGAGCCTTTTCACCTGTTCAATAGATGTGGGTGGAGTGTGAACCGGGCGATAGTTTAGTCTATCTACTCCAATTGAGGGAAAAAAAAAATAAAAGAGTGAAAAACTTGGAAAAGAGAAAACCGGAAACCGCATCCTAAACAGGAAACAAGAGATGAGCCTCTTTACCTGTTCAATAGATGTGGGTGGAGTGTGAACCGGGCGATAGTTTAGTCTATCTACTCCAATTGAGGGAAAAAAAAATGAAAGAGTGAAAAACTTGGAAAAGAGAAAACCGGAAACCGCATCCTAAACGGGAAACAAGGGATGAGCCTCTTCACCTGTTCAATAGATGTGGGTGGAGTGTGAACCGGGCGATAGTTTAGTCTATCTACTCCAATTGAGGAAAAAAAAAATAAAAGAGTGAGTCATAACCTTATCAAATTAGTTATTGTATTAATTATGCCGACCATTCTCTCTGTCACAAAATTCTCCTAGCCTTATTTCCTTATTATGTTATGTACACAAGAAATTTCACCTGCCCCCGCCTTTTGATTTTCATTTTCTCTAAAACTTCATCTTTACTCACATTTTTTGTTCATGATATTTTCAGCATCTTTCTGTAAAACCATATTTCTGTTGCTTCAAGTTTTTTCTTCATCTGTGAAGAGATTGCCCAGCCATATATGAGGATTGATCTTACACAACAGTTTAGTAATTTTTCTAACGAAATACTTCTGTTTTTTAATACTTTGATTAGCTTTTGAAATTCATCTTTCGCTATCGTAATGCGCCTTTGGATTACCGTGTTGCGCTTCTCGTTCTCTGTTAAAACGCTTCCCAGATATTTAAATTGCTTCACTCTTGAAACGAAACAAAATAAAAAAAAAAGGAACAGCAAGATAAACTCCAACTTGCTCATATTAGATCAACGTCGCAATCATCTACAATTTTGAACGAACCTTAAAATTCGATGGAACATATCGTTCATTTCAGCAGTTACCAATTTTGTTTAAAAGTTTGTAAATATACCCGAGCTGATATCCACTGCACCACAATGCATATGCGGACAGAAAGATAATTTGATGAGAAAAAATAGAATAAAAGGATAAAAAAGAGAACATGGAAGTATAAAACAAGAAAAGGAAGGAAGGAAGGAAGGAAGGAAGGAAGGAAGGAAGGAAGATTGTAAATGCAAAAATAAACAAAGAAGAATTTAAGGATGCTATGCACGGGTGAAATGATAGGCGTTAAAAGAAACTATAGATGAAATGCTAAGTAATCCTTATATAATTGATCTGTCTTTTATCGTAAACAGTTATGTATTCAAACCTAGTTAAACATTTATCAAACCTAGTTAAACATTTATCCCTAAAATTGGTGCTACGATTCATTTTGAAGTTTCACCATTGCAAGAAGTACATGTTTGCCTATCTCTCAGCTCAGAAACCTCCCGCATCTTTTCAACAGGAGTAGATGTTTATCGCTTGATTCCTGTTTAGGAATGGGTTTCCGGTTTCTTCATTCTCTTTCACTCCCAGTAGTCCTTTGCGTCTTAGTGGCATTATCACCTTGCTCGAAATGAAATGATTTTCAAAAAATTGAAACTTCAAGTTTTAGAATATTTTTTACAAATGGCTTTCGTTTGCTCACATCTAAGCAAATCGAACTACATTTCAATTTCACTTCGCGGAGGCCAGTGCATTTATGAGGCTAGAGGCCAATGTATAGATGAGATGAGTCGATGCTGATAACATTGGTATCGATAGCTGAGATCATAATGATCTTGTAAAAAAATCAACATTTTTTACTAAGTATTTCAAGTGGAAGGCAATAGATCTTTCCAAAAAAAAATCGTAATCTCGAATTGGGATGAGAATAGTGATGACACATGCTCTGAATCCATCCTAAATATGTTGAATTAATAAATACTAAACACTTAAAATACCTCGGTGTACAAATCAGTTATAACAAATTTAGTATATGAGACAAAGCAATAGAATATACAAGAGGTTATGCTCAGGGTAATTTTGTCTAATACCGCAAATTGCTATAAATCAAAACTAATAAAGAAATTCATCCTTCAATTGTTACTGAGTCTGCCTATCGCGCTTCGGGCTTTAGATATTTCGAAAGCATTTGACTGGGTTTCCCATGCTTGCCTGCTTCTCAAGTTGGGGGATTAAGGTGTGTTGATACAATCTTTCTTAACAGATCAATGTAAAAAAAAATCGTCTTGAACGACCACTCTTTTAGATCCTATCACATTAATGAGCCACTTGGCTTCATCCTTGGACCTACATTGCTTCTAATTTTCATGAATAACCTTCTCGATGAAATCAGTTCCCGACTGGGTATATATGCTGATGGCCCAACTATTTACTCTTGTCTTAATAGTAAATCCAACAGGTTCAATAAAGTAATAGAGGATCTCGAAAATGCCTACCATTTGTTAAATGGGACAAGAAAAAAATTGTAGATTTGAACATCTCCCAAACTAGACTAGTTTCTGTATTTACTAGCCATCCCACGCAAGGCCAGATGTGACACTAGACTAGTTTCTTTTGGTCATCATAAATAATTATTTTTGCACTATTTACACTATTCGGACTATTGCCCTCATCTTGGTTGCCATTTGTGCTAGAAATTTCGAACCGAAACCTATATTACAATCACTGGGGTATATCATTCTCATTCCTTGCGCGAAGTATCTTTTTGGTAGTCATGAATATATCCCTCTCACCGGACTCTCTAAGTTACTTGTTCACCACTACTCTAGCCTAGTATTGAACTCACAACTCTTTGGGTCAAGTCACTGGAACTAACCAACGTCTATATCCACATGTTCCCTTAAGAACAAGAACAACTGAATTTCTGAGACTTATAAAACTAATAACCATATTTTACCAGAGTTCATATTGCAATATTTGACGTTAATGTTTTTCTCTAATATTTTTTTTACCAGTGCTCATATTACAATTTTGACACTAATGATTTTATGGGGCACTCCATATTACTGGTTCCCATATAGTATTCATTTATATGCTTGTTCAGCTTAGGTGATTTTTGTATCCTAGCATATGCGCTGATTCCTTAAGTTTACGTAGTTTCCAGTGGCGTTCTCTGTTTATTATTTCAACTTCAACTCCCCTTTCTCTCGCCATATTCCTAGCATCTGAAGAAGGCCGGAGCGTACAACGACCGAAATGTCGTACAAATGGCAACAAAGATGAGGACAACAATTCGAATAATGTAAATAGCGTAAATACTAGCACATCTCAGAAATATAGACAAATACCGAATTATTTTTGCCTTCCATCAACATGGATTATGCTAATCTCCAGGAAAGCATTTCTTTGCATCTTTTAGTCCCACGTTTATCAACTGATAAGAATTGGAATTATTATATTGGATCAAATTCTAAGCTAGAAATGTTGCCTGCCATATAACAAGGTTGTAAAGATTGAAAGATATATTTTGCTTTTGTGACTAATATCAAATTTTATCAGGTTTCTTCAGTCATATTCCAGTTGTCCCTTTTGAAGTTTGAAAATTTAAACAGACTTTCATCATACATTGGTAATAGGTACCTCCAGTTTTCAGTATAAATTTTCGATACCTGATTTTAAAGTGAAATTTTTAAAATGAAAAAACATTCTTGAAGATTTCATTTTAAATTTAATTAAAAGCTTAATAATTAAATTTATTATTTCCATTAAGTAAAAAATTCTGATGTATTTCAGATAGAAATTATATAGATTTGAAGTTACATTTAATTTCGATTTCTGAAATTTTCTTAAAAACGGCCATTTTCTTCATTTTAAAAAATTTGCAAACAAACAAATTTTATCGATTTTAAAATATTTCAAAAAATTTCTGACACTTTATTTTAGTAAAATTAGAAAATTGAAAGTTAAATTAAGCTGATTTTAAAAAAATATTACTTATAGCATAAAAAAGTAATATACAACAAATTAATAACGATTGGTCGTCTTCATCTGATCGAAGGTTTGACGGATTCTTGACTGATTTGGCAATGACAGGTTGTATGCATGCCCAAAAAACAACAATTTTCATAAATCTAAGTGAAGGGACAAAACACTTAAATTGCGTAACCGTTTCATAATAATGGCAATTTCAGTCTACTATACATGAAAATAAGGTAAAAATATAATAAATTAAAAATTATTTTAAAAATAGGGAGATGTAAGTACGTTTATTAATCTTTGCAATTTTGGACTCGTAAATTTCGTTTCCACTTAATTACTATATCACATCCAATAAATACCCCAATACAGAATTTTACACGATTTTAAACTATTATAAATTATTATAATTAAAATTTTTTTAAAAAATGAAAAAATTCTTGTAAAAATGCATTATTCATCAGAAAAAAATTATTTCTTCAGACAATAATGTCCTTAATTTTACTTATTTATAAAAACAATTAACAGCTTTTCTAATTAAGTAATGTCATAGTTTTATTGGATTCATTATTTTTCAATTCAGAGCAGATTTTCAGTTAAATGGCACAAATTTGAAAAAAAAAGTAGGTGATTTACACTCTTCAATGACTCCTACTTTTAACAAAAAAAAGTAATTTCATGAAACCTGAAAGTTCTGTGCAAAGTTTAATGAAATTAAGTAAATGGAGGGGGGGGCACATTAAAAAAAATTTTTTACCAATATTTTCTAAAAAAAAACATTTAAAAAATAATTTCATTCATTTGTAAATGAGTTCTGAAAATTTCATTAAAATCGGACAATTATTTAATTTGTACAAGAATTTTCAAATTAATGTGTTTTCAACAGAGAAAATGCGCAAAAAAATCAATGTTAAATTTTGTAGAAGGCGATGACAAAACAAGCATTTTAACCAAAATTTCGAACGTGTTAGAAAGGATTACAAAAATTAAAAAGTAAAATTAAAAAATTCTTTGGTCTTTCCTCTTAATAATAATATCAACATTTTGACGATAAAACTTTATTTTCGTTAAGTCTGCGTGGTTTTGCATTACGCTATGTTGTTTTTCCCGCGAATTAGTGGAGGTACCTACGTAAAACACAACCTGACACTTCCAGTGGATAAAAGCGTTCGTTAGATCCAGTGACATGAACTAAAGAGCTGTCAGTTCAATACCTGGCTTCAGCAGTGGTGAAAAAAATAATTTAGAAAGTTGATTTAAAGGGAGATAACTACATGACATCCGGAAGTGGCATCGCGCATGGAATGAGAATAATATACCCCAGTGATCGAAATAAAGGATCCGGTTTGAAATTCCTAGCATCTGAAGAAAGCTGGAGCGTACAACGGCTGAAACGTCGTATAAATGACAATAAAGATGAGGATAAAAATCCGAACAATGTAAATAATATCTATATTATATTTATTAAATTGTTTTAACTGTGTTTCTGTTTTGGCGAAATCTTCGTCGCCATGTTGCTGTAGCCTGTTTGGGCTCGGTAATAAAACACGGAAACAAGAAGGTAGGTTCAAACAGTGTATTAGAAAAACAGAACAATATATACAATAATAAGTGTTAGTAATCAGCAAAATAGAAGTGTAAGTCCGAACGGTATAGTATACGCTGCGTCACGACTGTCTCACAGCTGAGTCCCGGCTGCATCCAGGGGTCACGTTATTATTTACTGGCGGAGGAAGTGTCCATTCCAATAGATAGGGCACCCTAACAGTTTCTAAATTAAATCCGCTTATAATTACCATAAGAATTTTCATTATGATATGGACTACTCCATGTGGAATAGTAACTAGAAAGTTAGTCTGGTGGTCTATTACTACTTTAACGGAGGCAGTCTTAACTCGATTATCCGAAGTGGTGAATAACTTAAGCTTAATAAATGCTTATAATTAGGATTCTACATTTCTCCTCTTCCTTTCTTTTATCTCAATTTTATATGCCTTTCTCCCTTCTTTCCTTTTTCAATATCATTTTTTCTCTTCATTTCCTGTGCTTCTCGTCTCCCCGCTTTTCTCAATCTTTCTCACTTCTCTCCATTTTTTTAAGTTTCTCTTCCGTTTATTCGCTATATTTTTCTTCTCTCTATATATATTATATTTCTCCCTTTTCTCCTTTTTCTATACATGAACCTTTTTTTTCTCTTGATTCTTTCCCCTTCTGTTTCTGCTCTCTATATTTTTTATCTTTCTCCTTTCTCGACATATTATGTATCATTCATTTTCTTTTTTTCCATATATCTTTTCTTTTCTCTCTTTATTTCTGTATATTTCTCTCCTCTCTCTCTCTCTCTCTCTCTCTCTCTCTCTCTCTCTATTTCTATATATTTTGCCTCTCACTTTATATTCTATGATTGCTGCTTAGATATATTTAACTTCTTTTCTTTTTCACATTGAATATAATTTTTTCTCTCTCTTTATTATTGATTTTCGATTTCTCCTTTTTCCAGTTTATCTTTTTATCTTTTTTTATCTTCAACGACCTTATCTGTGAATTTATTTTCCTCTCCTTTTCCCGCATCCCTTTCTCTCAGTGGCAGTTTGCCTTTCTCTCTTCCTCTTTTAATCATGCACTTCTTTGTCTTCTTGCCAGCACTCTCGCCACTTTATTTGATATCAAGTAATTGCGACTTTTTCCATTTCCGTCTTTGTCTTTTTTCTTCCTTAACTTCTTCCTATTTTTCTTTCAATCTTCTTGTGGAATAGCGCTTCAAACTAAAGGCGCATATCAGAAAAAATAAGCTGCCTGTTTCCCTTGAAAGAATTGCTAAATTCATAGACTGACCTGCAAAACCCAAGGGATTTTAAGTCTCAGACAGGAAATATGCTTGACAGAAGTCGGGAAAGCTATGAGAGACAGAAAGACCGGTGCACTGCCGCCTTCTGACCCTTATCTCATAAATCATGCAACCGCGCACAAAATATTATCAAATCCTAAATCTTTTACTCTTTGAAGTGTAGAGAGCGACGCCATGATCTTCTGAGAGAGTCTTTGATATTCAGGGCAATTCAAATATAGATATTTACGAAGCGTAGTAAAAGGCCAAAGCAGGAGGATGGCTCGAAGAAGATAGTGTTGCGTAGTGGGAAGGGCTTGCATGTCTTAAAAATTGGCATTCAAAATTCTGGTTTTTACCTTTGATCAAACAACGACCACTGACGTCAATTCAAAATACGCGTTTACCTCAGCCGGCAAATGGATGTACGCAGTTAAATATACCAAAAATAAGTATTGAGAAGGCGTGTGTTGCTTATTATGGAAGAAAAATGTGTATAACAAAAAGATTATTTACCAAGTATAAGGTGATGTGCATTATCGGCTCGGAAACAAAAATCGGAGAGCCGAGTTCGAATTCGAGTTGAATTCGTTGGATTCACATACACGCAAATACCCTTGGAAAAGGTATGAATCTGTCGCTTCTTCCTCCAGCTATGGACTAAATAGCAAGATATATTTGGGTTCTATCTCCTTGGTTGGCAACCAGTCTACCGAAGAAAGTAATGGCAACCTGCAGCGAGAAAATCTTCTATCCAGTCAGTCATTTCTCTTTCGAGGCATGATCACCCAAGCGTGTATCGCGTGTTGCACTTAATTGACTGAGAGTAGAAGGACAACTCTGAATTCAGGTCGTAGTGGAACTGTGTAGAGACTTCGTGGCGCACTGAGCATCACTTCTCTGTTAGTAGTTCTTTCGAAAAATGTGGCTTGTTCACCACTACAATGATTAATCCAATCATATGTATGTGTCGACTGGCGGTTCAGTTCTAAACCTGAACTGTTAGGTCCTCGTATATTCAAAACGAAGGAAGAATCTACAATATATATTAAAAGTATTTAAAATAGAGCGCTTGATAAAAGATATATCCAAATTCAGATATTCCATGACTCATTAGGGGTCAAAGGGGCACTACATATACTACAGCTGCAGTAGAAGTGGTGTTTCTTTGAGCACGACATCCCGTGGAGACCAACAGGTTGATTTGAATTCAGAGTTTTATCCTTCTCCTAGACCGTTTATTATACAAGGCTATAGAACCCAGTCTATCCTGTTATTTATCAATAGCTAGGGGGAGAATAGATGGATTCATATCTTTCCCAAGTTATTAACACGTAAGTGAACGTAATAAATCCGATTGAAATTCGAACTTGACTTTCCATTATCCATTATTCCACAATGTCTCCATTAAAAGTTGTATACAAATTATATATATATATATATATATATATATATATATATATATATATATATATATATATATTAGGGTTATGACTTTTGCCTTTTTGTAGAATAATTGATTTCCTGTATCATAATTCGATGAATTTTTAAAAAAATAATGAAAACAGGTTTAATTCATTTTATTTTTTTTAATTTAAATGCCCACAACACGAAATTTCTAAAATAGTATATAAGTTTATAAGTATATCGTACTATGAATTCTCATGATCCTTCTAGAATTCTATGGAACTTTCTAGAACTTGTTTTTGAGTAGACAACACTGCTTTAATTTGTTTTATAAAAAATAAACTTAACATCTACCTGCTTAGAAATCGTGTGTCTAACCAAAGAAATGTACCCGTAGATATTAATTTCACTGAATAATAATAAAAAAAACTGGGATGTCTATTCAAACGTTTGTACCCACTAAACATAACGTTTATAGTATTAGTATTAGCATATTGTTTGTTTCCGAACACACCCGACCAGCAGTTCTGCTACTGAATCCCAAAACCTACCTGTGGTAGACAGTTCAACTACGCTGAGTGAACTTTAATTACAGTTTCTGGGTAAGAGCGCATAATCTAGTACGATCAATTTTTTGAATAAGACTAGAACCCTCGGTCACAATGACTTACGACTTCGTGCTATTACATTTGTCATCAAATATTTTTAAGACCACAATAAAACAAATTATGTTTTCCGGAGCTACACAATCTTATTGCTTCTCTCACTGACTGACACCATGCAAAAATATTCATGGAAAAAGCATGGCGAATCAGGTGGAGGCCAACGATCTTCGGTGATTGTCGTTGTGTTTTATATAAATAATTTGCAAAGATGGGCATCATTAAGAAATGAAACCGGTTGAACTTGATAACTGTTTCAATTATAATAGCTGCCTCGACGGGCGCAAGTTTATATGTAGAATAGGGATTAGTGAGAAGCGCGATAGGCATCTGTAAGTTCGGCGCCAAAGACTACTGGTGACTCTGTAAAAGCGTGCTTAACAAGAGCAAGACCTCAATACCCCACCCTGATCAATGAATTTGAGGTCCTCACCTCCTCAGTGGACAAGGCTGAATGCTTTGCTCGCAGATTCTTCACCAATTCGAGACTGGATTCGTCTGGAGTATCTACACCCGACTTCATACCTAGAACTAAGGCTCAACTGAATGACGTCCACATTAAACCTTCGCTGGTCTCTAACATAATCTCAAAACTTGACCCTCACAAAGCGAGCGGAGGGGACGGAATCTCAATCATAGTCTTGAAGAAATGTGTCCCTGAACTCTCCTCTGTCCTCTCTAAGCTATACAACCTCTGCCTATCTGCTTCCTGATATCCTGCCTGTTGGAAGTCTTCCTCTGTAGTTCCTATATGTAAGAATACTGGAGAACCCTCGGAACCCGCAAATTACCGCCCTATCAGCCTTCTTCCGATCTTTGGCAAAGTGTTCGAAGCCATTATCAACGCCGAGGTGGCTCAGCATCTCACAGCCCACAGGCTTCTCTCGGACAAAGTATGGTTTCCGTGACTGCTGATATGCTAACGACCATCACCGAGTACGTATACCAGGCTCTAGACAGGAATGGCGAAGCCCGAACCGTTGCTTTGGATAACTCCAAAGCGTTCGACAGAGTCTGGCATACTGGCCTTCTACGCAAACTGCGGAGCTATGGTATAACTGGACATTTGTTTGACCTAATCCAGTCATGTCTCTCTAACCGCACATTGAAGGTGATATTAAACGGACATGCCTCCCAAAACTACCATACGAACACAGGTGTCCCTCAAGGCTATATCCTGGGTCCTACGCTCTTTCTGATCTACATTACTGATCTCTCCGATGCCATAAGATCCCAAGTAGGCATGTACGCCGATGACACCACAGTTTACTCTCGCCTCGATCAAAGATCTGTTGTGGTCGACAAAGCGAACCTCGCTGCCGAGCTTGAAAAAAACATCCAATCCGTAGTGGACTGGGGTAAGAAATGAATTTGAATGCTTCCAAAACGAAGCTGCTATCAATTAAAAATCATAGACAATCGCACTTACCTCCCATGGAACGCACCTACCTCCCAGAGATTAAAGCACTACGCCTCCTTGGTCTCACACTCTCAGCGGACCTCAAGTGGAATGACTATATGGAATCCATTGCTAAATCCGCTGCTATGAAAGTCGGTTTTCTGTGCAGGGCCCGGAAGTTTTTCCCGTCTGAATCTATCCTGCACATATATAAACCTACCATCCACCCGTGTATTGAATACTGCTGCCACATATGGTCGGCTGCCCTTGCTATTCTCCTCGGGGTTCTTGACAAAATACAGCGGAGAATCTGTAATGTGATCGATACCGACTTGGCAGCTCGGCTGCAGTCGCTATCACACCGGCGTGACGTGGCTTCCCTGTGCCTCTTCTGTAAATACTTTCATGGCTACTGCTCCGATGAGCTTAGATCAATGGTGCCTCCTAGGTACGAATTTGCACGAGATACTAGATTAGCAACTAGGTCCCACCCTTTTACAGTGAAACAGATAAGATGTAACCGCAAATTCTACTCCATCAGCTTCTTTTCTCGCATTTCCAGCCTGTGGAATTCCCTTCCACATACTTGCTTCCCCAACGAGTTTAAATGTAAGGTCAATAGACACCTCTTAACACACTAAGTCGCATCCATTCTCTCAAACACTCTTAGGATTTACCCAACCCTCATCCTCGCTATCCTTACCCGCCTATCACCGTCCTTCTGATATTTCCTATAACTAACAACTCTTTCTCATCACTTTCTCCTATGTAACCCCCTGCGCAATAGTGGCAGTGAAATGCCTTGCTCGGAGTGAAATGATTAAAAAAAAATTTATCGGGCAGCATTTTATTGTTTAGCTCCCCAAATAGGTTGTGAACAATCTCACAAGAAAATGTATCAGTTGATTTGAACAGCTGAGTCTTCTTGGGAATTTGTTGCAATAACTTTTAATCTATTTCTTCAACTGCATCGTTTGTTAGAGGGAAAATGCTTCGCTCCCAGAGCCACTCGTCGTTTCTGTAGTTTTCAACCATACTTTTAAATTTAAAACAGCTGCAAAAAATTAAGTTCCACACTGCAAATGGTATAAACTTTTGTTTGAAGATTTTAATTTGGTCTTCTATTATGTCTCGACTGACTCTAATGGTACTCGGAGGAACGCTATCAAAATTCTCTCGGAACTCTCGATATTTAGATAGAGAGCTTGAGAAATGCGAGTTCTCTCGGAACTGTGGATATTTCACAGGTTCGCACCACTAAGAGGTTCAACGAATTTTTCGGTTGTTGATACATCACAGATATCATACAGTACTTGCATAGGTTCTTCTTTTCTTGTGGCCCTTTCTTCAGTAAATGATTTCTTAAACTGATTCCAATGCCTCTTGTGTCTTCATTTTTCCATTCCCCATAAAAATCCTTTTTTCAATTCATGATCTTATTACGCCGACTTCAAACATTTTCTTCCATTTTTAGATATCGTAAAAAACACTTTTTCGCCCATTTTAAAGAAGAATTTTGTGTCTTTTTTTTAAATACGTTCTTCGTCTTTTTTACCTGATAACTATTTGTCGAACACCGATTTAATTTTTCTTGCAAACAACTATTCTGTCAGTAACATGTTTGCCAGTGTATTAGAATTCGGCGTTATCCGGTATACTCTCAATAAGTTTTTCAGTGCTTCTTCAAAAACTTTCTCATTACTTGCTTCAAAGCTCTCTTAATAGTACCCACAAACCGTTCAGCTTGTTCGTTTAACCTTGGCAGGATAGTAATATGCTAATCGATAACATTTCACAAAGTTCGTTTTTTTTTTGTTTTTTTGTTTTTTCACTTACAAAAGCCAGGCCACTTAGTAAAGCTATCCATTAGCATCAGGTAATGCGATCCATTTATTGTACCTGCAAAATCTATGCGCATTCTTGATCACTGATTATCTGTTTTTGGCCCTAAGGTTATAATTTTATGGTTGATTATTTTACTGGCACAGCACTGTTGGCTTTGACTAAGTTTTTAGTGTCTTGATCCATTTTGGTCCAGGATGCATATCTTCTCATAAGAGATTTAATCATTGAAATTCCCCAATGCTCACTATGATATTCATTTATTGTCTATTTTTATAATATGATACGTATAACTGTTCTTTGTGCAAACATTAGTAATCCGACACACAGCGAGTAAGTGATCAAGTTTGGATTTCGTTTTTAAAATCGTCTATTTTCTTTTTTACACTTTTTTTTTATTTTCGAAATAAACATATCTTGTTCTGATTTTACTTTTATTTCTTCCATGGTAACTGGTAGTTGGTGTACTACATTGCATAATATATTTTAAATTTCTATTTCCCTTTTTAATGGTGTAATTACAGTATCCTCAAACGCGTCATTATTTTTTGGGTATCAATCTTGATAAACCATCCGCATGTCCTAATTTTTGGACGATTCGTATTCCGCCCTAAAATCGTAATTTAATTTTTTTTTTTAAATCACATCACCCCAAGCAAGGCGGTAAGGCCACTGGTGTGCAGGGAGCTACATAAGAGTGAACAGATTGGAAAGAGAAAGCCGGAAACCACATCCTAAACAGGGAACAAGAGATGAACCTCTACACTTATTCAAGATGGTACACCAGCGTTGTAATCGATTCGCTGTATGCGTAAGAATTTCTTTTGTCGAACCAAAAATTGATAATAGATGCCTGGATTCTGTCTATAAACGAAAACTTTTTCCGCGCATAAATCTGTGAATTTTTCACAGCAAATCTTATTGCTAACGCCTCTTTTTCGATCTGGTTGTAGTTTTTTTTTTCTTTAGTAGTAGCGATTGCGAAGTATGTACGATAGCTTTCACGTTACCGTCATCATATTTATGTAGAATAACTGCTCCTATATTACATAAGACGAGTGTAGGTGACGACCTCAGTCATCGTCTTAAAGAAGTGTGCTCCTGAACTCTCCTCTGTCCTCTCAAAATTCTACAACTACTGTCTATCTGCTTCTTGCTTTCCTGTCAGCTGGAAGTTCTTTTCTGTGGTTTCTGTTTTAAAGAACTCTGAAGAACACTCAGACCCCTCAAAATTATTGCTCTATCAGCTTCCTACCGATATTTGGCAAAGTGTTCGAAGTCATCAGCAATGCTGAAGTTGTTCAACATCTCATAGCACACTGACTATTCTCTGACATGCAGTATGGCTTCCGCTTCGCCAGGTCTACCGCAGACATGCTAACGAACATCACAGAGTACATATATTTCGATGAGAACGGCGAAGTTCTAGCTGTTTCACTGGATACCTTCAGGGCATTTGACAGAGTCTATCACGCTGGCCATCTACAGGTCTATATCTGGACGCTTGACTGACAATCTAATCGTTCCTATCAAATCGCGTAATGAAGGTCATATTGAACAGACATGCTTCCAGATTAAATCATACGAACGTGGGTGTCCCTCAAGGCTCTATCCTAAGTCCAACGCCTTTTCTGGTTTATATCAACGATCTCCCTGATGTAATCAGATCGCAAGTAGGCATCTACGCTGATGACACCATCACTTAGCCCACCAAAAGGACCTCCAGTCAGTGCTGGACTGGATCAAGAAATGCCTCGTAAATTGTCAGTCAGTCAGTTAAGTGCCATACGTGATACACGCTTAGGCGATCATGTCTCGAAATTGTAATGCTTATAAAACGAAGCTGATATCCACTAACCACCATAGACAATCTTTCTTACCCCCTACTACATAGATCACGCTAGTCTCCCTGAATGCAATACACTGCACCTCCTCGGTCTCACCCTCTCAGCTGACCTCAAGTGGAACGACTACATTGAATTAATAGCTAAATCTGCTGCTAAGAAGGTCGGATCTCTGTGTGTCAAGGGAGTTTATCTCGTCTGAATCCATCATGCACATATACAAATCTACCATCCGCCCGTGTATTGAATACAACTGTTATATTTGGTCGGTCGTCCCTGCTATTCATCTTGGGGTTCTCGAGAAAATCCAAAATAGATTCTACAATGTAGTCGACCCTCACCAGGCAGCTCGATTTCAGTCACTTTCTCATCGACGAGATGTGGCTTCCCTCTGTCTCTTCTACAAATACTTTCACGGATTCTGCTCCGACGAGCTTAGCTCCTTGGTGCCCCACTTACGCTAATTTATTCGAGCTACTAGACTGGCAACAAGGTCCTACCCTTTTACTGTGAAAACAATCAAGTGAAACCACAACTTCTATTCCATCAGCTTCTTTTCTCGCACTTCCCGCTTTGGAACTTCCTTCCGTATTCTTGTTTCCCTGATAGCTACAATCTCCAATAGTTTAAATGCAACATCTACTGTCATCTTTTATCTACTTGATTCCCACCCTTCTTCTCACTTTATACTTTACTCACGTGCAGGTCTCCTTACACCAATGTAATCATCCTTCTCTTACCCACTGTCCGACACTTACTGTAAACCTGTTCTTTTCCCTCTCTTCACTCTTCTATTATGTAACCCCCTGAGCACCAGTGTCATTTTTGCCTTGCTTGGAGTAAGACGATGATATATATATATATACATATATATATATATATATAAGGAAACAGATATTACACTTTGACCGGGAAGAGAATGCGTCTAAGGAGACCAAAATTTAGATGGTGCTTTCAGAATCAAAACATTTTTATTTCCCCAAAATACACAATCACATCTGTAAAAATTAGATACCTTCACTAAATGGCTAAAAACAGCATAACATGAAAAAAAGGCTCCAAACTGAATAAAAACGAAGTTTTTCCATCAAAATGTTATGCTATTATCAAAAGAAATATCTTTTAAATTATTTAAAAATCATTTAATCCTTATTAACACTTTCGAAATTTTTGTAATTATAATGACACTTTCAGGACATATTTGTAAATTAATTAAATTATTTTTGAATTTTCTTTTATTTCAGTTTTGGTAAAAATATTTTTCTTACATCTATTGTAAATCTATTTTTTTTAAACATTTTGCCTTTATTTCCAAAAATCTGCTCTGAATACTAAAATTAAAAAATGCAATAAAACTATGACATTATTTAATTTGATAAGCTTTTAATTACTTTAATAAATAATATATGCTAAATACATTATAGTCTAAGGAAAAATTTGATTAATAATGAAATTTTAAAAGAATTTTATTCATTTTTTATTATAGTAATTTATTAGGTTTCAAAAATATTTTTAAAATACTTAAAATATTTGTTGGCGTTAGGTTATTAATTTATTAAGTGAAGATTATATTTACTAAGCGAAAAATAATAATTAAAATCATCGTGACTTCGTATCTTTAAAATAATTTTTTGTGTATTGGAAGTTGTTTTTATGGAAATTTCTATGTGTACATTAAAACGCCATGTATTTCAAGGTTTTTCCTCTTACAGGAAAAATGTGCAATTACATCACTTTTGATCCTTATGCACTTACCTTATTTCGCATTTGTCTGGTTGTCATCACATGTCAGATATACGGGGAAAAGGTCAAAAAGATCAACACAATGTGTTTAAGAAATAGTTTTATTCTAAATTTCATGATATAAATAAGTAGTACTTATGTAAATCAGATTCATTTAGTATTAAATTTGTAAATTTTCTAAAAAATAATGTGTCACAGATATATATTTTATTTTTGCAAGATTTTTAAAACCGAGAATTAACGTTTGTTTATGAATGGTTGACAAATTGTAAAAAGAAAATTTAAAAAATCTCAAAATTTTACATTCCAATCAATATAATTTCTGTTTGAAATAAACTAGAGTATTTTGCTTGTTGGAAATAATAAATTTAATCATTTAGCTTTCAATTAAAACTAAAATAAAAGTTTTCTTGAAACTTTCATTTTTAAAAATCCATTTTAAATGAAAATAAGTGGAGGTACCTAGACCAAAAATAAATTACTAGCTTTTTCGTTTTTCCTTTTTCAAATTTTCAGTTTTAGGTACAATAACTTTTTTGGTTTTCTTTTTTTGTTTGTTTGTTTTGTTTTGTTTTGTTTTTTGTTTTTTGTTTTTTGTTTGTTTGTTTGTTTTTTTACTTGTTTGTTTGTTTGTTTGTTTATTTTTTGAGAGAGTGTTTCTGTTTTTCAGTTAAAATCTCTCGAAAAATAAACTATGCTAAGAGCGTTTTCTCACTTACAACGAACTATTCATTTTGGGGAATACGAGCTTTGCCTTTTTTCGTCAATTTCGTTATTTTAATTTAAAATCTCGCAACACCCCTAACTAATCTCTGTAACAAACCAGCATGTTGCGATGCACCTTTGAAGAGCAGTGATGTAGGTATTTCACTTGGTAAGTCTGTATTCGAGGTAAATATATAGAGAGAGACAGATAGACAGCACATGTGCGTATCTAAAACGGTAGAAATACAGAGAATGATAAAGAAAGTGTTGGTGTTTATTCAAGTGAGTGAGTGAGTAAAAATGTACTGGCATTTTTCCAAGAGACACAGAGAGAATTATTTTGTTATTTGCCCGATTTCATAAAAACAGACAGAAAACGATAAAATGTTTTTGAGCATCAGAAAAAAAAAGACATAATTTGGTGATTATCTAAGCGTATCTTAGATGTGCCAAAAAGAGATTTGTTTATTTGAAAGAAAGAAAGAAAGAAAGAAAGAAAGAAAGAAAGAAAGAAAGAAAATACTATTGTTTGATCTAGTCAGTCTATTAAGTACCATACGTAATACGCGCTTGGGTGATCATGTCTCAAAAGAGATATGACTGAATTGGCAGATGATTATCCCGCAGTAGGTTGCCATAACTTTCTGCGGTAGTCTGGTTGCCAGCCAAGGCTATAGAACCCAATCTCTCCTGTTATTTAACCCATAACTGGAGGGAAGAGACGGGTTAATACCTTTTTCAATGGTATTTGACATACTTTTAGGAAAAGTGATGTGCGTTGTGGTGCATTGGATATCGGCTCGGAACGAGAAATTGGGGAGTCGAGTTCGAATTCCAGTTGAATTCATTGAATTCATTTACGCGCAAATACCCTGGGAAAGGTATTAATCCGTGTCATCCCCCCAGATATGGGTTAAATAACAGGACAGATTGGGTTCTATAGCCTTGGTCGGCAACCAGTCTACCGCAGAAAGCAATGGCAACCTACTGCGGGATAATCTTCTGCCCAGTCAGTCATGTCTCTTTCGAGACATGATCGCCCAAAGCGTGTATCACGTATGGCACTTAACTGACTGATTAATCCGTCTCTTCCCTCCAGTTTGACCTAGAGATTGGCTAAGCAATTACCATAACATGATGAAAAAAATTTTGAAACTTAATAAAAACAAAGTTTTATCGTCAACATCTTTATGTTATTATTAAGGGAAAAGACCAGAAAATTTTTCGATGATTAAAAGATATTTTGATACTTTTTAGAACGTTCGAAATTTTGGTTAAAAATCTTTGTTTGCATGTGTGTTTCAGCAGAGATAGGAGTAGCATGCTAACATTTTTTACGAGAGATGTTCCAAAAGTATGGTGTAGATATTTACGAGAGATGTCCTAAAAGTATGGTGTAGATATTTACGAGAGATGTCCTAAAAGTATGGTGTAGATATTTACGAGAGATGTCCTAAAAGTATGGTGTAGATATTTACGAGAGATGTCCTAAAAGTATGGTGTAGATATTTACGAGAGATGTCCTAAAAGTATGGTGTAGATATTTACGAGAGATGTCCGAAAAGTAAGCTTTAGATTTACGACAGATGTCCGAAAAGTAAGTTGTAGATATTTAGGAAAGATGCCCGAAAAGTAAATTGTAGATATTTATGAGAGGTAGCTGAAATGTAAATTATAAACATTTATTAATCAAACATTTCAGTTAGTTAAGTGCCATACGCGATGCACGCTTGAACGATCATGTCTCGAAAAACAGATGACTGACTGGGTAGAAGATTTTCCTGCAGTAGGTTGTCATTACTTTCTGCGCTAGACGGGTTGCCAACCAAGGCTAATGAATACAGTTTCTTGTTATTTAACCCATAGCATAGGAAACAGAAGCGCATTTTTCTGCAATGAAAAATCCTTGATTTTGAAATTCTTAAAAAAAAACAATTGTACTTTATTGAACTTTTTAGGACTTATCCAAAAAATTATTAAATTATTTTAATAAATTAACTAAATTTTTAACTTAGAAAATCTTGGTTAAAATATTTTTTTTACATATGTTATCCCTCTCCCCAGTTATTTAATTTATGAAATTCTGAGAAATTAAAATTTGACCAGCTTAATGTTTAGATTAGTTATAAGTAGAAATCCTTGGAGAAATTAAATTATCAATTTATTTTCATAGAGTAGAAAATAAATCACCGGAAATTTTATTTTTCTGAATCGTAAAAGAAAACAAAAAAATTAGGAAAGCTTTTAATTGCTTTTATGAATAAAATATATTATGGATACTATAGTTTTCAAAAAAAATGTTTTTCAATGAATAATGAATTTTTACAAGAATTGTTTCCATTTTGTTTTAGATATAAAATACAATAATTAATAAAGTTTTAAATCTTTTAAAAATCTGTTTTAATTTTTCCGGTTAGTTGATATGGATATTAATTAAAAACTGTATTTACTAATCACAAATGCAAAAGCCTATTACAATTTAGCGTCTGCCAATATTTTTAAAACAATTTTTTTTTTTGTATAAACGTGCCGATTTTTGAAAATATAGATGTCCATAAACGACATTATCAAAAAATATGCGCGATATGTATAGTAAACGTAAAGCCAAATATCTAAAATTCAATACATTATATTACGAAAAATATTTTCCTAATTTTTTAAGATTGCTGGGTTGTTGAAAATTATATAAAAATAGAGCTCACTTTATATTCATCAAGTAACTTTTAGCTATATATCCATCATAGAAAAAAATCAACTAGACTTCCGTCTATATGGCTGTCTGTCTGTCAATACCTTCAATAAACAGCTACTGCTGTGTTAAAAAATGCATTTCTACGATATTTTTTTTTTAATCATTTCACCCCGAGCAAGGCAGAAATGCCACTGATGTGCAGGGGCTACATAAATGTAAAAAGATTAATTAGAAAAGAGTGAGGAGTACAAACTAGTTAGAAAGGAGCAATAGAAAGCTGAGAAAGCAGGTGCGATGAGAGATACATAGGTGGAGAGAAAGGGAGGGTTATACGGGGGTGGGGAGAGAGTTAGAGTCCAGTGGTTAGTAGATGAGTTTAAATTTCTGCATTTAAATTTCTGGAGGTTGTAGCCGTCAGGAAAGCAAGAATACGGGAGCGAGTTCCACAGGCGGGAAGTGCGAGAGAAGAAGCTGTAAGTAAAATTTGTTTCAAATCAGATTAATTAAACTTTCTGCAAACATTCCTCAAATAAAGTTTCTGAAAAGTATATTTCATTTTTGGAAGATTTTTTGTAAAGAGAATTACATTGTGATGATAGATGGATAGAAATGCCGTTAAACTAAGTAATTTTAAAAATTTCAAAACGAAAACTCTTTCCAGTCAATCTAAATTACATTTGAATTACAGAAAGATTATTTTGCTTGTTAGAAATATTAAATTTAATATATTGGTTTAAAAATATAAATGAAATAAAATCTTCATTTGTCATTTGTAAAAATGGATTTTAAACCTTACGCGTTTATGTGAAAGTATTTCATAAAAATTTTAAAACGTATGTGTATTGTTATAAACATCACTATAAAAACGAACGTAATGACAATTCATGTCAGAAAAGGTAAAAATGGAGATGACTGAAAGTAAGTTATAAATATTTATTAAATATGTCCTGAAATTAAAGTACAAACATTTACAACAGATGTTCGAAAAGCAAGGTGTAGATATCTGCGAGAGATGTCAGAAAAGTTAGATACAAACATTTATTAATCCAACATTTCAATCAGTTAAGTGTCACGCATGATACACAGCAATCATGTCCCGAAAGAGAAATAACTGAGTGGGCATAAGATTTTCTCGCAATAGGGTGCCATTAGTTTTTGCGGTAGACTGGTTGCCAACTAAGTTTACAGAGCCTAATATATCCTGTTATTTAGCCCATAGCTGAAAGGAAGAGACGGATTAATATTTTTCCCAAAAGTATTAGTGAATGCAACGAAATCCAGCTGGAATTCGAACACGGATCTCCGAGTTTTCATTCCGAGCCAATATTCACTGCACCACAACGCACATACTACACCCGCTCCTCCAAATATGTAAATAAACCGCTGTGCTTATTTTACCAACAGTAATATTACACTTTACCGTGTAGTCCCCTGTGTTCGATCGTTACAGGACCGCATAATTTTCCCCCTTGAAGAACGTGCTGTCAAGCGACTGGAATTACCCTTGCATCGCCACAACAATATAGTTGTATATGTCAAACAGCTTCTTGGGAAAATGTTATTTGAGTTCAACCAGATGGTAATTTAACCCTCTAGGGCCATTCGTATCATATTTGATACAGTATTTCCCTATAAGGAAACATTTGGTATTTCCCTATAAGGAAACATTTGGTATTCATTGACTGAGCAGTCAGTACTGCTTTCATTTGAAATTTATAAAATATTTCTCTTAAAAAATTTTTCAGGAAAATATTTCTTTCAAGGCTTGTTTTCATACTGTATCAAATATGATACGAATGGCCCTAGAGGGTTAAAGGAACCCTGTCAGGACTATGAAGTGGGTGACATTAATTTCTTCACTATTTTGAACATTTGTGTAGGTTTTTTTTTGGTTTTTTTTTGGGGGGGGGGGTACCGAAAGAAAAGCGATAAAGCCACGAAGTTGCAAGGAGTCCCTGAGGATGAAAAACAAAAGAATTACTGAGAAGGAACAATAAAATGAATAGGATCCAAGAAGACAAAAGATGTTGATTGGTGTTGCATCTAAATTTTCCAAGATTGTGGTTGATAGAAAATTAACAAACTGGAAAAGAATTCCAACGGCGTGAAGTCTGAGAAAAGAAATTATTGTCCCACAAAAACCTTATTATGTCTCACACTTCTATGATAAATGTAGATTAGATGTGGCAGAAGATCAAAAGTAGGGGACACCAAGATCTAACTCATTATTCAGTAATAATTAATATAGAGAGACAACCTTGCTAACCCCTGTCTACGTTGAAGCGCCAAAAATGATGCTCTAAGATGTGGCACAAGAACATAGGGTCAACCAGTGAAGTTCGAACTCACGAGTCAGTCGTAATCGACCTAGTGAGACAAGCTTGCTAACCATTATGCCACGTCGAAGTGCTCTCTGCCAATTCTTATCAATGAATTCAGTTTCGTTATAACGTCTCATTTGCACGCGATCAATATTAACACACTGCAAACTCTTATTTGGAAGATTATTATTATGAGACAAACTGGGGTTTATCTCGAGCCGACCGCGAGATCTCGTGGTTGGTATTTTCTATTTTCTACGAGCGCCGACGAGTTTATTCGCCGTCATACTTTTAGAATGAAAACAAATGTTACGACTTCAGTTGAAGCTATGAATCAACTCATAAATATGTTTCATTAAAATTGGCTATTGATGTTTATCTTGGTGCAATGGATATCGGTTCGAAATGAGAAATCAGAGAGCCGAGTTCGAATTACAGTTGAATTCGTTGCATTTAATTACGCGCAAAGATCCTCCCTCTAGCTATGGGCCAAATAGCAGGTCAGATTAGGTTAGTTGGTAAGCATTACTACCCCCAAAAGAAATGGCAACCTATCGCGGAAAAATCTTCTGCCTCGTCAGCCAGGTCTCTCTCAAGACATGATCGCCTAAGTGCGTATCACGTATGGAACTTAACTCACTGATTATTATGCATTATTATAAAATTCAAATTTAAATATCGGATTTTGAAATTGAATTCTATCAGTCAACATTTTGATAAGACGCTTACAAGAAGTATTGCAAACTCATTGTTGCTTTGTGTTTACAGCTTTTCGAATGATTAAATTCCTGACAATTTATAAATATCGGTTCCTTAGTTTTTAGACATGCCTCGTATTTACATTTCTTTGACAGACTATTGCAGATTTTACACGTAGGCGAATGTAATGACTACAGGGTGCAGTATATATAACTTGATACACCAGACTCAAAAGAATTCGACTTTTTATCTCTTTCTGTCTATATTTCCGAAATGAGATATTGCAACAATTTTTTTTAATCGTGTCGCCCCAAGCAAGGCATTTTACTGCCACTGTTGTGCTGGGGGTTACATAGGAGGAATGTTATGAAGAGTGAGAGGTTGCAGGGGGTGTCAAGGAAGAGAGTAGGAGAGGGAAGAAATTACTGGTGAGAGTGGGGTGGACGAGGAGGAATGTTATGAGGAGTGAGATGTTGCAGGGGGTGTCAGGAAGAGAGTAGAAGAGGGAAGAGAGTACTGATGAGAGTAGGGTGGATGTAGAAAAGCATGAGAGAGAGGATGTAAGTTAGTGTGACAGGAGATAATTTACACTATTTACATTGTGTGGACCGTTGTCCTCATCTTTCAAAATTGAATTTAACATGTATCACCTGAAAAAGGGCACGTCATGAATATGGCAATAAAGATGAGGACAACAGTCCGAACGATGTAAATAAGGTAAACTCATTTCTCATGTTCTGCCGTCTGTTACGCGATCTCTTAGTCGGTTATGATATCATGTATATAAAATAATGTACATACGTGTATGCAAGAATGACTCTCTCTCTCTCTCTCTCTCTCTCTCTCTCTCTCTCTCTCTCTCTCTCTACTTGTATGTGCGTGGGTCTGTGCGTGTTTTGTGTGTGTGAAGAACAAGCGAGAAAAGAAAAGTGAACATGAGGAAGCAAGAAGTACTTATGATGTCTTTTGTGAACCCAAAAGCTTGTTCTACTGTGAAACAGATGTCCTGGATTTTCTATGCTGCAATAATTTTGGCAAATACCTAATTCGCTTTTACACTACTCCCGTTAATTGTCTCTCCGTCTCCTTTCCTTTCCTTTCCTCTCCTCTCTCTCTCTCTCTCTCTCTCTCTCTCTCTCTCTCATCACCATGTCTTTGTATCTTACGGCCTCTTTTTCTTTCTGCGTTCCAATGAATCTGACGATACCTAAGAAAGACGGAAGTGGTCATAACCTGGACTTTAGAGCGGAAACGGAATTAGGCTGTCTCAGCGGAAGTAGCGGTCATCCGTAAAACCACATGCTTTTTGTCGTTCTGCAAAAATACGTGACACGACGTTCAGTTCATGTCACTTTTAGTTCTGCTATATTAAACCTGTGGTTAAATCATTGAATAGGAAACATGAGGGCTTTCGGTTCAATCTCCACAAAACATGTCGTTAAATTAAGTGTCCGATCTATAGTACAAAGAGTAAGTCTTTCACCGTACAAAATTAGCTTAACTCGTTAACGATACATGCGAAAGTTTTTTTCTTTTAGTTTTTTTCGAAAATAGTATGAAACGTCTCCATAAATAAAATCACATATTGAACATTAGCGAAAAAGGAATTTACCAATTTTCAAAATCTTATTCGAACGATGGAATACATTCTTTCTACTGTTTTTTGTTGTTCTCACTATGTTTCGGTTTATCTATTCTACAACTTCTTCAAGCATGCAATCCGTACGGATTAGACCAAAATTGTAGTATAGTTGCCTAGTTCACACTTTCTCAGCCTTGACAGAGTTCAAAAGTGTTCACGCGTCCTTGTGGCTGAGGAATTGTTTTCCATTCAACAACCTCTTTCCAACAGACAAAACTTTTCTAGCTTATTGATATTCTATCGTAATTTTCATGTCAGATGTTCGACCAATCAACACTTTCTTTGCTAGAACCCGCGGTGACGTGTACACTGAATTGACTTTTCTTCCATCCACTTCATATTCCATTAATAAAGTAGAATTTCCCCAACTGTTGCATTGCGGAAGGAAGATGCTTCACCGACCACTACAATTTCCCTTTTTCAAGTTTATAACTATCATCCGTGCTACATATTCACATAATATACATCTCTGGATTCCTACCTGTACATACCAACAACAAACTCATAACTTTTTAAGTTGAGTGGGTTTGGAACCATATTTATGCAGCTTCAAGTCTCATCTTCATCTGTGAGGAAATTGTCCGGAATTCACTACCATATTGTAGGATTGATATTACATCGCAGTTTGCACTTTTTTTTTCTGCTTCTAATAACATTTTCGTGTTTCTTAATACTTTGTTTACCTTTTGAAAGGCATCGGTTTCTTGCTCCAACAACGGAAATTGTGACAATTTGATGACACCTTTTCAACATTTACGTTAAAATAACTAATAATTAATTTGCACAAACTCGTTAGATTCGTTATGTGCTGTTCTCCTTTATTCCTTTTGCCTTCAGTATGTCTTATGTGTGCAAATTTCTCCAACATTTCTTTCTTCATAGTGTCCTCAACAGTCTCTTTCTGATTCTATGTAGAAGCGTTTTTTGTTTCTTTTTTACTTAAAAGTTCCTCGTTATTGACATTATGTTCCAATCATCCTTCTGTAGAACCACATCAGTATCCCCTCAAGTTTCTTCTTCGTCTGTGAGGAGATTGTTCAGTATACACTGCTACATAGTCAGTTAAGAGCCATACGTGTACACGCATGGGAGATCATGTCTCCAAAGAGACATGGCTCACTAGGCAGAAGATTTTCCAGCAGTAGGTTGCTGTTACTTTCTGCTACAGACTGGTTGCCAACCAAGGCTACAAAACACATTCTGTCTTGCTTTTTAATCCATAGCTGGAGGGAGAAACGCCAGATTAATACCTTTTCCAAGGGTATTTAAGCGTAAATGAATACAACAAATTCAACTGGAATCCGAACTCTGCTCTCCGATTTCTCGTTCCGAGGCGATATCCACTGCACCATAGACATAAACTGATATTACATAACATTTCATCATTTTTTTTTTCTTTATTACTAAATAAATTTTCTTAATATTTTGCTTAACGCTTGGAAGGCAACATTCGCTATTTGAATACGCCTTTGGATTTCAGTGTCACATTGTCCATCGTCTGTTAAAATACTTTCTTCTTTTTTTATGTGCCCTGTTGCTTCAGGATAGACCCCCTCGCATCCCACTTTAGCTCTTAACACTTTTTTGGTATCTCACTGTTGGGGGGAGGTTGTGGCGAAACCTCGCTGCAAATTTACCGGTTAGTGCCAGAAGTAAGACACAGAAAACAGAAGGTAGGTTAAAAAAAAGTGTATTAGTATAACAAGAACAATATACAAGGTAAGTGTTAGTAATTAAGTAAATAGAAGTCCAAACGGTACAGTTACGCTGCTTACTGCCTGATTAGTAATTGTCGTCAACTGCCGACTTAACTGCTTCCGGAAGTCACGCAAGTACTTATATAGTAATAGGAAGGAGGGCACTATAACACTCTCCAAGCATCTGCTCTACCATCCACTTGCACAAGCCCATTAAGTATGTCTCGCGTTGCTTTCCTCTGTCTCTCCTTCTCTTTATTAGTTCTGTGAGTATCAGATTCTCCAAGCCCTCCCTCCTCATTACGTGTCACAGAAACTTCAGCTGTCTCTTTTAAGTATAAGATTTTTTTTTTCATTTCCATCCTCTCGAAAACCTTCTATAGAACCACATTTCTGTTGTTTCGAGTCTTTATTTTCGTATTTTCTTGATTATGGTGTCTCCAGTTTGTAACTAGGATCTTTCTTTGGAGTCCGAGATTCATACATTTTTGTCCTGTTACAAGTGATGTTTAGTCTTTTATGAGCAGTTAAATATAAGTAGTCAAAATATAAGTGTAAGTCAAAGTCTTATGAATGTTCCGAAATGAACATACATGCTGATGTATTCGCTCTTCATAAAAGGGCTTGGCCACCTCACCGTGTTGTAGTGGTTAACAAGCTTGTCTTTTCATACTTAAGGCCTTCTACCACATCTAAGCTGCGCTTAGGAAATCATCATAAAAAATCATTCTGTAAATAATATAACAAGCATTGACGTTGACTACAGACGTTTGTGAAAACCAACAAGAAAAAGAATATTGGTCACCCAAACTCGTTATTTTGTTTTCGTTTGTTTATTTTCGATTTTCTGTTTTCCCGCCAATTGTTAATGTCAATAATAGCCTATAGTCGTCATCTTTTTGATAAAAATATCATTTTAATATTAGCTATTTCCAGTGAGCGAAACTCTAATAAATAAAGATATGCCGTTTTAAAATTACCCTTGTCTGGAAAAATGTAATTTAATCTATATCCTGCTAGTGTACGAACACTCACTTTTTGTCCATATAGCTAATTATACACGACTAGATAGAATATATGAAAATTTCACGGCTTTCCTATTTAAATTTTCTGATGAGTCTCTTAATTCTTATGATTGAATAAGCTGATAGCGAATTCTACGACAATAAAATATCCGTAGAAATTGCCCTGTTACAATTTGTGTTTAGTGAATTTAACAAAATATTGCAATAACAATCATAAATATGAATGTTGCTTGTTATTTTTAAAAGTGGGTAGAAATGAAAAGATTTGTAATTGACAACTTTTTCCATTTCACTGAAACAGCAGTTAAACACTTCCCTTCATGTTTATTAATTTCATTTTCTCATTGAAATCAAGTATTCCCCTCTTTCTTTGCGATCAAAACGGAATAGTCCATTATTTATGAGGTATTGTCAAGTGACGTTAAACACTTTTATATTCCCTTCTTTCTTTCTTTCTTTCTTTCTTTTTTTTTTTTTTTTTTTTACTAAATCACCAAATAATAATTTTAAAATAATTCGATATTATTTTATTCCATGTACAGTAATTGGATTTTTGACAATTGCTTACTCTGTTCTGTGCATCTGAAAAATATTTTATCGAGGTCGCCATCGCCCTTCGGTCCTTTTGGGAATCGGAGAGGGCCAAAAACTTGAAGGCCAAGCCCAGGCATTTCCTCTTTTTCGAGAGGCGGGTGATTGAATTGTCTGACGCCTAAGATGTGACCAGAAGAGGAAGTGCCAAGGGGGCTTAGGCAATTTTTCTACGGTACTGCCAGAAAACCCACTCTAAATCTTGATCTTGTGTCACATTTGGTAACGACGTAGGCGCACTGAAAAATACCATCGCTTCTCGACCTTTTGTCTAAAAAGCATGACCAGCTAAGATAAGCTTAATACCTAGTCATCGCGTATGCGGGGTCTGAGTAAATTATAACCAGCTACCTGAGTGTACGTGCTCAGGTCCCCGTATTAAAAACCGACCTTTTGTCACAACTCGCCTCAGCTCAGTTCGGTAGGATAAATACTCGGTCATTTGACTAAGATCAAAGTGTAGTATTTGTTCTTATCAGCTTAATCTGATTCTCTCTTTCCCCACTTCCTTCCTTCCTTCCTTCCTTCCTTCCTTCCTTCCTTCCTTCCTTCCTTCCTATTTTCTTTCTTTGATTTTCTTACTGTAACCAAGAAATGTGTTTTTCCTCTCTTTCCACGCGATCAAAACACGGAATAAGAATGAGATTTAATGACAAGACATAGCGGCCGTGCTAACTAACGAAGGGAGAGACAGATACAATTATAATAGGATAATTTCGAAAAGGGAAACTTTCACTGAAATATGTCAGAGAATCTCAAAGTTTATATCTAAAATAAAGACCATTAAGGTCATTTTCAATGTGTAGCTTAGATGTGGCATAAGGCTGAAAATATGAGGCTCTCAATGAGGATCGAATTTACTACTCAGTTTTAATCGACAGAGCAAGACAAGCTTGCTAACCATTACACCACGTAGATGTGCCCAAACATCAACTTTAAGCAAGTGTCACAATTCATGAGAAAAAATAAAAGAAAGATATATTCTAAATTGTTTTTTTCTTGATTCTGCTTCTTGAGATTTTTTAAAATATCTTCTTTTTATCAACAGGGAATTTTTATTTGTTTAATGTCTGTTATTGCAGGAAAACTATGCACAATTTATTATATAGATTAATAAATTTTTATAGACATACTGACCTTGACTTATTAATAGCCTACTTTCTACAAAAGTTAATCTAAACATTGTCTCTATTTTAATCATTCTTCTTTGTTCTTCTTTATGGACCGTGTCCTTTCAGGACGTTGATGATCATGGACCTCCACTTACCCTTATCCCTTGTCGCTCTTAACAATTTTCCTCTTGGTATCTACCCTAAACCTTGCTCTGCCATCTACTTGCTTTAATCATTACTTTATCAAAATGACAGAGGTTGGTTGTTGTTGTTACTGTTTTTTTTTTTTTGTTTTTTGTTTCCAAACCTGATAATACTCAAAGGTGCCAAGAACTAAACTTTCATTAAAAATATTAAAAGTTTGCAGTGGAACTTAATATACTTCTGTTTATAAATATATGTCGCAAAATAAAATCCGTAATAAAGTACATCAAAAGACGAAAGGCGGCGGGAAAGAAAAGTTTACCTTTTCGCGTATTAATTTTTCACATATGTATTTTATTTATATTTGAAATTTTTCGCACACACACACACACACACAAACGAAATTTACAATGGGTATAATAATTATCAGTTTTCCAGTTCCTTCCTCCTATTATGATAAAAACGACGAGCAAACAATCGGAAATCGGGAACGGCCATAGGCTAAAACGCCGTCAACGTTTGACAGGCTTCGGGCTGGAATGTAGTCCGAAAAGGGTGGGATCGGCTGCGACCTAGAACGTGTTCAATCCCAGGCGCATGGTCAAGCTAACTCATGTGCGCTTAGGCCGTAGGTTGGAACGCGTTTCGCTTAGACCCTGTGTTAGCACGTGCTACGCTTTGCAGGATTCGACCGTGGTTAAACGAGATCAATGAGAGCTAGCTCGTGCAAGCCAGGTCAATTGAACTTGAACAGACGTCGTCTCCTTTGCTGGATCAACCGCGGGTAACGAGATCCCAAGCTGACTAGACCGTTCTACCTCCGAAGCAGAGTCAAACCTAAAGCGGGACCGGCTGCAAACTAAAACGCAATGGCTTCAGAAATCAGCCACGTGTAGCGTGATCGCAAACAAAGTGTATGCATAGATGGAGGCGGCAGGTGAGCAGAAAGTGAGTTTTGAAGTAGTTTACATAGTGTGCACAGATACTACACTTTGATCATGTCCTCCAGACCAGGAAAAGGCATTATTTACCAAGCCTCCTACACTGAGGTGAGATGTGACACAAAGTCGGTTTTTAATATGGAGATCCCGAGCGCGTAAACTCGGAACACTGATCAAATATTACCCAAACACAGCATACGCGGTAACTGGGTACTAAGCTTGTCTTAACTGGTCATAGCTTACCCGGGCTAAGAAAAGGCAGTCTTTCGGCAAAAATGAAGGTGATTATAAAGTTTCAGCTGTCGGTAACATCTTCTTGTCTGTTGATTTTTTGTGGAAAAAAATGGTTAAATCAATATCACCCCTTTGTTTAAATCCTGACAAGCAGGAACAGCAGACTGCAACACACACACATATTCATTCTATCACGCTCAGGGAGAGAAACAATATTATAATAAAGACCGTTGTGTATATATATATATATATATATATATATATATATAACGATTTGTTTGAATATTATTTTTGATCGTATTTAAGTAGATATTCTGTTTATAATCAAACAGTATTATATATTTATTTCTACCAGCCTCATTATTTACGATAATTTTTTATTACGAAAATGTGTGTCATTCGGCAGGATTCGAACCTGCGACCCCTATCCACATAGGGGAAGGCACCAATTGATCTGGCGCGTCTTAGACCTCTCCACCACGAATGACCAACAGTCTAAACGAAGTTAAACCAAGCCTATATAACACAATTTTCGATTCATCGTAATAACCATATCTGCTATAAAATGTATCGTAATGTCAACAAGTGTAAGCATGTTACGGAAATTAACGAAGATTAACGACACGGTCTTAAAATGATTTGTTTGAACATTATTTTTGATCGATACTCGTATTTAAGTAAATGTTCTGTTTATAATCAAACAGTATTATATATTTATTTCTATATTTATTTTATTTACATAATTCGAACCATTGTCCTCGTCTTTGTTGCCATTTGTACAACGTTTCGCCCGTTGTACGCTCCGGCCTTCTTCAGGTGTTAAGAATTTCGACCCAAACATCTTATTACAATAACTGGGGTATATGAACTTCATTCCTTGCGTAGTTTTGCCTCTTTCGGAAGTCATGAGTTATATCCCTCTAACCATGTAAATTACTTGTTCACCACTGCTGTAGCCTGGTATTGAACTCACAACTCTTTGGGGCAATACCAGGCTACAGTAGTGGTGAACTAGTATAGAGAGTGATAACTCATCATTACTAATAGAGGCAAAACTACGCAAGGAATGGAGTTCATATACCCCAGTGATTGTAATAAAGGGTTCGGTTCAAAATTTCTAGCACCTGAAGAAGGCCGGAGCGTACAACGACCGAAACGTCGTACACATGGCGACAAAGATGAGGACAATAGTCCGAATAATGTAAATACTGTAAATATTTTGACGTCATTTTTTACGGTACGGGCCGACTCATTAGTTTATAAATGATAAAAGATAAATGATCTTCGCTTAGATTTGAACCCATGATATTTTCTTCAATGTCTGGCAATTATTGTACCCAGTACCAACCATCATGATTGAGAAGTGTCAAAATAATAAAAAAAAAGATTTCTTTTGTTTTTAAATAATTTTTATTGATTCTTGCCTTTGCTGGTTAATGTTATTCTTTTACCTTTTCAACGTTTTTTTAGAATTTTCTCTTTTTCTTCCTTTTCCATATTGTTATTACGTTGAGCATACCCGGAAGTAGTGGAAAAACAATGACAAGAGTAGATATAAATGTTCAAAATAAAGGAAGTGAACCATAAAGTCAAATTAGTGAGTGCAAACTAAGGAGAGAGGAAGTAGCCGGGTAGGTGATGTATTCTTCCACTGATAAATAAGAGGTTTGTAAAATAAGAGACAGTTGCTGACGGGGTGGGCGTAATCTTAGATCTGATGTGTCCTTAAAACAGTTGGATCGTGGACATAGATAGATAGATAGATAGATAGATAGATAGATAGATAGATAGATAGATAGATAGATAGATAATATTAGGAGACTGTCATAGATAGATAGATAGATAGATAGATAGATAGATAATATTAGGAGACTGTCATAGATAGATAGATAGATAGATAGATAGATAGATAGATAGATAGATAGATAGATAGATCTGTATCTGTTTCGGCACACAACCTAAAGCGTGTAACTGACTCACCGCGTACGTGACTTCCTGTATATCTAGAAAGTCAATAAATCGAGTCTTCATTGATGAATCTGAACTCAGGACGGGTTACCGGAGGTTATGTTCAGGCAGATGATTGGTGGGTGAGCATTTGGAAAAATTCTCTTCTACTTCACAGGCAAAATCAGCTGACAAATTTAGTACTTTCCACTCTGATTTGTTTCTTTGATCTTGAGGTGAACCACACGGAGGATAAGAATAGATAGATAGATAGATAGATAGATAGATAGATAGATAGATAGATAGATTAGATAGATAATATTAGGATTGTAATAGATAGATAGATAGATAGATAGATAGATAGATAGATAGATAGATAGTATTAGGAGACTGTCATAGATAGATAGATAGATAGATAGATAGATAGATAGATAGATAGATAGATATAGGACTGAGATAAGATAGATTAGGATAGACTAGATCGATAGATAGATAGATAGATAGATAGAATAGATAGATAGATAAGATAGATTAGATAGATTAGATAGATAGATAGATAGATAGATAGATAGATAGTATAGGACTGTCAGATAGATAGATAGATAGATAGATAGATAGATAGATAGATAGACTAGATAGATAGATAGATAGATAGATAGGAGACTTCATAGATAGATAGATAGATAGATAGATAGATAGATAGATAGATAGTATTAGGAGACTGTCATAGATAGATAGATAGATAGATAGATAGATAGATAGATAGATAGATAGATAGATAGATAGATAGATCGATAGATAAGGATAGTCATAGATAGATAGATAGATAGATAGATAGATAGATAGATAGATAGATAGATAGATAGATAATATTAGGAGACTGTCATAGATAGATAGATAGATAGATAGATAGATAGATAGATAGATAGATAGATAGATAATATTAGGAGACTTGTCAATAGATAGATAGATAGATAGATAGATAGATAGATAGATAGATAGATAGATAGATAGATAGATTAGTATAGATAGATAGTTAGGACTGTCAGATAGATAGATAGATAGATAGATAGATAGATAGATAGATAGATAATATTAGGAGACTGTCATAGATAGATAGATAGATAGATTCGGTTAACAGTATAAATAAAATCATCCTTGATAATGGCTCGGGCATATAGAACTTTCGGATATTCGGAAAAGAAGAAATAAGAACACAAGAATAACTGCACTATTGTTCGGACTGTTGATCTCATCTTTATTGCCATATTCATGACGTTTCAGCCGTTGTACGCTCCAGCCTTCTTCAGGAGCTTGGAATTTCGAACAGACCGATTATTTCGATCACTAGAGTATATCATTCTCGTTCCATGTGCTATATTACTTCCTGATGTCTTGTAGTTATCTCTCTTTAGAAAACAGTCCGAACAATGTAAATAATGTAAATATTGCCTCATCTCATTAGTACAGACTGACGAAAAAAAATAAGTCAACTTAAAGAATAACAAGAATAACTAAAAAAAATAACTCTAGTGCCTTTTCAGTCGTTTTCTTTAAATGCAACTTACACACACACACACACACATACACACACACACACACACACACACACATATATATATATATATATATATATATCGCTCATTCAATAATGAATTAGAGCACTCTGGCTATTGGGTGTGTATAATGATAATATGCACGCTAAAACGTCTGCCTTCTTCTACTGAGCACCCATAGCCCAGAGGTAGAATCGCCGACTGACGCAACTTTGGTCGGGGTTCAATCCTGGGTTAAAAAGCAATCGGAGTCTAACCGTACTGATGAGCTGTGATACAGCGAAACAAATCTATCTGCGGATGACTATATATATATATATATATATAGTTACATGAATTGATACCTATACATATGAGGGTTCACGCATATATAATATTATTATTCAGGTGTAAATAAAACAGTGCTCAATGTAGTATAAACAGAGCTATTTTATATAGGTATTAAAAATATACATATTTTCCTACATCGATGGTAGGATACGGAGTTTCCTGCGTCATGCAACCATCAGGTGCATATTACAAAATGTATATTTAATAGATTTGAATTTAAGTTCACCCAATGTTCATGGCAGTCAAATCTTATAAAGTTAGATTACTGCTTTTTAATAGCGAGTAAAATTTAAATAGACAAAGACTATATTGATATCAAAAATTAAAATCAAAATTTTAAACTTAAATTTATTAAACGGTCAGTTTGTAATATGAACCTGATGGTTGCATAACACATGAAACTCTTAGTCGTGCCATCGACGTAAGACAAAATGCATATATATATATATATATATATATATATATATATATATATATATATATATATATATATATATAACTGATGATTGTAAATATGATATTAATAATTGAATTATCTAGCTTATGTTTTTCCAACATGCTTTATCATCAATCTAATGTTAACATTCATAACAAAGCACAAAGTGAGAATCAATGTTCTGTTATCATATAACTTTTATCTAATACATGATTTAATGAAAAAACAATTAAATTTTTCTAATACATGATTTAATGAAAAAACAATTAAATTTTTTCTAAAAGCATCAGTTTTACATCATAACAGAAATTTTTAAAAACAATTTCCGCAATAATATACCACTTTTTTTAACAGAATAAAGAAAATATGATATGAAAATAAATTCAGCTCATAATAAAATTTAATGATGATGGCACGAGTTTTTAATGGAACTTCAAGCAGAAGAAAAACAAAATAATTAAATTCTTTTAATTATTAATAATTTTTATTACTCTTTTTCTCTCATTGCAAGGACTTTTTGCTTTGAATAAGTTATCTTTCGCAACTACCATATTGAATCATATTTTTGGCCAAATAAAATCCTTATAATTGTTATATATATATATATATATATATATATCCATTTATTTATCTCTAAATTCAGATCGAGCAGAGGAGAATCGTAATAGTAATTACTACTAAGATTCTTTGGTTGACCTGGGTTGACATTGCATGTCTCTAACTGACATGTCGAAATAGCTATCCCCGCTAAATGTGATCTGAATTTACAGATAAATAAATGAATATCTGCGCTGTAAATTAAATTTAAATTGAACTCGCTATTGAATCTGTTTTAATATTTAAACGATATTACTAGGATTATCTTGGATTATTTACTAATCTTATCCTGAATTCTTTTACTGATATATATATATATATATATATATATATATATATATATATATATATATATATATATATATAATTGTTCTTATATATAAATATGTTAAGGGGAATAATTATGAGAAAGTGGAAAATGATTTTGCGCAACACGTTTCGTCCTATAGGACTTCATCAGCCTTCAAAGGATGGAACACAACTTTTCCACTTTGTCATAATTCTTAACCTTGAAATTGATCTTGCTACACAAGGTGCGGCAGAAATCCACCCCACTCCACGCCCATAATTGTAAGATATTAGTGGCAATGTTTTCTTCATCTAGCTAATGACTTACCATTATGTGGGAGGTATTTTGCAGCAGTCGGTAAAAAAAAGTTATGTAATTGGGTGGGATGAAAAGTTTATAGGCTGACTATGATGAAATGATGCTAGAGCCATGAAAACTTGCATACTTTATTAAGAAAAGTTGAAATTGTTAGAGGAACAAATAAATAAATAAATAAATACTAACCTGCGTGACTTCGGGGGACGCAGCAGCGAAACAGTCGAGACGCAGTGTAACTGGAGAGTTTGGACATACACTTCTATTTACTGACTACTAACACTCTTATTTTGGATATATGTTCTGTCATTCTAATACACTGGTTGAACCTACCTTCTTTGTTCCGTGTCTTTCTTCCTGTCCCCAAACAGGCCAAAACAGAAACTAATGCATGTATTATTTCACCGCTCTAGCTTCGTCTCTTCTTAGTCAGCCTATGACCCTATGACCTTTTCAGCCCACTCTCGTATCCTTTTCCCATACATAGATATAAATGTGTAGGTGTGTTTGTGCGTGTGGGTATGCGCGCGCGTGTGTGTATGTGTTCATTTTGATTTATCGTTAACCGTCCCGGGTATATGAATAAACAAGATCTGGTAGCAAGGCTCTGATTGGAGGTGGGGTAGTGAGGAGAGTGGAACCATCTCTTATTTGCTGTTGTTTCAGGTCCACCCTAATTCAGGGTGGTAGTGTAGAAGTAGGGAGATGGTTAATGATTTTTTTTAATTGGCTTTGTGTAAAACATAACCAAACTTCTTACAACGTACAGGTTTTATCCAGAATTACCAGAAAGTTATCAGAAGGTGGATTTGTGGAAGAATAAAGGTATATCTTTTGTATGTTTAAATAGAAATTTATTAATAGAAAAGAACAACATGAATTAGTAAAAGTTAATGTTCAATAAGAAACAATATTAAGAAGTTAAGAGCATCAAGAGTTCGTAGTAGTAACTTGTTTGGATGTATGTATGAGCGTTTTAGTTGGTAGAAATGTATTTGAAGTATTCACTCAGTCTTAAAGTCTTCCGTGAGGTTATCAAGTATAAGAAAAGGTAGACGGGTGAACGATGAAGAGGAAGGAGGTGAGAGAGAAAGAGAGAGGTAATAATAATGGTGATCGCTTGTTGTTTGTCAAGGGACGTGTTAATTACGCTCGTCATCTTATCTCTGGCGACAGTCGAATTTGCTCAGTCTTTTATTTCGTTTGTGAGGCTCAAAAAGGTCATTTGAGAATTCACAACCGGATGTGATTCTGGCCTTTCCATTGGAAGACAAACAAACTTCTCGTCGACTCGCTAAAAGGGTCCGTAAAATAATTTGTTTCTGATAATTGAAGATTATTTGAATTTTGTTTTTAGATGTTTCCTAGTTTTCTATTGGCCGAAAAACATTTCCTATCAGGGTGTGAAATTTCACGAGTTTTGTGTGTGTTAAGCAAAGTTTGTAAATTCAAGTAAATTTGTTTATTTCTAACAAAATCAATGAGTCAGTGCTTAGTATTTGAATTTTTAAATTTAGGACTTATTTTGTTCACTACAGTAGTACATGTTAGGGTCTCAGCTATGTGCAAATATTTAACCCCAAAACTGGTGTAAAACGTATGATAGTAAGAAAATACATTTTTTCCTAGTAAAAATACCAGCAGTACATTTTTGAAGAAAAAAATACCAACATTACATTTTTGTAAATAAAATTACTAATTCTCCCAAGAACATTGAATTTCGGCATTAAATGATCTTTAATGAGTTGAAATACCGCTAAACAAACAAACTCTTCTCGTCAAACCCATTTTGTTGTTAAATGGCAATAAGAATTGGGGAAAATTGCGACTCAATTGCAAAAATCCGTTCAAACTTCGCAAACAATTTTGACATTTTTAATCGTGTGAAAATTGTTTGTGAAATTTGATGCTAGAGAGTTGTCCAATTATTCATTTTCTTTTTGAGATGAGTAATTGGTAAGATGTGCGTTGTGATGTAGTGAATATCGACTCGGAACGACAAATCGAGGAGCCGAGTTTGAATTCCAGTTGAGTTCCTTGCATTCACAGAAACACAAAACATTTGGGAATGGTATTAATCCCTCTCTTCCCTCCCGTTATGGGTTAAATAATAGAACATATTGGGTTCTATAGCCTTGGCTGACAACCAGTCTACCGCAGAAAGCAATGGTAACATACTGCGGAATAATCTTCTGCCCAGTTGATCATGTCGCAAAAGAGACATGATCGTCCTAAGTATGTATCACGTATGGCACTTATCTGACTGACTGAATTGTACATATACTTTAATTATTTCAAACTATTGTTTTTATTCTAATTATTATAGGTGTAATGATAAGCACAACGTTTCGGCTATGTCCGCTTTGGCCATCATCAGGTGTCCATTGTTTGCCTGATATCTATTAATTGTTCTGTTATTTGTCCCTGGCAATTACCATCACATGTCAATTTATTGTTCATTCCTACTCAACCAGTAATTCCCTACCGGGTCCAGGAAATGAACTCACGAACTTTTGGTTACTTTAATTTATTCAGACACATGCAATTTGGGTATTACACGCAAATTTAACAAGTTTGCCACAATTCTTTCTGAACAGTATCATCTGTGTCTTTTGTGTCTCAGTGTAAAAACAGCAAACAAGGTCAAATTTAGTCAAATATTTCGTGGTCAAATTCCTTAAATATTTAAACGTATGCACGAAATTGATTTAGCAAGGAACTGTGCCGAACAGTGAAAAAAAAGGTCTTATAAAGATTGTCTTACACTTATTCATCCAATGTCGAACACCTGCGTGTCTTGATAATCGACCTTATCAATCCGAGCTTCAAAAACTGTCCATTAGTTCTGATAATAAATGACACAACTATACATAAAAAAAATCATTTAAGAATAAAATAAAATATCAGAATTTATCTTTTGATTAAATCTAATACCATAGTTGTCAGCAAGTAATTTTTTTCTGAAAATATCAGACGATCTTTTTTTAATAATATCCGATAAGTTAGAAACATCTAAAAACAAAATTAACAAGTAATATACCTCACACGCAAATTGAGAAATGTTTAGCACTTTATTTTCATAGTTTATTATTATTGCACTTATTGCTCTATTCGTTAGTTCGCACGACCGTTACGCCCTGTCAGTACCACATAAATAATAAACTATTCAGTTTCATCGCGTGGAAAAAGAGGAAAAGACACAAATCTTTTTAGTGAGAAAATGAAACAAAGTAGAGAGAGAGAGGGAGAATTAGATTAAGTTGATAAGAACAGGTACTACACATTTATCTTAGCTAAAAGGCCGATAAGCGATTGTATTTTCTTGCCGTCCCATGCTGGCAGGGTGTGAACCACGATGAGTTTAATGCGAAAAGTCCAAGCGCATGCACCCGGCCCAGGTTCAAAAATAGTCGAGTCCCCGCAACCGTCGCTTGTGCTTGCATCGGTATTACTACCAATCCCCACTCTTTAAAGAAGCACTCCCGCGGGCAGCTGTTTCTCGAGACCGATCACCTTTCAATAATATTTTCAGTTGCAAAGAGACACAACAGTGATTAAATGTAGTTTATACATCCAAGGGTAGATACTGTGCTTTTCTCCCAGCCAAAAGGCTAAGAGGTGATGGTGACCGCAATAAAAGCTATATTTTTAGACCCTCAGAATCGAACGACGGAAACCGAATAAGGCAATCACCACAAATAAAATAACTTCCTCTGCTGAATTGTTATTAAGAGAACTGTTCGTAAGACGGTAGATTTGCTTCGTTTTGTTCGTAAGATGAGGAGTTCTTATTATTTGTGTTGTAAGTGCTGCCCTAAAACATCAAACAGCAAGTTTTTGTATCAGAAGACGCAGACAGATGCGGTACACTGCAATGGATCTGCGTTGTGGTGCAATGAATATCGTCTCCGAATAAAAAATCGGAGAGCTGAGTTCGAATTCCAGTTGAATTCGTTATATTTATTCACTTACGCGCAAATACCACTGAAAAAGGTATTCATCTATATCTTCTCTCTCCAGCTATAGGTTAAATAGCAGGACAGATTGGATTCTATAGCCTTGGTTGGGATCCAGTCTACCGCAGAAAGAAATGGCAACCTACTGCAGGAAAATCTTTTTCCCAGTCAGTCATGTGTCGAAAGAGACATGATCTCCCAAACGTGTATCACGTATTAACTGTCTGACTGACCATGCAATTAAGGAGAAAAATGTAATTGTTGTCACTGTATCAAGATGTGATATGTACACTTGCGTAAGATTTTTTTGTTTTTTTTTTTGGCAATTCCTATATTTCAGGGCTACAAGGAATTTGATCCCCATATTTCTTTACTGCTTTTGATATCACTCCCAAAGCCCCCAAAACAAGAGGTAAAGTCGGTCTCGAGATGCCACATTCCACTGATTTCTATCTCGTCTTTCTCAAACATTTTCAAATATGTGTTCTTCTCAGCTGGGGCTGCAACATATATTGCTTCTGTGGGTCTAAAAATCTAGGTTTTATCGCGGTTACTATCACTGTATTATTATTAGGAACTACTTAAGGAAACTAGTTCACTCGTAAAAAAAAAAAAAGTAAATATATACTTTTTAGTTTTTAGCATTATTTAGACGTTCCTTAGGCGGCGACGCCTGTCAGAATCGAACGTTATTGATTAACTACCGATTGAGAAGAATATTGTATACATGAAAGAGATAGAGTGTAAAATCGACTACCAATGTCAGTGGCCAGTCCTGTGAGGCCCACGGGATCAGTCAAAGGCTCTCTGATCGGTCTTGCCACCTATTCTGATATATATTAACAATTTGCCTCAGGACATTCTCAGAGCTATATATATATATATATATATATATAGGAAAGAATATTAATAAAAAGTTTAGAATTTAAAAATGTACTTTTTTAAACAGTATTTGTTTATTTTTATTATATTTTATATTTCAGACCGTCCTCGGTCCTTCATCAGAAACAAGTGATTTTTAAATTTGAATTAGAAACGTATTTCACGATAGCGTCCGAATATTTTTTTGTTTACATCACGTGGTGTCGACAAACCAATCAACATGCGGTACGTCCGTTTGTTCATTTTCGGTAAACCAATCAACATGCGGCACGTATATATATATATATATATATAGTTTTAAAGTGTGCTATATTTATAGGATAAAGTGCTCAATATCAGAGATAGAGCGTATGTAAATATAAAAGAGTGAACATTGAAGTCAACACTCAGAGGCGACAGTCTGTTTCAAGCTAGGGGCCACATCTGTTGGGTTTTTCCTCGGCTATTTATATATACGGATCAGTAGTGCATTGTGAGTAAGCTTTTAACAGTTGTTTTTGCTGGGGTCGTTTATTTATTTTTATAAATTTATTTTACTTGTTTTTATTTTTGCATTTATTTATTCTTTTCGGTTTTCGATGTCTAATTTATTTATTTATTTATTTATTTATTTTTGTCATATATATCTTTTTTTTTATTTGCTTAGATTAAATAGTTTGTTTGTTTTTTATTATTACTATTACAAGGAGACTGTCCAGAAGAGATTCAGAAGTCATCTGGGGGTGGTGGTTAAATAAATTAGCGATGTTATTGAATTTACTATTTAGTATTCCAGGATATTTTTGTGTAATTTTGGTAAATATATCTGTTAAAATAAGATGCCAGTGTTATTTTCATTTTTGTATAATTCAGACGACAAATTATTAATCGTATATGGACAAAACATGAGCATCCACTACCCTGTATTCAGTTGTGAAAGAAGAATAACACATGTCATATTTTTATTATTTGAAAGATGCCAAGAAAATCAAATTTCGGCGTTAAATGACCCATCAATAGTCGATATACTGTTAAACAAACAAGTTACCTTCAATCTGTAAATATAAAAATTTCCAAGCCCCCTTTCTTCATAATGTGCCCCCAGAAAATTCAACTGTCTCTTCATCGTAAATTGTACATAGAAGTGTTTAAATAAGGTATATAATAAGTGGTGTTAAAGGAAAGAGAATGTGAGTTTTATCAAGTCGTGGTGATGAACAAAAATGATGTTGAACAGTATAAAATCAAACAACATTTATGAAGACAAGAATGACTCACGAAAATGTCACTGTTTTTCTATTTTAATTTTCTAATGAATCTTAATTCTTAACCTAATGATTGAATAAGCTGATGTCGAGTTCTATGACAATAAAATATCTCTGAAAATTTCACTATCGCACAGCTAAATATTTGAGTTTAACAATTTTAACAAAATATTCCAATCCCAATAGCAAATATGAATGCTGGTCGTGGGTACAAAAGATTTTAAATTGACAACTTTTCCATTTCATTTAAACAACCATTAAACATTTATTTATTTCTTTTGTGTCAAACGTGATTGTCTAAGAAGAGTGCGTGTTCATATATCGAGAGCTCCCCTGTTACTGACATTCCTGCTCCGTTAAGAGCCGAGAAAACACAGCAGATTAACATTGATCTAACTTCTGAGATTACTACTATTCTTACCATGGTTTTAAAACGATCACAAACTCTCATTACACCAGACTGCTATCAATATCCGCCTTTTAAACTAACTACGCCGCATATCAAAGAACTCACTCTTCACTCTAAAGAAAATAAATAGAAATATTATTTATTTTAAACCTTCCAGTCAGTTCGTTTTATTCCAAAAGTTTTGATGAAATAATTTTTCTACCACCTATCCACATTGACACCGTTCTGAAATTAATCCATATACACCATTGGGGATATGAACACGCAGACTTCTGCAATGAATTCTTATGCCACACTTTCATTCATTTTCTCACTGAAACCAAGTCACAGCTCTGATGTGTTTTGTTTTTTCCCCGGCAACAAAACGTAGTAGTCCATTATTTATGAGGTATTGGCAGGAGATGTTAAACACTTCTATCTTCTCTTCTTTCTTTCTGTTTTTCTTTTTTTTTTTCTTTCTTTCTTTTTTTTCTTTTTTTTTATCACTAAAACCAAATAGTGTCTTTTCCCCTCTTTCCACCTGATCAAAACGGAATAGTTTTATAATGTATTGGTAGGGTGTAACTGTCGGGCGAACTAAAGAAGGGAGAGACAAGCACAATTATAACAAGAATAATACCGACTTTCCTTCCTTACGAGGTTGTGCCGAGTGACAGCAAGATAAATAACCGACGAGGAATGAATACAGTGATAAGATTAGATATAGTTGCCTATCGTCCGATTCACACTCCTCCCTAAAAAAAATAAAATAAAAGGTTTACAAAAGACTTTTCATGTTTTAAAAATCATTTTAAACCTTAGGTATCATGTTTTTTCTGTATGTGGGTCCCTACAAAAATATTTTACTTTCCACCTAATCTTTTTGAACAGGAGTAGATGTTTATCCCTTGTTTCCTGTTAAGGGTTTGGTTTCCGATTCCTTCTAAAGTCTTCTCATTCTTTTTCACTTCCAGTAACTAAGTGCGTCTTAGTAGCATTATCGCTTTGCTTTTGTTTTTGTTTCCTTTAGTTTGTTTTACGGCGTATCCTTCTCGCCGGGTTACTTAATACCGACAAGATTTTTACAATATGAATATATAATACAATACAATATGCATGGACAGAATACATATTCTTTGTAAGAAATTAGTTTGTAGATCTTTTCTTTTTTTTTTTTTTAGGTATTTCTATAAAGTATATTTTGTTGAGAGTTAGATGTATTGCTGGTATGATTTTTTTCCCCAAAAATGTATTGCTGGTAATAATTTTTTTCCCTTTATAAATGTATTGTGGTAATTTCTTTTTCGTCTTAGTGTTTTGACCCCAGTTTAGGGATAAACTATTTGTCCACAGCTAGGACCCTAACAGGTGCTACCACCCCGTGTCAAGATGGACCTGGGGACAACAGTAATTAAGAAGTGTTCCATGCTCCTCACAACCTAACAATCAGAGGCCTTGCTGCCAAATACAGTTTATTGTCATACCCTGGACCGTATCGTCTTGCTTGGGATGAATGAATATTTTTTTAAGTCAATGAGAGATAGAATCAGAAATCTTAGCACAAGGATATAATTGTGAAACAATTTGTAAAAATCGAAGTCTGATCTAGGAATTCGGCTACTATTATTTATTCTTTCTGGAAATTTGGCCAAGTCTTCCGATGTAGCAATTTACATACAAATTATTCCCGCCATGTTGTTTTTTCTTTTCAGACTTATTTGCGTGTGCATACAGACTTCGGTTTTTGTGTGAATATCCGTTACTTTATCTTTACAGGCATTTATAAAAATGGGCTTTAATAGTTCAATGACATTTCAGGGTGTAATTTTTTTTAGCGTTGGATTCAAACAAAAGCTTTCGTTTCATCACACACATCAGGGTCTGCCCCAGACTATACTTATTTTACTGAAGTGAAGAGGTACTGCCCCGGGAGACGGATCTTCAGGGACAACGCTTCTAGTTTTAATCGCATTGGTTTCCGGTCACAAATGACGGGAAACATCTGGTAAAAAGAAAAAGAGAATATCCGGCTAACAAAAGTGGGTTATCGAAATATTTTTCTTAAAAATAAAAACTGGTTAAAAGTAAATAGACACAAATTATTCTTAAACTCTCAAGTATCTTAAGGTTATTGCATTTGATTCTGATTAAAAGTATATAGTCAAAATGTCTATTAGTACTACAATGTTTCTAAAATAAATTTTTAAAAATCACCATTCTTGCGTTGTAAATATATTGTTTACTATATACTTCCATCCACTAGAAAAGAAAATATTCCTGTTTCTTTGAAAATAGCCAATGAATAGCATTTAAAATTTAATAATTAGGAAAGACACTCAATATATATATATATATATATATATATATATTGATGCATGTTTCATTAAATAATATAGTTTTGTCGATTTATTTTATGTAAATTCTTTTCGTTTGATAAGCTTAATAGCATTATCGTTGAAAGAAGAAAGAAAACCACACTATTGATACATGTTTTTTTATTTAATCCTTTCTGAACTTTCATCTTACATCACCCATTATCAAAGATGACAATTATATTGAGTGTATTAAACAGTTCGCGGACGAACGATAGTAGTAGTCGTCTATTTTGTTTGCATGGAAGTTTTTTACAGCAAAGGTGAACAAGTGCGTGCATGCAGGAAGCGAAAATCGCACTACAGTTTGTGACGCGACCACACGAGAGTGGAGGCGAGAAGTATTAAGTATGGAAAATCATTGGGATAAAATGCTGCCTAAATACACACACACACAATATATATATAGTTTCCACTTCTGCGATATATGCCTTACTCTCTAAAAATGAATTGAGTTCTTTCGGTGACTGGCGTGTGTATACACTGCTTATATACAACGCGTTAAAAGTTCCCTTCTCTGATTCCCTGCGCCTATGGTTTAGGGGTAGCGACTCCGACTGACACCAAATCGGTCGAGTTTTGATCCCGGCCAGAAGCAAGTGGTGGTTTCTAGCCACACTGATGAGCTGCGTTACAGCGAAACAGGCTTCAATGTGGATGACTAATATATATATATATATATATATATATATATATATATATATGCATGTTTCATGAAAAATGACAGACAAAGCATGATGGTTAAGTTTTTATGTGATCTTATGATTTTTGCTTTTGAGGACATAGATTATATAAACATTGTCCAAATGTTTGTTTGTCCAACCGCTTTCGGCTATACTTTGTAGTATATATAATTTAAGATATAATTTGAAAAACAAACAAACAAACAAACGAATAAAAATAACAGCATAGCATGATGCAAAAAGACCCCAAACTTAACAACATTATTAAGACCAAAGTAGGTTTTAATTATTGTTTGAATATTTTAAATCTTTTCTAACATGTACAAAAATGTTGCTTAAAAACCTGGCTTTTTTTTCAGTGGCGCACCAAGGTTTACTATGGATATTTTAGTGCTGTTTTTTTCCGGGGGAAAACATATTAATTTGGAAATTCTTGCAAAAATCAATTAATTATTTGATTTCAATGAAACTTTCAGAAGTTATTAAAACAATACTGTCCGCATACTTTGTTTTACTAGTTAAATGAAGGATTCCTTAGGCATGTAAATCATCTTTTTTTTTTCAAACAGTACCTATTTTTCCTAAAAACTGCTCCGATTATTTAAAAAAAAGCGCAATAAAACTACGCCATATTTTTAAATCTACATAAGCTTTTTAATTTTTTTATAATAAAATACATATTTTTCGATGAATAATTATATTTTACAAGAACTGTTTTCATTTTTTTTTAATTATTATAATTTATAAAGTTTCATACGTCTTTTAAATTTATTCCAGTTATTGTTATTGTCTGCATTCGGTTATTAAGTTATTAAGTAAAGGCTATATTTCCTCATCAAAAATTAGAAATCTGAATACAGAACATTTCGTACTGATATTTGTAAAATATTTTTTTACTTTTTAAATATAGAACTGTCCATTTTTTTAAGTAATAAATGTCATGAGAGAAATATCATTAAATGGTCACATATTTCAAGGTTGGTTGCCCTTACGAAACGTTCACTGAAATTTCATAAATTTATGTCAATTCTGATCAACCATATTAATTTGTCAACACATCTGGCTGTCACTGATCAATTAACGCGTCAGAAAGATATGATCTCAGTGATTAAGAAATACATTCATTCTAAATTTCATACTATAAACAAGTAAAACTTGTTTAAAATCAGATTAACTTAACTTTAAATTTGCTAATTTTCAAAGACAAACGTGCCACAAACATATTTTATGCAATATTTTTAAAACAGTGAATTAACTGTTGCTTACAAACTTGTCAATTTCTAATAAATAAATAAATAAATAAACGAAAAATTGATAACTTTTGAAACCTTTAAAAAAAGTTGAGATTCCAACAATATAATTTCTATTTGAAATACATCAGAGTATTTTGCTTACTGGATGTAGTAAATTTAATCATTTCAATTAAAGCTAAAATGAAAGCTTCAAGAAAGCTTTTTAGTTTTAAAAATTCGAAAATGAGTGTATGTACCTGCTCTAAACAGACACATCTACACAATTACTACTGCACATTATCATCTGATGCCCACTTAGACATACAAGAAACTTCACGAAGATACGGTTTAGTGCGCCTGACACGTGAGTGACCAATGAGAATCCATCCAAACAAAATTGAATTTTCTGTCTTTTGACTGTTTTCTCTCGATCTCTGAAGTTTTCATAAAAATGAAACATGTTAAATTGAAACAGCAGAATCTTGAGTAATTTCTCGATGATTTTTCATGAAAGGTAATGTTTTATTTAAAACAATTAGTAAATAACATGTCACTAAAAGTATTGTCCTTAGCTCGCAACTACTTTTTCCCGCCTTTCTGGCAGCATTTGAATTCCACGTCGGAAAAACGACACCTCTTTCGAGGCTAATCACGAGTCGACCCATTTTTTAGCATCTTCATAAAAACAAAAGTGCTGCTCACCCAGGCCATGTACCATCGATCGGAACAAGTGATAACCGCACGGGGCAAAGTCTGATGAATACAGCAGGTGAGGTAATACTTCCCATTTAAGCGTTTCTAAGTAGATTTTCCCCTGTTTTGCAACATGTGGCCTAGCGTTGTCATGTTTTAAAATCACTTTGTCGTGTCTCTGCTCGTATAGCGGCCGTTTTTCTTCAGTGCTTGGCTCAAATGCATCAGTTGTAGCCGACAGTGATCCTCTGTGATTGTTTCGGTCGGTTTGAGCAGCTCATAATAAACTACACCCAGCTGATTCAACCAAATGCAGAGCAGAAGCTTCGAACCATGTTAATGCAGGGTCGAGCTTACCCAACGATTTTCTACATTTAGGGTTATCATAGTTTATCCACTTTTCATTGCCAGTCATGATACAATGAAAATAAACAAATTTTCATTTTCTGCCGTTAAAGCAGCTGTTCACACGTGACAAGACGCCGTTCTATGTCTCTCGGCTTCAGATCGTACGGCACCCAATGTCCTTGCTTTTGAATCATTCCTAGTGCTTTCAAACATTTCGAAACTGTTGTGTGATCAACTCCTAATAATTTTGCAAGTTCAGCTTGCACATTACATGAGTCTTCATGGAGTAATGTCTCCAACTTTTCATCTTCAAATGTTTTCGGTGCACCAGAGAGTTCTTTTTCTTCAACATCAAAATCATTATTTTTAAAGTGTCTAAACCAATCTCTACAAGTAGTTCCCGACAGAGCATTTTCACAGTAAGTCTCAACAAGAATTCTGTGTGGTTCAGCTGCAGATTTTCTTTGAATAAAGTAAAATTGCTCGCAGATACACTTTCTTTGTCACGAAATCTGACATGTTTAGCGATATGAAAACAATATTGCTTACACTTCGGCGAAATGACATACACTGAATTTCAAGCTTTGTTGTGGATTCCAGATGAGGAACCGAACAAAATAATCAACAACAAAACAGATATGGAGATAGAAAAGTAGGTTATATTGAACGTAATATACAAACTTGAACGCAGGTTAGTAAATCCAGGAATACTATTAGTAAGAAATAAATATATACAAGTCTTGAAGTGAAGTCGTGGAAATAGTATACCCATGTATATTATTCTAGCTGAGTGGAGCTCAGAGCTAGTCTGGTTTCTGGGTAACTTCGGTATCTCTCGGAACTCTCCATAACTGTAACGGATCTCTACGATTACACTGCACTGCCAACTGCAACTGCAACTCTCTATGGCAGGAGTACATGTACACCCAGTCGAGTCCATTATTATATACAAAAGTGGGAGATCCCAAAACAAGCGTGCTTGTAGTACTTCCTTATAGATGTATTACCATTTGAAACTACACGCACGCAGTTCTGAGAACGCCATGTGTTGGAAAACAGCGAGAACTTATTCAAAGTCTTAATACATTACCTATTTGCTCTTTATTATATCATCCTGTTGGATTTCGATCTATATTTGATCTTTAACTTATATATATATATATATATATATATTAATGAATATACATATTATCCTACGTTTATGGCAAAAATCGGAGTTTCATGCGTTATGCAATCATCAGGTGTATATTTCAAACTGACAGTTTAATAGATTTGAATTTAGGTTTACTCGATGTTCATTGGCATTGAATCTTATAAATTTAAGTTTCTGCTTTTTTTAACAACAGGATTACAAATTTAAATATTCTACGGTTACATATTATAAAAATTTTAAATTTTAATTTAAAACTCAAAATTAAAATTAAAAATAACAAAATGCGTAAGTCACGAGTCTTAAAAATTTAAATATTCAAATATTACAAGTACATAAAAATGTAGGGAAATTTATTTTTTTAAATTTTAAATAAAAATAAAAATTGGATAAAACAAAAGAAAAGAAAAATGAAAAGAAAAATTAAGAGGTAAAATTTAGAATAAAGAATTAAAAATGTAAGGAGCAAATGGGGTTTTCCGTGGGATTTGGGTCAGGACTTTGTGTGAGGTTTGCTGGTGCTGTAATGTTTCTGTCATCTAAGTGTTTTGTAGAAGTTTGTGATGTGTGATCAGTCATTGTGATGTTTTGCAGGGACGCTTTCATGCATTTTGTTTTATATTATTTATGGGAAAGCTCAAATAGTGCTCTTTAGCTGTTGTGTGATACTCTCTACTCTCATTGGTTCTCCTTGCTCAGAAGCAGTGACACTTTCTGCTCCAACCACATCTGTTGAACGGGTGAGGAGGCTCATCCCTTGTTTCCTGTTTGGGATGCGGTTTCCGGTTTTCTCTTTTCCAATCTTTTCACTCTTTTCTCTCTTTATTTTTTTCAATTGGAGTAAATAGACTAAACTATCGCCCGGTTCACACTCCACCCACGTCTATTGAACAGGTGAAGAGGCTCATCCCTTGTTCCCTGTTTAGGATGTGGTTTCCGGCTTTCTCTTTTCCATTCTTTTTACCCTTAAGTAGCCCCCTGCGCATCAGTGGCGTTATCGTCTTGATATGATTAAAAAAAAAAAAAAAAAGAAAAACGGTTTAATTTATAGTTGTTCAAAGTAATATTGCGGGGAAAAGAAAGAAAGAAAGAAAGAAAGAAAGAAAGGAAGGAAGGAAGAAAGGAAGGAAGAAAGAAAGAAAGTAAGAAAGAAAGAAAGAAAGAAAGAAAGAAAGAAAGAAAGAGTCAAACGTAAAGAGGAATCTATATCAATCTGGGTCTAAGAATATAAGTAAGTATTTCTTTCTGTGACAGCATGTGGTCATTAAATCACTTGTGGGTTCTTGATATGGTTTAAGATGACAAGTTTTTACTATAAGTCATAGTTTATATTTATCTCCTTTTCCATTGTAATGTTTGGATTTAGCTATGATATTCCAGGTAATAATTGGGTTCTTACATGCAGTTGTTAAATCTTATCTTACACCTGTTAGAAGTACTTACACCTGTTAGAAGTACTTACACCTGTTAGAAGTGCTTCCAATGTAAAATTTACATCATTATCATCCGAATGAATTCGAATCCTATAAACAATACTTTCGGGCATACACTGGCCATTCAATGGGCAGGTTCTATTTTTTCGGCAGTTGCAATTATTTTTAGAAGTGTCATTTTTGGTATTAATTGGGTGACGGATGATGTTTATGTAGGCCAAATATTTATTATTTGATATCGTAGCATTATGTTGAGCAATATATTTATCTGTATTTTTAACGCAACTATAACTTTGACATTGTTTTCGTTAAGGATTTTTTTAGTGTGGGTAGAAATGTTTATGAATTAAGTTAAGGAATAGTTTACCAATGTTAGTTTGAATGTTACGACTGTAGGGTAGTTTCAACCAAATCATGCTACGTTTACGTGATTCCTGCTTATTTCTACGTACCTTGTTTTATCTAAACTATGGTTGACTTTACTTTTTTCTAAAGCATTAATGTATCTAATTTTAGAATTGTCAAAAATGTCCTTATTTCTAGAGTTGGTACTTAAGCGAAATTGGATGGATTTATGTAGGTTGTTGGTGATTTCCTGGGGTTGATTTGATTCCCTGTGTATGTATGTATGTATGTATGTATGTATGTATGTATGTATGCGTTGCTGTGTGAGACTCCGAGTCGTGCCATAAACGTAGTATAATATATATATATATATATATATATATATATATATATATATATATAAAACATGCCGTCTGATATTGAAATGCATAAAAAGAAAAATCTTCGTCACTGGATTCCTGCATACAAAAAATGTATCTATTGAGGCTTAGTAGACATAATAATTTTTTTTTTTCGGAAATGAGCTCTATATAATCTTATCCGGGGTAATGAGCTGATAAAAATTCTAATCTAAATTCTTTGTCCATTTAAAAGGCAATATTTATTAGTAATATATATTCAATTTAAATCAGTCAGTTAAGTGCCATACGTGATACACGCTTGGGCGATCATGTCTCTTTCGCGACATGACTGACTGGGCAGAAGATTATCCCGCAGTAGGTTGCCATTGCTTTCTGCGGTAGACTGGTTGCCGACCAAGGCTATAGAACCTCAATCTGTCCTGCTATTTAACCCATAACTGGAAGGAAGAGACGGATTAATACCTTTCCCAAGGGTATTTGCGCGTAAGTGAATACAATGGATTCAACTGAAATTCGAACTCGGCTCCCCGGTTTCTCGATCCGAGCCATATCCACTGTACCACAACGCACTAGACAGGAGTCATAAAAATGATGTCTAAGTGCCCCACATTTTGGTATATATTCATTTCCTGTTACCCAGTTGTTTTTGACAGAGAAAAAAAAAGAAATTATTTCCCGTGGCACAAATATTTACTTCTATTTAATTCAAATTGTGTATGTATGTACCTTTGCGTGAGCGCGTGTATATTTTAATTCAAGGACTCACCTAAATATATTTCTACGAAATGTTTTAAAATCTTTACGAAAATAATTTTATTTATTACCGATTCATTTTTGAAAAGTTCCAAAAATCATATAATTTTTTTTATGCAGTTAAAAATACAGGGTTCCTAATAACAAAGCGATAAATTCAGAAAGACCTGAGACAACCGTTGAAAACTGGTGTCGACTGATGTGACTGAAAAATTCACGAAAAATTTCTTCACATTTCGTCAATTCTCATGTCGGAAGTTTGTCTTAAAATCAGTGAATTGTTTAGCCATACGAGAAGAGCAGAACGAAAGACGAAAGTTGTCTGCAAATAACCTTTAAATGACGAGTCGCAACATCGAGCAGGGATTAATCAATCACAAAAGAACCAATCAGAGTAAACTGATTATGTGAGAGTGGAATGATTATTCAAGGTTATTATTATTCAAAATTTTTTTAAGGTTATTCAAGGTTAATTATCTCTGAAAGATAGAACAGGGATAATAATTTTTCGCTTTTTTACTGTGCAACCTGCTGTTAATATTTTTCTTGTCCCCGACTCTATGATTTTATTGCTTAATTCAAGATACGGGTTTTCCAGACTAAATGGGAGAGGAATGTATCATTCCAGTCTCTTATCTCCAACTCAGTTGAACATGTATTTGTGGGTGCATATTCTTGTATATAGCTTAATTTTTTTATTTTTAATCATTTCACCCCGAGCAAAGCGGAAACGCCACTGATGTGCAGGGGGCTACATAAATGTAAAAAGATTAATTAGAAAAGAGTGAGGAGTACAAACTAGTTAGAAAGGAGCAATAGAAAGCTGAGAAAGCAGGTGCGATGACAGATACATAGGTGGAGAGAAAGGGAAGGTTATACGGGGGTGGGGAGAGAGCTAGAGTCCAGTGGTTAGTAGATGAGTATTGACTTTGCATTTAAATTTCTGGAGGTTGTAGCCGTCAGGAAAGCAAGAATACGGGAGCGATTTCCACAGGCGGGAAGTGCGAGGGAAGAAGCTGCAGGAGTAGAATTGTCGTCTGCATTTGGCTAACCTGACTGTGAATGGGTGGGACCCAGTTGCCAGTCTGGTTGCACGAGTAAACACCTGTTGAGGAGGCATCAGTGACTTAAGTTCGTCTGAGCAGAAGCCATGTAAGTATTTATAGAACAGACAAAGGGAGGTCACATTTCGACGATGGGGAAGTGGCTGCAGTCGAGCCGCCAGATCAGTACCTATCACATTACAGACTCTCCTTTGGAGCCTGTCAAGAACACTGAGGAGAACGGCAGGGGCACCTGAACATAAATGGCAGCAGTACTCCATGCACGGACGGATGGTTGACTTGTATATATGCAGGATGGATTCAGGCGGAAAAAACATCCTGGATCGACATAGTGACCCAACCTTCTTAGCAGTAGATTTTGCTATGGATTCAATATAGTGGTTCCATTTGAGGTCTGAAGACAGGGTAAGTCCGTGTATTACTCTCCGGGAGAATCGCTTGGTCCATGCTTATGGGAGGCAGAAGAGGTTGCCTGTAATGGTTGACAGACAACAGCTTGGTCTTAGATGAATTGAAGTTGACAAGCCACTTCTTGCCCCAGTTCACCACAGAGTGTAGATCCCGTTCAAGGTCAGCAGCGAGATTATGACTGTCCGCCACGACAGGTTTCTTACTGGTGCGGGAGTATATTGTAGTGTCATCTGCGTAGATGCCTACTTGGGACTTGATCTCATCTGGGAGGTCGTTGATGAAAATAAGGAAGAGCGTCGGGCTCAGGATAGAGCCCTGTGGGACACCAGCATTCGTGCTGTAGAACAAAGAGGCACGCCCATTCAGAACGACCTTCATTTTGCGGTTATTTAAGAAAGATTGGATTAGGTCAAGCAGGCGACCGGTAATACCACAACCGCGTAGTTTGCATAGGAGGCCAGAGTGCCAAACCCTGTCGAAAGCCTTGGAGATGTCCAGAGCAACCGCGCGAGCCTCATCAGACTCATCAAGGGCCTGTAGCATGTACTCCGTTACGGTTGTTAGCAGGTCGGCCGTGGACCTGGCAAAGCGGAATCCATATTGCCTGTCGGAGAACCGTTTGTGGGCGGTGAGATGATGAACTATTTCAGCATTGATTATAGCCTCGAATACTTTCCCGAATATCGGTAGAAGACTGATAAGGCGATAGTTGGATGGGTCCGAGGGTTCATCACAATTCTTAAATACAGGAACGACTAAAGAGAACTTCCAGCATGCAGGAAAACAGGAAGCAGAAAGGCAGTAGTTAAATAGTTTAGAGAGGACAGGGGAAAGTTCAGGAGCACACCTCTTAAGGACTATCACCGGGATTCCATCGTCTCCACACGCCTTATGGGGGTCGAGTTTTGAAATTACTCTGGATACTACTGTCGGGGTGCTAGAAGCCCACGTAAGTAACAAACAAACTACACAGATATCCGCATATATACTGCGCGTATGAAAAGTCACATAAGGAAAGTGTGTGACGGACAACAGTTCTTATGTTATAATATAGTTATAATTTTCTTATAATATCTTTGGTATTGCGTTTGTGTTTGTCACTTTCTCTTTCTGTCTTTCCTTCTCGCCTTTCCTTCTTTGAACCTGATGTCTTTTCATAAAAAAACAAAAAGAAAAAGCGAACGGAAGAGTCTATATACGTAATAGCCTGGTTTCCCGCCTTCATGATAATCAACGCGTGAGCGGAATCAGTTAACACTAAACTAAAATTATCAGCTCTCTTCATTCGCTGCCCCGTCTCCACTCAACTGCCGATTCCATTTTACGCTCGTTTGGGTCCCATTATTTGCCACATATTTGCCTGCCTTCTTTTTCTTGGTACGCAAAAAAGGTAAAGCAAATTTCACAAAAGAACATGTTGATAAATAATCGCAATTTTTTTACATACTTCTTTTACAAGCACACTACATAACATTTGTTTCACGCTGTCGTAATCACCATTGTCATAATTTCTTCTCTGCCTCCTTTTCCTCTATCTTCTCTCTTTCCTTTTTTTCAGTTAAACTTCAAATAATAACATAGCTGGCCCTCGTTTCCGAGTTTGCCTTTCTGCTAGGGTGGCTTTTGTTAATCCCAGTTGCAGACGTCTACTCGATTTTGCGTTCACTCAAAATCCACAAAGTCCACCTGTGGTTTCAACTGTAACTACGGTGAGCGGGATTCAATTACAGTTTCTTGGGGATAGCTCATAATCTGTGAGTGGTCAACAGTGTGAACAAAACCAGTGCACTCAAATCCTCGATCATGATAACATATGAGCACAGTTTCGTCTACCCATTTTCACCCACAAGGCTTATGGCTTTCAAGATCTTCCCAACACTACCCCAGAAGTCACCACCTTGACAAATTGACCGTGGTCGGATTCAAAACCTGTGTCTCATAGTCGGATATCTCCATATCTCTCATATCAGCCAATCAATGGACACCTTGTGATGACCAGAGTGTTCTAACCATTTGGTCACGTGCCCAAATATCTAACATTATCATTAGCATGAATTATTATCAATATTTTTGGATTATTTTGAACTATTGTCCTCTTGGTTGAAATAGATATTATTATAAACATAACGTTTTGACAGAGTACCTATGATCAGTGGTGATTCTACGGGGGTTGGACAGAAGGGGCCAAACCCCACGCCCCTGAATTTTAGCGGGCCCCTCGGTTAGCCCCTTCTCCACTTTTAAAAGATTCACAAATATGAATTTGATCAGTCTCTGATTTTCATAAGAATTGATCTTCAGCACTTTTCCCTCTGCGTTTTCTTTTTCATTTAGCTTTTTAAGGACATATACAGAGACCAGTTTGAAAGAAAAATAAACAAAATAAAACAACCAGATAGATAGAAACTGACATGTTGTTAGGGAGATAAAGAGACGTAATAGTCAAATTTTTATATCTGAAGGAAACGTTAATTAGAAATAATGTTCCCAACTTGATATGTAGGTACGTAGGCAGTCAGTGATTTGTGGCCGAGTAAAAGAATTGGTCAGTAATTACGCTGCTTGTGTTTGTCTCCGACTCTCCCTAAAAATCTCGGCCCTGAAGTGCCCCCACTACTTTCAGAGTTTCACAATCGCCACTGCCTATGGTCACCATCAAATTTCCAGTGATTGGCTGATATGGAACATCTGTTGATTGATGTGATATTCTTCCTTCTGATATCAGTTATTGTTTGTTCCAACTGAATTGGTGTTTCAGTGCAAGTTCCAAGGATTGAAATCATGACTATATCTTATATCCACCGAAGTTTTTGGAGACTTTCATATTCAATGACCGATGGTTTTTGACGTTTTGGTTATGTTGTTAGGTTTGTACCGATTTTCGCAATTTAGTATTTCATTTCTGAGATGAGTAATATTCTTCTAGTGTTTGGAACTATAATCAACATATCTTTCATATCAGTCAGTCAATGGACACCTTGTGATGACCAGAGTGTACTTGGTTAAAACTTTGTGTCTGTAATAACATATATCAATCAAGATGAGAACAATTATTCTAAATAATATATGAATATTGGCAATTACTCATCTCAGAAATGAAATCAGTCAGTAAGTGCCATTCGTGATATACGCTTGGACGATCTTTCAATTCATGACTGACGAAGCAGAAAATTTTCTCGCAGTAGATTGCTTTTTCTTTCTGCCTCCAGAAATGAAGGACTAAATTATAAATCATTATCGTTGTGATTCTAGTTTCTTTTATAATGGCATAAATAAAACTTCCACATAAAAAAGCACATATAAGATTTTTTATCTGGTAAAAAAAAAACACGAAAAAATAGGGTAAACAAATGTTTGAGGTAAAATTTAATACAACAAAGACAGACAAAACGAGCAGAGTAAAAAACACACAATAAATTTATTGCTAACACACAGAAATGAATAAATTAGATAAATTATGAACATTGTGTGCCAAATGATGACCAATAAGTATGTAATTAAATTATCAATAAAAATAGAATATGCCTTTTTATATATAAAAAAAGAAAAAATTAATGCTGCATAAAATCCTCAGGTGAAAAAGAAAATACTTCTCTGTATCTGAATGGGATGCTGGTCTACCAGGGCGTCTAATTAACCCCGTTGCAGACACCTGCTCAGGCACATTTGTATTTGTTCATCACACATAGAGAGAAGTCACCTGTGGTTTATACTGTAACTATACTGAGCGTACATTAGTTACAGTTTCTGGAAGAGTGCGTGTTATCTCACGAAATCAGCAGTCTGAACATTTCCAGCACGTTGAAAGCCTTGGTCACGATGACTTGTGAATTAGTAATAGCAGAAATATCAATGGCCCCATCTATCCAATTTCACTCACAAGGCTTCACTCAACCCGTGGGGTATGGTTTTCAGGCACTTTCCAAAGTTGACGCACGTTGGAATTTATTCATCTTGTCTTTTCTACGTTTCACTCCTGAATATATTATATATATAATGGCCGGCCAATTGTACCCGATGATGTCCGTCTAACAGGAGAGCGAGCTAATTCTCGTTGCAGACGCTTGCTCAGGCACATTTGTGTTTGTTCAGCACCCACAGAGCTCACCTGTGTTTTATACTGCAACTATGTTGAGCATATCTAGTTACAGTTTCTGGGAGAAAGCGCGTTATCTTGTGTAATCTATAGTCTGAACAACGCCAAAACACTCAACCCCTCGATCCCGATGATTTGTGCTAGCACAGCCATCAACCAAATATTTCTGTCTATTCGATTTCATTCACAAGCCTTGGGTCAACCCGTGGTATGTTTTACAATCACTTTCCAAAGGTGTCGCACGCTGGGGGATCGCCTCCTCTAGACCGATAACATCAAGTAGTCACCTTCCTGACAAATCGAACTTGATGAGATTAGAACCCGGATTTCATGGTCAGAAAGCGTACGTTCTAACTCGACCATGTGAATATATATACATATATGCATGTGTGTGTGTGTGTGTGTGTGTGTGTGTGTGTGTGTGTGTGTGTGTGTGTAAAAATTTCCTTTGAACTAAAAATGCATAGTTTTTGGTAAACAGAGTATACAAAAGCATTTCTTTTGCCACAACTGACGAGAAGGTTTGTTTTCCCGCCTGCCTGTGTTGACTGACAAGTTGATTTACTGAAAATCTAGACATCAAGCTTCTCTTTCTTATTCATTTTTCTTCTAACACATTACCACCATAGAATGCCACGAGTTTCTGTAAGAAACGTTTGTTTTCTTCGTCTTTTAGTTTGTCATCGACACTCACTCACTTTCAAAATACTGTTCCAGTCAACAAAACAGATGAACAGCAACATCTAAAACGGCTCCCACATGTAACTTGAAGAGAAAATAATAACATAATCAAGATGTTGTTTTCCACTCAACATCAAACAAAAAGCTAGGAAGGAAACTACAAACGGTTTTATTGGACAAAACTTCTTTATCTTTAATATACCATGCCCCTTCAGAACGTTGGCGATCAAGCAATATTTGTTCCTTTATTCTCCTCACATTTCTGCCATTCACTTCAACAAACTCGTTATTCGGTGTTTCCCTGTAACTCTCTTGACTTCAATATGTCCTCTGAGTGTCATATTCTGCAAGCGTTGTTGTAATGTAAGAAACATTTCCGCCATCTCTAAGTACAAGTGTGCTTTTTCTTCCCATTTTCCTTAAAACTTCTCCGTTGCTCAGATATTCTGTCACTGATACTTTCAGTAACCTTCCGGCGAACCACATCTCTGTTGGCTCAAATCTCCTTTTCACCTGTGAGAAAATTTTCTAGAATCCAATGCCACGTAAGAGGATTGATCTTACATGGCAGTTTAGCGCGCTTTTCTTTGCTTCCAACAGAATTTTCCTGCTTCTTAATAAATTGCCCTTTGGAAGACATATTTTACTATTTCAATGAGTCCTCGGATTTTGGTGTCATGTTTTTCTTTGTCTATTATAACTTCCGAGATAGTTAATTTTCTGTAACTGCTTGATTCTGACGTCTTCACTTCACTGGGTTGTTCATCTTGCTGACAACCATACAGTCTGTCTTCTTACAATTGATCGTTAGTTCTTTCTTTCGCTTTCTTTTACTACCTTGTCTAGAATTTCTCGCATTTGTTTCTGTGTCTGCCATCAATGAAGATACAGACAAAACTATTGATGCAGAAAAATGTTCTATCTGATTAATTCCAAATAGTTTTTGTCTTTGACTAATTCTAAATATTTTCTCTTTAATTAATTCCAAAGTGAATCTGTTACAAATTATTTTAAATGGAACTAATCCCCATTTCAGATTATTAAATTGTAAGCCGTGTCAATACAGTGGTTAGAATTTTGATGGCTTCTAGATTCTAAATGTATCATCCGAAAGCAGTGAAAACTCAGACGGCATAATTTTCTTTCACCTCATAGAAGTTGACCTCGTATATTTCTTACGACATTTTCCCCAATAAAATGTGGCAATAATTTCTATTTAATTATACCCAAAGCTACTATTTGTCTTTTGAGTAATTGCATCAAATATAAAATGAAAATAAGGTCTATATAAATGGCTTTAAAATTTAAATAATGTTTTAATTTGTGTGATAAACAGCTGAACAGTAGGCAACTTCCTGTTCGTATTCCCAGCAGAACATGACACATTCGCATTATTATAAAATTTTCTAAATGAACTATATTTTCTTTGTAAATTTCCTCTTCAAAACGAACTAAAAAACATGAAAACTTCGATAGAAATAAGGAAAAGAGTGCTGAATTACTACTGTAATTTATTGTGTATAATACGACTTTAGTGGTCATGGGGATGACGGTAAACTGCATCCAGCAGCAAGGCATCTTATTGGGAAATTGTGAGGAGCATAGAACCACATCTTAATTGCTGTTGTTCCTAGGTCTACCCTGACCCGGTCTGGGAGCACCTGTTAGGGTCTCAGCTATTAAGAACTATGAAAGTATAAAAAATATTTTTATAGAAAAATGTACATTAAAATATGGAAAATGTTTATAGAAAAATTATACATTTCTGAAGGAAAAATATTACCAACAATACATTTTTGAATGCAAAACTGAAAGAAATGTTCAATTTTCAAAATAGAATTTTTTTTCATCAAAATCTGACTAAATCAGCTTTCTTACTATAACCGAACATTAAAAAAATTCTTTAAAACCCTATCTTTTGGTATTAAATAACCAACAGAAGTTGATATGCCATTAAACAAAACTCAAACTCAAATTTGAGTATGAACCAACTCCATTTTTTCTAAAGTTAAAAACAGAAAATGAAATAGATTATTGAGTATAATAACCCATCCCGGCGTACCGTCATAATTCTTCCCATGTATAAAAGTTAGTTTCTGTCGGGAAAGTTGAAAATAATATTAGCCCGAACCGCAGGCAGCATCTAATCTTTCGGGTGACGACTGGAATCAATAACCATGCCGGTGGTTATTTGTCAACTTCTAAAATAAACGTGTCAACTAAAATGGTTTCTCTAGCTCAGAACTTTAAAGCAACGACCCGCATCCAAGGACGCAAATCATACCCATTCCCCTAGTATTTGATTGGTAAGAAGTAAGTTACAAACAAGCAACTTGTTCCTAAGAGCGCTGCTTTATGGAACATACTGCTGAAATGGTGCCTCCCTGATCACTACGAACTTAAACTCTTCAAGTCTATGGTCAGCCTTTATCTGTTCTACATATCCTCATAATCTTACTTCCTTCTTTTACGTCTCATTTTATAATTCTATAACTTAATTGGCGAATATTTATTTAAAAAACAGTGTTTAATAAAGTAAAATAAGAGCCATGGTAAAGTGAATAATTAAAAAATCAATAAACGTGCCGCACTAAATAGGTATTTAGCCTTGCTTTCCCAAGTCACGCGATTTCGAAAAACCGTACAAAAAGTTTGAAACCTCCTCGGCACTTCTCCTTTGAGGGATACATCAAATACAGAGTAATGACCCCATACCACTCTGGAAGGTCTCGAGGTTTGAGTTATAATTTTCAACTTCCGCGACATAATAATACCAAGTATAAACAAATGGAAGATTTGTTATAGTGATTTACTAAGCATAGATATGATGTGGTACAAGGCAGAAAGTAGACGATTGAACTGACTATTCAGTTGTAATTGATGTAGAAAGACCAGCTTGCTAGCCAAATCGAAGTACTCTGTACCAAACCAAATAGTGATTACCAAGCGAAGCTTAGATGTGGCACAAGGCCGAAAGTATGGAGCAACCAGTGAGGATGAAACTCACTACTTACTTGTAAGTGATGTAGCAAGACAAGCTTGCTAACCATTAACACCACGTCTAAATGCCCTAGGCGATTTACTAAACGTAACAATATGGCACAAGGGCGCAAATATGGAGCACCTAGTGAGAATCGATGTCAATACTCAGTTGTAATTGATATAGCAAGACAAGCTCAAGCTTGCTAAGCATTTAAACCACGTCGAAGTGCTTTAAGCGATTTACTGATTGTAGCTTAATGTAGCTTAAGGCCTCAAATATGGAGCACCTACTGAGAATCGAGCTTTCTACTCAGTTGTAATTGATGTTGCAAGACAAACTTACTAACCATTAACACTACGTCGAAGTGTCCTAATAAATATGACGCTCGTCCCCATCGACGGTCGTGACGATCCCAGTTACGACACTGCCACCCGGCTGGCCGGTTGGTTTGGTCGCTGTTGCTGGTCATGACGTTCTCGTCCGATGATGTCGCCACGAAAGCTGGTTTACAATACGTCTTTTCCAACAATGCACCACTGTCCCACGTTGTGATTTGATCCCAGAGGTCTCGTCGTGCATTTTAGTATTCGACTTTTTGAGCCAGTCCGGACACTGGTGTACACTTGTGGTTTGAAAAAAATAAATACGGCACAAAAAAAAGTAAAATAAAATAAATGAACAAGGTCGAACACACCTGAAGAGCTTTATATATCTTTATATAAAAAAAAAAACAATGTTTTTTTTTCTTCACAGAAGCAGACAATATAGATGTCAAAAATGATAATACAATTGTCGAAAATGCCGGTTACAACGGAGAGGGAAATTTCGCTAAAAACATCAGAGCTTCCAATCCTTAATTAAAAATGTATTGTCTAAGTTTCGATAGAGTAAACAGAGCTCTTCAAATTTTCACTAAAGTCTTTTCACATATTCATTAAATTTTCATTAAAGTCTTTTCACATATTCTCTGTAATCAGGGCTGTCAATTTTCTATGTAGCTTCTAAAATAGCAAAGTCCTTTCGGGTCCTTATCGGAGTTGAACGGAGTTTACCGAAGTAAAGCGAACGAAGAATCAGAATTTTCGATTTTCCCGTGATTAAAAAAAAACAATAACGTTCATTCGGGATTCATATCGAAGGCGCATTATTCCAAATTAACTCCTTAAGTTAATTTGCGGCAGGCTTCATTCGAAATTAACTCTTTAGCCATAAATTTTATGGTGGGCGACCAGCCGTGTTACATGGCTCCCCGGTTGGGAACCTTTTTCCACAGTCGTTACATTTCGACTAAAAATAAACTACTTCTCACAGCCAACTGGATAACTCCAATCGAAAACTGAGAAACTGAATAACTGAGAGACTGAAATTTTCTCGTTGAGTCCGGATTTTTATAATCATTTTTAATCCTCTCTGGGGATCCAGCCGGCGAATGAGATCGTTTTCCGCCCACTCGATTTGCGGAAGGGGGTTATCTCGACGAATGAGATCCCGCCAGCTCACATTGCATTCCGATTTTTCCAAGTTCCCACAGATTTCTGTTTTCCCAGAAAAATTTGTTGAGGGACTTTAACCCCATCAAATAATTCTGACACCTGTTTTGGCTAAAAAAAAAATTAGCTTACTGAAAAATATCCGCTTCAAACACGAACGAAGAAAAATTATATTTTTCTTTCTTTTCTTTCCCAGAAATAGTTAGATTTTATATTCCCCGGATTTTAGAAGTACATCATAGTAAAAATAGTTGATTTTTCTATTCCCCATATTTTACAAGCATTTGATAGTATTGAAATTATTTTTTATATAAGCTCACATCGCGTATTACAATAAAGCATAACTAATAATATTGCTAATATCAATCTCTCTCTCCGTTGTATTAAAACCACACAAGGGAAAGTATCCTCGCGGGAGAAGGGAAAATATCCACGCAGGAGATAGTGTCACACTAAACGAATTATTAAGAACCAGTTTGTACATAGGTTTAAGGAAATAATTTAATTGTGCTAGAACTGTATTTGGGTCACAAGAATTCCTTACTGTCTTTTGACAGTAACCCCCTTCATAAAATCACTGATTATCTTCCAAGCACATTTAAGTTCATCCTTACGATGAACTTAAAATATTCACGACTTAATAACACATATATCAGTGAGTGAATCAAAAACCTATAATAGCAAGAGAATCGAAGAATTCTTTAAAGAATTTCTTCAAAACATCAAAAGACAAAAAACTTATGTATTTTTTTTTATATTCCAAATATGGAAGAAACTATTTTGTTTGTTATCTTCTGCTACCGTTCAAAGTAGCAAAACGATTATTGGTGCCGAAAGTAGAATCGACGAGCCGAGTTTAAATTCCCACCATGTCTTTCATTCTTACTTTTCTGTTGCGAAAGAAAAGAATCTACTTCTCCCTCTAACCACTTATAGCTGGCTTGGTAGACTGGATTCACTAGCGTTGGTACATAGGCAAAACAAAGTCGCAGAAATACATGCAATAAACCTAACGAAACTAGGACAAATTTTTAAAACATGAACACTACAAGACATATCAGATGAATGTCAGAGAATCTCAAATCTGAGACTCGATACTAGGGAAATTGAAGAAAAATAATACAATACAAAGAAAAATGTGACAAAAGAAAAATTAATTCATGGTTCAGATCTAGAAATTAGCTCTCGGAGACAATCATCTCTTTAAGAATTTAAAGTGCTACAAGTGTAGAAAAATAAGATGTAAAATGTTACATTGTAAAACTAAAACAGGAAAAGGTTCCCACAGAAAAAAAAATTGTACACAGCAGAAAACCAGAGAAATTTTTTGTACTTGAAAATTAATAAGGTGGATGCAAAAATGCAACAAGACACTGGTAATGATATCGCAATAATCAACGAAGCCACATAGAAAGCAAACGCAATATGTATATTAATAAAAACTTCGAAAAGCGCACATGGCGTGTCATGTGATAAATTATTTGTTATTGGTAAAAGGATTTGCAACATTTCATTTTGTAACAAGGGTGTAAAAGCTAAAGCTTATGTGTTAAAAATACTACAAACTTATTCGGTACCAACTGGATGGAATTATTCGAGTTACGTAATTTACCTTTGCAAAAATATAAGTGGACAAATGACCAGTTTAAAAAAATGTGGAAATTTAAAGGAAAAATTGAAAAAATGTTTTCCGGGTGTTCTGTCGGTGTTTCATAGTCAAAGCAAAATTTCAATTGAAGAAAAAGTCGATGCTATTATTTAAACCAAAACGTAGTGTACAGTTTGCAGACTTGGATTAAATCAACGAAGAATTAGACAACTTGAAAAAAATGGGTTTGATTGAAAAAATTGCCCATTCAAAATCGGCAGCACCATCAGTGTATGTAAAGAAAGCAGATAATAAAATTTGTGTTTGTGATGATTTTTTGATTGGATTAAACGAAAATTTAAAATCACATAATTACCTGTTACCAAGTCCAGAGAAAATTTTTGCGAAATTAAACGGCGGAAAAATTCCATCTTTCTGAGATATATTTGCTAATACAGGTTGAAGAAGAATGTATAAGAAGAAAGAAAGACAGAAAGAAGAAAATAAAAAAGTACGGTGAAAGGAAAAAATGGGAACACAAAAGGCAGTGGAATCGGTTAAAGAACAGATTCACTGAAACTAAACGTAAGTAAGGAAGAATCTATGCAAGTACTGTATGATATCTTTGACGTACAAGAATTCGTTGAACATACACACATGAGTAGCAGATGAAGGAAACGTACTGAAAAAAATAATGGTTGACCCAAAACGAAAGAAATACAAAGTTCAGTCCATGGTGAATTCGCCAGAAAGAGGAAACAAAGCATAAAATAGAATATTTTTTTTTAATTTAAAAGATTTAAGAAGTTGGTATTTTATGGAGTAAATAAGACACCTCTGGTAATACAAACCAACTAGACAAAGCACCTTAAATAAAGAACTCAAAGAAAGTTCAGTGCCAGAGTACGATTCGAACTGGAAACTGTGAGTCGAGCTCTCTGTCTTCGGACAGAAAATATATCAGTTGAGGCTCGATTTACAGACTGGTACACGGCTGCCACCGGACAGAGTGCAGCACAGTTGAGGCTCCGTCTACGGACAGAGACTCAGCTGAGAAGACTAGACCGGCACTAGAGTTCCCCACGTAAAGCCCAACCTCAATGGAGGAACTCAGGTTAAACACTCAATGTTCCACTCGAACACGAAACTGTCAGTTGGGCTCTCATTCTTCGGGGCTCGGTCAACGAACTAAGACTCGATTGAGAAGGACAAGCACTCTGTCGTCGGGCAGATTTCGACTCAGACGAGGCTCTGTCTACCGACGGAGACTCGGTTGGCATGCATAGACAGGCTCAGTGGGGCCTGGACAAGTTTTGACCATTGGCCCGTGTGTCACGCTCGGGTTTCCCACGTAAAGCATAACCCGTCTCATTGAGTAAGTACTCATTGTTACACTCGAACACGAAACTGTCGGTTGAGCTATCTGAGACAGTCGGGAATCGGTCTACGGACTGAGTCTCGGCTGAGCAAGACAGACAAGCTCTCTATGTTGGAGCAAATTGTGACACAGTCCTGTCTCAATCTACAGACTGAGACTCGTCTGAGAAAAATAGACAAGCATAGTGCCCGGTCCAACGTATGCAGTTATTGGTAAATTTTGACCCTTGTTCCGAGTGTACCGCTCGGGTTCCCCACGTTAAACCGGACCTTTGTCACATCATGCCTCAGTGGGAAGAATTAGGTAAATACCCAGATTTACCCGAGAACTCGCACTTGTCAAGCTCTCTGTTTTCCGACAGAGAGCGACTAAGTCGGGGCTATGTCCTCAGTGGGGAGAATTTGGGTAAATACCCAGAGTTCATAAAAAGCTTGTAATTATCAGCCAAGCTGAATGTTTTCGGGCAGAATGCGTCTCAGTTGGGGAACTCTTTCTACGGACAGAGACTCATCTGAGAAAAATTGACAAGTTTTATGTCTTCTGAAAAAGATGAGGCTCGGTTTACGGACTAAGACTCGGTTGAGAAAAACAAACATAATGCCCGATATCGCGTTTGCGCTTCCTGGGTAAATTTTGACTCTTGGCCAGAGTATATCAACTCTTGTTCCCCAAGTTAAACACGACTTTGAACCACATTCCGTCTCAGTGGCGAGACTTTAGGTAGAGAGCTCGTAATTATCAGTCAAGCTTCGGGCAGAGTACGACTCAGTCAAGGAAAGAGACTCTGCTGAGAAAAATTACACAATACAAAGTGCCCGATCCAGCTGTTGTAAGGACTGTGTCAATTTTATCCTTGGCCGAAGTGTACGCGATCAGGTTCCCCACGTTAAAACCGACTTTGTGTCACATACCCGTTTCTGTAGGGAGATTTCGGTTTATTATCCAGAGTTCTGAGAGCACCCGGAATTGTCAAGCTCTCTGTCTTCGGGTAGAGTACGACTCAGTCCGGGCTCTCTCTACGTGCGTAGACTTAGCTGAGAAACATAGACAATGCAAAGTACCTGATCTCGCGGTTGTGGGGGGGCTGGGTAAATATTCACTCTTGGCCCTAGTGGACAATGTCGGATTGCCACCCTTAAATCCGACTTTGTGTCACATCCCGTCTCAGCTTGGAGACTTTGAGTAAACACCCTGAGTTCTTATTGAGTTCTGATAGAGTATTCGTTAGAGTAGCATTGGAATCAGTCGAGACATAATATTATAACCGTTAGTAACGCGCTATAACCCTTACAGATGAAGAAAAGCAACGGAAATGTGGTTCTACAGAAGGATGCAGAGAATTTCATGGATCGAACATTTGAGCAATAACGAAGTCTTAGATTAAAAAAAAAGAAACAAAAGAGACATACTTTGCATTAGAAAAGACAGTTGCAATCTCTGGAGCACACAATGAGGAAAGAAGGCTTGACAAATTTGACACTCACATAACATATTGAAAGCCAGGAAAACAACGCATGACCTACCTAACGAGCTCATATAAATGGATGGAAGAACAATGTTTAAGAGAGATAAGAAAAAGACAAAATTTATTAACATTTAGGAAATTGTGGAGAGCCATGATCACCGTCACTGAAATGACATGACACATAGAAGAAGAATATTGAGTGCTTAATCGATCTTAGTTTTCTTTTATTTACATTTGAAGACATCACGTGGTATAAGCATATTTTGTTATTTCTTCCGAAGGTGGGTGTCAACTTAATTTACAGAGCAAAATAGCCCCCACCATATAAACCTTTATAAAATTTAATGATTTTTTTTTTATATTCAGTATCTGGAGTGCGTAATAGGAAAATGTTGAAAATATGATTATTTCTAGTCACACAACATGACCACGTTAATCTTCCAAGTGAAAAAGGATTAAATGTCTTGAAAATCAACTTTTAAAATCCCTGCTTTAAGTTGGGTTTGAACATTTACTATCAATGCCGGTGATAAATGCCTAACTATCTCCTCCACTAAGCAGGCCTTATTCATTTTAAATGCGGTGTCCTGTTGATATGAAATAAATATCAAAATATTTTTATTGCTTGTTTATTTTTAAAAAGAAATGAATGCTTTATCCATTTCGTTGCCCCAATTACATAACTTACATAAGTATAAGATCTTCAGTTACCGACAGCCGACTTTAAATAAAAGATTTTCGGCCTGGCGGCGTTCTGTCCTAAGCTTTACCGCTGAGGACAAATAATCCCTGTTACGAAATACCTTCGGCGTGTCATGATGAAGACCGAGGAAAATGTATTTGATGTGAAATTCTTTCCTTTATTCTTTTATGTCTTTGTGATTTTTCTCTTCGTGTACGTTTCTTTGTTTTTTTCTTGACTTATTTTGTAAAAGGCTTCTCGTACAAGTAAGTCTTTGATTTAGTGTTTTATGTGAGAATAAAAAGCCGTCATGTATGGAATTTTGTAGGCACGTATTTATAGTTTGTGTGAAACTGTTTCCCAGATCTTGTGTTTCAGAACATGATAGGTTGAACCTTGAGGAATTCCAAACATAGACTTCGTATATTCTCCATTAGAGCAAAATACATTTGCAAGGATTCATCTTTCTTGCACTTAAAACCTACATGTGCATCATCTCCCACGCCCGTATATACACACATATACATATTCGAATGAATGCTGAATGTTTTTAAAATTTGATTATTGTTAAAGCTGAAAACTTTTCAGCACTCGAAATATAATGCTTCCTATATTATTACAAATGTCGATATGGCCAGTTTGGCAGTATAGATTCAACCTTCCTACCCATAAACCATATGCTTTATCCAATTTTTTTATTAATAATATTCATCCAGTACAAGTCGCATAAGCTACAGTGTAAGAAAAAATGTAAGATCCATTACACTAAACGCACATCTAAACTTACAGTACCTGGTATTCCCAAGTGGTCACCCACTGACCGGGCTCGACGTTGATGATTAGGCACATAAAAAATTCAAATATCTGGGAAGTATTTACATTATTTGAACTATTGTCCTTATCTTTGTTGCTATTTGTACGACTTTTCGGCCGTTGTACGCTCCGGCCTTCTTCAGGTAACAGGAATTTCCAACTGAACTCTTTATTACAATCACTGTGATATATGAATTACTAGTACCTGAAGAAGGCCAGAGCGTACAACGGCCGAAACGTCGTACAAATAGCAACCAAGATAAGGCGTACCGGTATGGCAAAGGACGCATTCCGAAAGCTGAGTAAAGTATTTACAAGACAGGAATATTTTCGTAGGAAACAAAAAAAAGAGTGCCGAACTGTTATGTGATATCTGTCCCCCTATATGGCAGCCAATACTGAACAATTTCCTCAAAGATGAAAGAAAGACTTGAAGCAACAGAAATTTGGTTATACAGAAGGATGCTGAGGATACCAAGGACTGAACGTGTGAGCAACGGTTAAGTTTTGGAGAATGGAAACGAACAGGGAACTTATACTTAACATCAGGAAGAGACAGTTGAAGTTTCTGAGACACGTAATGAGGAAGGAGAGCTTAGAGAATCTGATACTCAGAGGACGGATAGAAAGAAAGAAAGAAAGAAAGGGGAAAACAGCACTTGGCATATTTGATGGGCTCAAACAAATGGATGTCAGAACAGAGTTTGGGAGAAATAACAGAACAAAATATATTAAAATCAACAAGAGATAGGAAGAGGTGGAGGTCTATAATCAACTATGTCTTGAAGGGACATAGCACATAAAAGAAGAACCTTCCCACGTTTACATCTATTTACTCGGATTGTTTGCATGATTTCAACGAATGGCTTTAATTTCTTATTCAATAAAAAATAACCATTTCACTTTACGTACCCATCTTCAAAGACGAGAATTTTGTATTTGTAAAAAAGAATTAATTCAACTGTTGTTGAAACCACAAAGCTTGCCTTGAGATTTTGTTTTCTGTTTTTTTTGTTTTTTTTTTTTTTGTGGGTGGGGGTTGTACTTTTTTACGTATTGTTTGAATTAATTTCACCATCTATTTTTATTCAGGCATTATTTTTGTTAGTAGAAGACAATCCATTTGAAGTCAAAACTAAGTGATTGTTAACTACGCCCACGTATCTATGGTCCAACCTAATTTATACATTTTTTAACAATGATGTTCACCCTCCACAAGGCTTAAGAGCAGCTCGCTGTAAATTGTTACAGAGCAAGATAAGTACCTTCACAGATTTGCAACACTGAAGGGTTAAAATGACTTTAAAGAATGAAAGATCTTTCTTTGAGCTTTTTATTTTAGTTTTAATTTCAAGCTAATAGATTAAAGTTAATATTTCTAATAAGCAAAAGATTTTGCTGTATTTCAAAACTAATTTAAACTAACTGGAAGAAGGTTTTGGTTTGTTTTGTTTTTGCTTAAAAATCTGATTTTAACATCATTTTTTATCGCTATGTAATTCTCTTTCTTAAAAAATCTTTTGAAAATAAAATATGAAGGAAATATTAGCTGATTTAAAGTTTAATTAATCTGATTTGAAACAAATATTATTTACTTTAAGTTTAAAATATCGCAGGAAAGCGTTTTTCAATACGAAGATAGCTGTTTATTTAAAATGTTGGCATGTTGATAGCTTGACAGATAGATGGCTAGTTATCTAATGTTTTTCTACGAGGGTTTTATTGTAAAATAATTGAAGAATATAATGTAAGCGCCCTTTTCATATAATTTTTAAGTACGCAGTAATCTTTAAAAAATATTAAAATATTCACCGTAATCTAATCTTTTATTGAATTTCAGACACTTTGGATTTGAATTTACTATAGTTACTGCTCTTACTATCTGGTAATGTCGTTTATGAACAACCATATCCACAAAAAATCGGTACGTTTATGCATGTACATTTTTTTATAACAATTGTGTCCTTAATATATGGTATTTATGAAAGCAATTAAAAGTTTTTCTAATTGAATAAGTCCTTAATTCTATTGCATTTTTTATCTTACGATTTTGAGCAGATTTACGGTATTTAATGTTTTATTTTATCAAAAAAGTAATAATACTAATAATTGATGATTTTAATTCTCCAAAGGGTTCTGCATTTAACTAATATAAGATTTAAAGCGGTGAAAATTTAATTTTTCGAAATTTCATAAAATTAAGTTGTGGGTGTAAAAAAAGACATTTTTACTAAAATTTTCTAGAGAAAAAATCCCTAAAATCATTTCATTTGTGAATAAGTTATGAAAAAAATTAATTAAAACTCGACAATTATTTGACTTTTGCAAGATTTTCCAAATCAATGTATTTTTTGACGGAAAAAAACGCTAACATTTCCTATACTATTGTTTGTCTCCCAACCCTAACCACTGGCACAAGAAAAACAAGATTTTTAACTACAATTTTGAACGTGCTATAAAGGATTAAAAATTTCATTAAATACTTTGATCTTTCCTTTTAAATGTTATTTTATCAGGTTTAGGGTATTTTTTTTGTGTGTGTGTGTTGTTTTTTTTGGGTTTTTTTTCATCGAATTAGTAGAGATTCCTAGAATAAGATGCACAGTTTATGCGATTATGTGGGGAAGATAACAGTTAACCCTAGACATGAAAAGATTAAGTGATCGAGGAAACATCTTCTTGGGAGTGTGTTTCACAAAGTAACGGTTCATGGAAAGAAGCTGCTCGAGTGAAACTTACACCTCACCAATGGAATACGAAAAGAATGAGGGTGGTTGGCAAAAATGGAACTAAAGAATATAGTTTGTCTGAATATTCCATGGTTTAGGAAACGGATGAAACATCGTATACAATCTACAAGGGATGATTATGTAAAAGCTAAAAACAGTTCCAAAAGGATCGTTGAAATGGGTAAGGAAGTAGTGTGTGCTAAGATAGGTTATGACCTGGGCAGGAGCTATTCGGGGGCAAAGAAACTCATCTACGATTTGGTAAAAACCTATAGAAATAAAAATCAAACAAGTGACTGCAATAGCAATTAAAGACAAAAATGGCACACTGACCCAAAGCAAATCAAGGTGGGCCGAGTACTGTGAGGAACTGACTCTCTCCATCAGAATTTAGCAAAGGGTGGGTGAGTCTTACGGGCATCTGTCGAGTGAAAGGAGCCGACTTGGAGTAACCTTTTGATGCCGGTTGGGCATATTGGGAATCCTGTGTTAAACATTGTCAATCCCACCCCTAAATTAGTTTAGGTTTCTTTTTCTTTTTTGTTTTGCCAAGTTAAAACTCAGTTATTGTATGTCTGGTCATTCGCCCTACTTTTATTTTTGTCTCCACTTTCTTTAGTTTAATTCCCCATCTCCTCCCCGCTAGGTAACCAGAAATGTTAGTTCCCTTGTAGTTGCGGGGCACTTTTCCTTTTCCAGGGTGAGTATTTCTTATTTGTTGCTGTGTTGGGATGAGTTTGTGATTATGTGCATGGTTAGACGAATGACTGCTTGATTTATACACGCCCCATAAAAGTTTTGTCCAGCTGGCTAATGTTTCTGCCACGATTGGGAGTTGTTGGGAGTTTTGTTGCGAGCAGCATTTTGTTTGGTTTCTTGTGGATAGTAGAGTTGTTCATCGAGGGTTTTCATTTTTTTTAGTTTGTTATTCTCCACTCCCCACGGACAATTTGTATATGTGGACCTGGTTAGATTTTCGCAGGGTCTTTGAGGTATTATGGTGGTTGTAATAAGAATGGTTTGTAAGAATGTGATGTTTTGATGCAAGAAATATTGTATAGTCTGCCTAGGTCAACGAATGAGGTTAGCTAAGTTAATTTAAGACAGATTATTAGCCTTTCCCGTTCCCCATTTTTGGCCTTGTCCCTGATTTCTTGTATTTTTTTACAAGAATAAATATTGTATAATAAACGGTGTCTTTTGGTGATCGATGTTCCAGTGTATTCAGTATTGTGTATTCTGGTATTTCCAGTGAACTACAAGAGTATTGTGTATTATTCGAAGGATTCCTTTAGCACGTTGACTTTACACGAAGATACCGAAATATTATAACTCGAAAGTAGCAAGATACCAAAAGTCCACTTCAGAATAACGTTAAGGAAACCAACGTTTTAGAAGTGGCGACAAAAATAACGCTCACGCATAACGTTATGGCAATTTGTAAGAAAAATATTTTGTCTTTATTAATCATGTCAAACTCCAACTTTCAAATTGAGTGCAATACCACGGTTCCAAGAACGACCTGTCCCAACACAGACACATAGCATCAACTATTCTCTCACGCGCATATATTTACACAGAACGCTTAGGCGGGCACCCACAATGGACCGTACATTTTCACGCTATATTACGCGTAGTCATTATGTCACAGTCAATTTGAATGATATTTCTTTTTGAAAACTCTGAGCGGGAATCCACTCCTCTCTCCTTGTGCTTAGCTTTATCTCTAAGAAAATCTAATCCAAGCACCGTACAATCAGTAGACAAAAAAAAAAAACTTTGTCAATTATTTTTGCTAATTGTATTTTCTTATTTTCAATTTTTTTCTTAATATTTGGACGAGAAATGTGTAATATTTTGTAAATGGGTCGCTAGCGACAAACATTGCCGACAAAACATTATTTGATACCGAGGTAAATAAGTACTGCTTAATTCCTGTTAAGGCAGTCAATAGGAGTAACAGCAGTGTAGGTAACGAAGTTTGTTTTCATGTTAACACCCACTCTCTGCTTCGTCTTTTAACAAAACTTACTAGTGACGAGATAATTTGTCAATACAGTACTTCGTAACCCGAAAAATTTGGGACTGGGGTTGAAAAAACATGTTCGGATATTTAGATAATTCCGTATAATTGAAAACCTAAATTTTCGAAAAAGAATTTAAAAATATCGTTTCCTGAAGGTCATTTAACAATTATATCATCAGATAACATTTTCAAACGTTCAAGCTTTTGTTCATTTCTTTTTTATTAAAAAACTAGTTGCTCGGGTATAACGAAAGCTTATATATATATATATATATATATATATATATATATATATATATATATTATCAATTTTCTGCACTATTGTAATAACTGCAACCTTGAAACTTCTGAATATCGTTTCTTATGTCTTTGTCTATGAGTGTATCAAATTTGATTAAAATCGGACCACTGTTTCTATAACCAGATTTTTTCGATTATCGATTTTCGATATTTATCGGGGGTACCTCGACACAAAACCTAACTAAGAACACTTGCAGACGCTTATAGTACAACTGTGTAAATTTTCAAGAAAATCTGTTCAGCCGTTTCGGAGTCTATAGGTAACGGACACACACACACACACACAGACAAATTTCCATTTATAAATAAGTTTAGATGCGTCATTTTTTTTAACTGTTTCTGTCAGGCTTTTCTTTATTCTGCCGTTAGCTTCCGAAGCTGAATTAAAGTGGGTTTATTTAAAAACATTAGCTTCGGATTAGAAGCGCAATTAACTTAAACATTTGTCAAACATAATCATTGATTTGCTGTTTGGAATTGAACAGTAGTGCTGTTGAACATCAACATGAACGATATCATCATCTTCATCATGTCTGGAACATTTTCCGCTGCAGTTATACGTGGGTATTCATGCTCAGGATCGTCTGCATTGAACTAGCCATTTATTTTTTAGAAGTTGCATAAGCTATAATCTCTGAAATTACCAAATTCTGATAATCTAAATGGATGTTCTTTTTCTGAAGACAAGAAGAAAAATATGTAGAAATAATCTAACTAGTGATTTTTTAGATTTTTCAAAATAAAAACCGGCTAACATTTTCCGCTTATATGAAGTGGGATGCCTGCAAGCTGGAAGTCCTCTTCTGTCGTTCTTGTATTTAAGAACTCCGGTGAACCCTCGGACCCATCGCCCTATCAGCCTTCTACCAATTTTCGGGAAGGTTTTCGAGGTCATTATTTATGCTGAAATAGTTCAGCATCTTACTGCCCATAAACTCTTCTCTGACAGGTAGTATGGCTTCCGCTTTGCCAGGTCCACGGCCGACACGCTAACGACCATTACGAAGTACATGTTCTAGGCCCTTGATGAGTCCGGCGAGGCTCGTGCTGTTGCTCTGGACATCTCCAAAGCTTTTGACGGGGTTTGGCACGCTGGCCTTCTATGCAAGCTACGGGGTTACGGTATTACCGGATGATTACTTGATCTGATCCAATCTTTTCTAAATAACCGCATAATGAAGGTCGCCCTGAATGGGCATGCCTCCTCATCCTACTGTACAAATACTGGAGCCCCTCAAGGCTCTATCCTAGGCCCGACACTCGTCCTTATTTTCATAAATGACCTCCCAGACGAGATCAAGAGCCAAGTAGGCATCTACGCTGATGAAACCACAATTTACTCCCACATCAGTAAGAAACCCGGCGTGGTGGACAAATATAATCTCGCTGCTAATCTTGAGAGGGATCTACATTCTGTGGTGAATTGGGGTAAGAAGTGGCTTCTAAATTTCAATGCGTCTAAGACCAAGCTGCTGTCTGTCAATCATCACAGGCAACCTCTCCTGCCTCTCATAAGCATGGACCAAGCGAGTCTCCCAGAGAGCCATACACTGCGCCTCCTCAGCCTTACCCTCTCTTCTGATCTCAAGTGGAACCACTACATTGAGTCAATAGCTAAATCCACTGCTAGGAAGGTTGGGTCACTGTGTCGGGGCAGGATGTTTTTCCCGCCTGAATCCATCCTGCATATATACAAATCAACCATTCGCCCGTGCATGGAGTACTGCTGTCATATATGGTCAGGCGCCCCCGCTGTTCATCTCGGTGTTTTTGACAGGCTCCAAAGGAGAATCAGTAATGTGATAGGTACCGACTTGGTTGCTCGACTCCAGCCACTTCCCAACCCACAGGATGTGGCTTCCCTTTGTCTGTTCTATAAATACTTTCATGGCTTCTGCTCCAATGAACTTAAGTCACTGGTGGAACTCACTTTTTTATTCTTGCTTTTCTGGCGGCTACAACCTCCAGAAATTTAAATGCAAGGTCAATACTCATCTCTTAATCACTTGACACTAGTTCTTTCTTCACCACCCTGTATATCCTTTCTTTTCTCTCCACCTCTGCAACTGTCATCACACCTGTATTCCTTTCCTTCTCTTGCTCCTTTCTAGCTGGTTCATCCTCCTCTTCACTCTCTTCTACCTAATATTTTTACTCTTATGTAGCCCCTTGCACATCAGTGGTGTTACCGCCTTGATCGGGGTGATATGATTTTTAAAAATCAATAATTGAGTCTGCAGCTAAAAAAAAGTTCACTATTTCGTTCTAGACAATTTTTCTCGCTCTTAGACATTTATAAGTTTACCATTCATCCAAGCATTGAATATTGTTGTCACATTTGGTTCTGGTGTTTCTGCTATGTATTTACATATTCTTGATAAAATACGAGGAACAATCTTCAAGATGATAAGTAGCGATTTGAGTACCCAAAGCTTCACATTTAGTGTTTTCTGCCAATTCTCTTATTGTGTAAAGTGGGTTATTCTCAGTGAATGTCTTGATTTAGTCGTCATATATAGTGGGGGGGGTCTGCTTAAGCAGATGTAAGGCTACAATCACTAACTCTAAACTCAGCGAAGCACTTCCGTACAATTCTGTCAGTTAAAGCACCGCCGTACGCACACACATATCTTTTTTGTTGGATTCATGGCATTTTTGTCTTTACGGTAATAAAAAAAAACGTTAAGTGTCTAAAATGCACCTTATAATCTTCTAATTTCGTAGGAATGCAAAATTGACACGAATTAAGTAATTTTAAACTTTCTTTCTCAAGACATAGTTTAAAATGTGGTCCAATCGTAAATGTAAGCATATATCTGTCAATAAATTTGACCTTTTCTAAGGTGTTGGATACATAATCGGCATGAACTTTCCGGAAAACCCAATATTTTTAATTTAATTCCTGCAAATATACAATATAATAGAATCTCTGATTGCTTCAACAAAGCCGAGCCGGTTAGTATATCATTACTGTTTGCCATACTAGTATATTAAATACTATTTTTCTGTAAAACAGTTTACACACCGAAAGAAGTTTATGTAATGAATTGGCTGAATCGTTATGGCATCAATACAAAGAATTTTACACCTTAACCTGGGGTTTAAAGTTCAAGTCAAATGAAGAGCAAATGCGATCCCTACTGTTTGCGAGCCTGGTCAGTGCCTAGATTGGTAAAACAATGGGCTGTAAGCTTTGGTGTATAATGGTGTAACGGATAATGGAACGGAATTGGAGAGCCGAGTTCCAATTCAAGTCGGGTTCATTTTATTCACTTATGCGCAAATAACTTTGGGAAAGGCATGAATCCACTTTGTTTTTTTTTTCCTCTCACTTATAGGTTAATTAGTAGGTTTTTTTTATCAGTAAATTATTATTATCTCCTAAAATATTCTTACAATCTACAAATATTTTTCTGGCGTTAAATAACTTGAAAAAGATTGATAAACCGTAAAAACCAGATCAGTCAATCTCTACTGGTTGTATTGTATTTGTGATCATGACCCAAATCTAAGATAAGTTTCATCATCATCCTCATTTCTAGAACAGGGTGAGATCATAGGATTGCTACGCAACTGATTAACTGACCAGCGCATTCCATGTCTCAGTTGAGTTTCGTCTCGATGAATGACCTTTCAGTCCACTCAGTAACGTTTTCGGGCATTTTCCCCTCTCTGCCTCTCTTTCTATTGGCTCTTATAACATGTCCATACCATTTCAAAATTCTCTTCTTGACGATGGTTATGTGGTCTTCCTCTGGGACTCTTTCTTGTCTGATGATATCTCGCACCGCGATATTTCTGATGTGAGACATTCCTCGGATGGTTCTGTAGCATTTTATTTCTAATGCTTGGATTCTTCATTACAATTCCGCTGTTTATATCCAAAGAATAGTCTTAGTAAATAAGAAAAAAAGTGAAAAATGAGTTCGGTTTTCCTAACAAATTTTTGAATATTAATGCCTCTTCAGAAAATTATAGACAGAAAGAATTTTGAAGTTTGCCGCGATAAATTAGTAACATGTCTTCCTTTGGAAGATTATGTTACGCCAATCATCCAGGACTGAGAAATAAACATTAAAACACTTGGGATTTTACCCGGAATCGAACACCAGCCTCTATCACCACAACTTTTCATATTTCGTTGGCTGTGTTTGTTGGAATTTTGAAATAAATATGTCATTTAGTTTTTCAATATTCAATAAAAAAAAAAATACTTATTACGTGGAGGTCAAAAGTCATCGAAAGTGAGAAAAGTTTAATTACTGCAAAAGTGTTTATGGTTTTAAAATGTCTTGGTTTTAAAGGAAAAAGAACGAAATAAAACGCAAATTTGTTAAGCATCCGTATATTATTAAAAAAAAAGATTATATTAAAAAGAGATTATAGATATGGTGGCGCCTAGAACGAGACAAACAGGAAGTAGATAAGACTTACCGGATGTTAAATTGTGTTCTCGGATATATGACGTCATTGTTGCTTTTAAATGCTGAGTGAATTGAATGTAAGATGACATGAATTGAAAGAAGATTATAGAACCTGACGAAGAAAAAGGCAGTGAGGAATACCGAATAATTTTTTAAATGCTTTTTAGGTACCTCCAAATATTTTTTTTTAAATGAAGTATATCATGATGGAAAAATGCCATAAACTCGATAAAAACAAAGATCTGTTGTTGAAATGCTTATGTTATTATTAAGAGGAAAGGCCAAAGTATTTTTTGTTATTTGATTAAATGTTTATCCTTTCTAGCACAATTCAAAATTTTGGTTAAAAATCTTGTAATTCTAGCGTCTTTGTTAGCGTTAGAAAAATTGTTTCGGAAATTCTTAAAAACCTCAAATAGTTGTAAGATTTTAATAAAAGTTTTAGGACTTATTCACAAATGAATTAAAATATATTTTTAGAAAAACTTGGTAATATATATATATATATATATATATATGTGTGTGTGTGTGTGTGTGTGTGTGTGTGTGTGTGTAACTTAATTTTATGAAATTTCGAGAAATTGAAATTTTAGCATTTTCATATTTGTATTAGTTAAAAGCAGGACTCCTTGGAGAATTAAAGTTATCTTCAAACAGAAACAACATTTACCAAAATTCTACTCTGAATCATAAAATAAAAAATTCAGTAAGTCTATCACATATCTTAATCAGAAAAGCTTTTAATTACTTTTATAAATAAGATATATTAAGGACACTATTGTCCTAAAAAATATTTATTCAATGAATAATTAATTTTTGCAAGAGTTGTTTTCATCCTTTTCATTTCATTTACAAAAACTTGTTAAGTTTTAAATCTTTTAAAATTCTGTATTAATTTTAGCATTTTAAATAATATTATTAAGTAAAAACTATATTTACTAATCCTAAATTGAAAAGCTTTTGCAAATCATCAAACACCAATATTTCTAAAATAATTTTTAATTTTTTGTATGTGTATAAAAGTGCCGATTTTTGTAAGTATGGGCGACCATACCCATTCAGAAAAATGGTAAATTTAAAGCCAACATTTATATAATTCAATAATGAATCAGATTCTGGAGAATATTTTTATGAATTTTAAAGATTAATGAATACTTAAAATTTATATAAAAGGGCGCTCACGTCAGTTATGTTCTACAGATAATGTCTCCGTAGAACAATATTAGATCAGTCATCAGGCTCTCAACACAACTACTGCCAGGTAAAAAATGCATTTCTGTGATATTTTACACTTAAAGTAAGATATATGTTTCAAAATCAGATTAATTATACTTTAAATCACTTAATATTACGCAAAGAAATCGTGATAAAAGTATATTTTATTTTTGGGGAGATTTTTTAATAAAGAGAATGACATTACGAAAAAAGACGACTAAAAAGGGAGCTAATCAACGGTTTTAGAAAAAAAAACACTTCTTCCAGTCATTTTAAATTAGTTTTTGAATTGCAGCAAAGTATTGTAGCGGCCTCGGCTATGTTTGTTAAAGGAAAATTTGATTAACTAAACAGAATAACAAATTTGTCAAAAGAAAATGTTCAAAAAGAAAAATATACGTGGTTAATTGAATTCAGAGCTTAGGGTTGATAGCAGCCGAATGTGTGTATGCAGAAAGATTAACAGATTACTAATAAAATCTGTCCCTTTCCTTTTTTTAAGACCGGCGAGAAAGTGAAAAGGAAAGTGAAGCAAGAAAGAAAATTGTACTTATCAGACGTTACTTTTGAGAAGTCAGTTGAAGAGAACTTCTTGTTGTTGTTCTTTGGCGGCTATTGAGTGAAGAGGAAGGTGAACGAATGTGTGACGCAACCTTTTTATGTCTGGCTTTTGAAGTTTCTTTTGTTACATTTTAGCGTGTAGCCTCTGTGCTGTTCTCATTTTGACTGACTTTTGCCTGTTAAGTCGTGAAAATCTAGTCATGTGACTGGATCGAAACTGCATAACCTTTTTCGAGTGTTAAGAAAAATTGACCGTGGTCATAGATCAATTTGCTATTTCCTATCCAATCAAAATCGAGAATCTTAATTTTTGCACCGACTTGTGAAATTTGCCTTGGTCTCGGTTTTTCCAAAATGTTTTCAGTCGTTCTGATCCATTTTTGTAGGTGTGCAGTTTTACTTTTTGTGTTTTAATTAATTGTTGGCTTATATAGGCTTTGTATCCAATATAGTATTATTGAAAACATTTTGTCTATAAGCTTGAAATGAAATCTAAAATGAAAACTCCAGGAAATATTTTTCCTTTTTAAACATTCATTTTAAACCTTAAGTATCGTGTTTTTGTGGAAGTTCCTACTTTAGATTCTCTTTAAACAAAATATTCATCTTCAAACATTTCTGTAGAAGGTTTTGTAGTTTCCTTTCCGTGTCTGCTACCAACACTGTATCATCTGCGTACCTTATGTTGTTCAAATTGTGACCGCCGATGACTAATCCTTGCATTACAAAACCTTTAAAAATGGTTAGTGCCCATTTGTTCTAAATCAGGTTTCTCTGCTAATTTTCATGATATTAGGTGTGCTTCATAACAAACTAAAATTTTGTCACGCTCTATCAGAAATGCTATAATTTTCAAGATGGCGTGCAAGATAATTCCTATCATAACAGACGCCTATTTGTGTCTGCTGAAAATAATTTAAAATGAGTTTTCAAAGAGGCTTTATTGATTTGCTTAGGGCGAAATGGTTAATAAAAAAATAAAAAAAACAAGATAGTCACAAGCCAAATCCTTAAAAATGTTAATTACTCGTTCAATATTAATCAAATACAAGGTTTTTTAAACAGTACTTTGTAACCCTAAATGTGCTTAGCAGCACAATAAATATGGGAAAATTCTAATTAAAAAAAGTTTTTCTTTTCATGATGGCATTCAAAACATACTTCTATCTTTTTATGAAGTCGTTTTAGGCTTTCAAAAACTCGTGTAAGCTGATTTTTCAGAATAAGTTTCTGATATAGTGCGGAATAGTATAATAAAAAATCCTTCTGCTTTCTGTTCATAATTAAAATGCAACATATTAGTTTAGACGCCACTAATTTAACTATTTAAATCACGTCTTAACTGAAGATCATTGCTAATCATTCAAGCTAATAGTACTACATCAGTCAAGACTTTTGCGTTTAGTATGAGGGAAAAAAACCTATACAGTATATTTTATTTCAATAATAATATTTTTAGCAAGACTATCAAAATACAAAATAAATATGCACTAACATGAAATACTAAATAGAAAAAGAAAATATATATTAAATTACAAAGTTTTATGACAGGATTTCAATCATGAATTTCGTTATAACCATCACTTAAAAATGGGGCAACTAAAGCAACGGGAACACATATCTAAAGATATCACTCGTTCTTTCTACAACTAGATTCTTTTCCACATCCTGTTTTACATTTACAACTGACAAGTTCCAACAGCGTCTGAATGGCAATTTGTTGGTTGTTTGCAAATCTCAATCAAGTCGTTTTCTTATGACCTTTACCCTCACTCAGTGGAAGGTAATCATCGGCCCAACCACCTATTGATGCTATAAAAAAGTTACAGTGCTACTTTACTGTTGCAATGGTTAGTTGTAAACGTCTATGTACCGTGTTCCTTCAGAATATTAGCGATCAAAACAATTTCCCTTCCTTGTAGCGCTTAATACATTTTGTCCTTTTGTTTTCTCTCCTCGGAGCGAGAAATCGGGGAGCCGAGTTCGAATTCCAGCCTAATTCATTGCATTCACTTATGCACAAATACCCTTGGGAAAGGTATTAAACCGTCTATTCCTTCCAGTTATGGGTTAAATAACAGGACAGATTGGCAACCAGTCTACCGCAGAAAGCAATGGCAACCTACTGCGGGATAATCTTCTGTCCAGTCAGTTATGTCTCTTTCGAGACATGATCGCCCAAGCGTGTATCACATATGGCACTGACTGTTTTCTCTCCTATACCCTCTTCTAACAGCCATTTACTTAGGTTCGCTGTAAAGTTTATGCGTTGTTTTCCTCTGAACTCCTTACCTACAATCTCTCCTGTGAGTATCAACTTCTCCAAGCCATATTTCCTCATTATATACCCTAGAAATTTAAACTTTCTTATCCTGATGTTAAGTATAAGTGTCTTTTTTGCTTCCATTTTCTCTAAAATTTTGTCATTGCTCATATATTCGGTCCATAGTATTCTCAGCATCCTTCAGTAGAACCATATTTATGCTACCTTGAATCTCTCTCTCTCTCTCTCTCTCTCTCTCTCTCTCTCTCTCTCTCTCTGTATCCAGCATTCAGTGTCAGATGGGAAGATTGATATAAGAGTTCAGTATTTTTTCTTTGTTTCTAACTAAATGTTTCTCGTTCTTGATACTTTGCTTAGCTTTTAGAAGGCTACTTTCGCTATTCCAATACACCTTTGGATATCAGTGTCGCACTTTCCGTTCTCTGTTAAAAGACTTATCGGATATTTAAATTGTTGTAATTGTTTGATTTTGATATCTCCATTATTATTAAAATACACCTTTAAGAGCCGAATCTAGGTGCATCGTCAGTGTTGTTTCTCCCATGTCACTAGAAGTTTAAACTAGAAGTCTCAACTAGAAGTTTAAACAACAGACTTCTTCGATAGGCGGCCCGACCGAATATGATCAGTATTCGGCCCGCACCCAGAAAAAAATTTGCTACTAGCTTTAGGACGTGCATTATATAAGTTCCCCCAGAAAACGGCAACTAATAAAGACTTCACTTGGGCATTTCGATGTTCTAGATCGGGTATGCTTGGTTGTACTGATTTTCCTACATACGGCCAAGACAGGGTGTCTTTTGGAAGAAGAGAAGAAAACAAACCAATAAAAATATATATATAAATTAATAAAATAAAACGTTTTATCATATTGGCTCGTCTTACGACTTACTTTCCTTTCTCTTCCTCCCTTTTTAACTTCTTTATCATATCCAATTTGTAATGTGTATGTTTGGCTGTTTATTTTCCTCACAACTATGCATTCTGTTTTCTTGCAATTAATATTAAGTTCTTTATGCTTCCTTTCTGTGTTTTCTATCTGTGTCATCTACATATCTTATGTTGCTAAGATTGTGGTCGTCAATGATGAATCCTGGTAGAACTTCGAATTCTCTCAGAATCGTTTCATAGTATAGTTTGTATAAGTCTGATGAGAAGAGACATCCTTGTCTTACGCCCCTTTCTATTTTTGTATATTTACTGCAACCATTTTCTATCCGTACGCATGAAGTTTGCTGGCAGTATAGATTCTTTATTATTCTAATATCCTTCTCAAATATAACAAGTTTACCTGGCAGTTCGAACAGTTCTTTCTGATACATTTTATCAAAGGCTTTTGTATAATCTATAAAACGCAGGTACACATCCTTTTGCATGTGTATTTGTTTCAATGTCATTAAGAGGCTTTCACTATTCTTGTCTTATTTCTGGTTTGATTCTGCTGCGTGCATCAGTTTTTTCATATGGCGCATTAAGCTGATTGTCCAATGGATTTGCATTCGTTTGCACCTGGCTTCTTAGGCAGTGCTATGAAAATATATCGACCTAGGTCTTCCGGTATACCAGCTCATTTATTATTTCTTTGATTTTATCTATGCTGAAATCGTTTAAGGTTAAAATTTTGCCTGACCCTGCCGCTTTATTTCTGTTCAATTTGGCCAGTGCGAATTTCACTTCAGATTTTAATATTTCCGAATCGTCGATATTTCTGTATATTACTGGTTGTTCTCTTTCAGCGTGGAAGAGTTTTCCGATATATTTGTTCCATCTCTGGTAGAGTATTTTTCTTTCTCTAATAACGTTCCGTCATTGGATTTTATGCATCCTGTTGATTTTTAAATCGTTTCACACCAAGCAAAGCAGTACCGGCACTGATGCGCAGAGGGCTACATAAGAGAGTAAAAGTTTAGGCAGGAGGAGAGTGAAGAGACAGACGAACTAGTTACAGGGGGTGTCAGAGAAAGGGCAAAGAGAAGGATGGGATCACAGGTGTGAAGACAGTTGAGAAGTTAGAGAGAAAGGAAAAGAACAAGATACACAGGGTGATGCAAAAAGGACTGGAGTCAAGTGGATAACAGATGGGATGGGCAAGTTTTTGTCCTGTTATTTTTTTATATATATATCTGGTTTATTTGTGATACTCATTCTTTCTGCTTCTGTACATATTCGTTGAGCCATTCCCCTTTAGTCTGTCTGCATTTAATCTCTATTTCTTTTTCTAGCGTATTATATTCTGTTCCATGTTTTGGCATAGTTTTTCTCTCTTTTATATCTTCTTCTAATTTCTTTTGGACCTATCTCAGTTGCTGAGTTTTTTTTTATATGGCTCGTTATGCTGATTGTCCGATAGAGATCATATTCTTTTGTACCTGGCTATTTAGGCGTTGCTATGAAAATAAACCTACTTAATTCTTCCGGTATATCACCACTAAAGTTACCACTTCTGTTGTTTCATCGATTAAATGTAAATACATGTGAACCCAGGTCCCTCAGGCAGTTTTTTCCGCCGACTGATCAGTAACTGCCCTACGCCATAGTGCGATTCCCGTTGCGTCGGCGTGAACAACAACTGGGACAACATCGATGTATATTCGACAAAGGAAAGGAAGTGTAAATATCACTAGAGCAAGAAAAAAATTCTGTTTTAGATTTTACTGGATTCCTTATTCATGAATTCATCTATCAGGGATGCAGTTTTCGGCGGTGTATAATTAAATTTGGGACATTTTCGTTGCAACTTCTTACTTCTTTTAGGACAGATTTACGAACTAGATCTTCCCTTCGATTGGCAAGAATTCCATCTACTTCTGATTCAACACCTTTCTTCAAACATCCCTCTCACGTCACTCTGACTGATCGTGATTTTACATCTATATGACCGGGATACCCTTCTTTTCAGCCAAGTGAGATTTGATCTTGAAAGCTTTTCTTGTTTAGCTATTCTCATAATTAATTTAATTTGTCACTACTTCTGAAGATTGGAAAGTGTCACTGAAGCTATCATATCACGATTTTACCGTTGGTTGTCATAAAAGTGCCGGCGCTTTAGGCTCAAATAAAATTATTTACATTCGACTTGACTTTGTGGATGTCCTGATCCATTCTGCCACATTCTGCATATCTGTGTTTTCTTAGTGATTTCGTAGATTTGAGCAAAAGCTCTTCCCTTCAGTATGGCAATTATCATTAGCAATGGAAGTTTTAGCTATAGCCTGGAATTATAGAACTACGTAGGAGTGACAGCGAGGTATTTAAATCAAAGATTATATGAAGACAAAATTAATACGTTCTGTATATTAGTCCTTTAACGTAACGAGTCGGATCATAATTTCGATTGAAATAAACGGATTTAATTAAAAGTGGGCGCAAATGTATAAAAAGGCCACTAAATTCTAAATCACTGTTACATTTTGGAAATTGTAACAAAAGAAAAAAAAAGGATTTACGAAAATACAGAGCTAAATCACAAACAAATACTTAATTTACGAAAAACACAAAATAAAATATGTATAAACTAGCAGTATAGCCCGGCGCTGCTCGGGTGTACTGAAAGCTTTAAAACTAATCCATGGTCCTGCAGCTCAGACTCTTTGGGCGTTGGCACAAAAGACTAAAAAGCAATAGTTGTTTCCAGTTAAATCGAAACCGTAGACTGAAAGAAAAATGAAAGGATATAAGTCAACTTTTGATTTCCTGGTATCGATATCAAATTTTCTGCACTATTGTAAGAACTGCAACCTTGAAACTTCTGAATATCATTTCTTATGTCTTTATCTATGAGTGTATCAAGTTTGATTAAAATCGGACTACTGTAACCCGATTTGTTTGATTATCGATTTTCGATATTTATCGGAGGAATCACGCCACAAAACCTAGCTAAGAACACTCGCAGACGCTTATTGTACAACTGTGTAAATTTTCAAGAAAATCTATTCAGCCGTTTCGGAGTCTATCGGTAACGGACACACACACACACACACACACACACACACACACACACACGGAAAAAGTTCCATTTATAAATAATTTTAGATATACAATTGTAGCATTCAAATAGAAAACAGAGTTTACTGGCAAAGTGTTACGAGGGAGTAGAAGAAAGGTGTGGGTCAGTATTTTATGTAGGTACCTCCAATTGAACGCTAAAAAACAGCATGAAACAGCATAGTATTAATAAAAAAGTTCATAAACTTAATAAAACAAACTTTTCCATCAAAATATTTATATTATTATTAAGAGGAAAGATCAAAGCAATTTTTAATTATTTTCAAAAAAACGTTAATCCCTGCAAACATTTTCGAAATTTTGATAGAAAATGTTGTTTTTATTTGAGTTAGCGGCTAAAAAAAGTTTATGACTGTTTTGCAATGTTGAATATTCAAAAAATAATAAGCTAAAAAACTTTCGGCATTTTTAAAGATTGTTTTAAAGAGTTCTTCAGTGCTATAATTACAACATCTCACTAAATTAACAATTTTGTTGTAGTTACTTAACACAAGAAATGAGCTTTAATTACAAAATTGAACTTAATTCTCCTGTACTCAGGAAACCTCTTCGATGTATATTTGCAGTTCATTTGATATTTTTATTTATTTGATCAAGCTATCTCGGATGTTCATGAGTCTATTACGCCAACCATCATGTTCCTGTATCAAGGTCGGAAGAACATTAGAGCGGCATTCTGTGTTTTAACATTGCTAATCAATGTAAATGGTTGCTGGGTGAACAGCCTGTCTTGCGGCATGGTTAAGTACCTAGAGCAAGTTCGTGTTTTGCTTGCCAAACTTTACCTGTTAAGTACAATTTGTAAGATTGTAGAAATATTAGGTATGGGTCCATAGATATGTGATTTAGTTAGATATTATCTTCATATATTAAGTATAGCTCTCAGCTTCCATCAAGCTTAATTATAAAAAATAAAAAAAACATTATAAAAAAAGTTTAAAAATAGCAATAAAGATAGCTAAGTTGATGTCGAAATAACATAAATTGGGTTTTTATTTTCTAAAAACTGAACATGCGTTCCAAGTATAAAAATGTATTTCTTGCTATTGAATGCCAAAAAAGGAACAAACTTGTCTTTACTTACAAGTCTGGCGCGTCATGTTGCAAAAGGTTGTGTCTACCTGTGCGTCAGTAATGTATCTTCTCCTAACAGTATCTACTTGCTTCTCTGTAAATATCTTTTTCTGTTGATTGGCTGTTAATGTTCAAATGACCTGCCAAGTGAGGTGCAGTGTTTTTCTCAGTGTTCTTATAATTTCAGCTCGGATTTTATTTGATGTCGTGTTTTTAGGTTTCTAGTTTTGAACAGACACTAAGAAATCGAAATTTTGTTCAATAATCATATATTGACCGTGTGGTAGCGTTGTCAATGAATCAAGTTATTTATAAACATCACAATCAGTCGGGTAGACATGGATTGTTATCATTTATGCTTGAACAAATTTGACCGATATTTTTTATTATCTGAAATTGATCATTGATTTTCTCCTGATAAAATATGTATAATCAGAATTAACAAATATTCTGTAAACTGATATAGCATTGTTTATACGCTGGTCTTTGTCAAGGTTGATAATAGGTGCAACGGTGTTTTTATTTTTTTTTTTTATAGTTATTACAACTTGGTTGATCCTAAAAGGAGAGAATTCTCGCTCGTCAGCCATTGTGACAGGCACTGCTATGGAATTTTATTGAAAATATCCTGCAATGAGTGTGGATTTTTGCTTTATTACTGAATTTTACTGAAAGTGAATGCAAACTGCCGCGGCTAGAATTTGAACTTGAGTTGTCGATTTTGTTTTGTGAGTAAGTGAATGCAGCGAATCCAACTGGAATTCGAACCCGGCTCTCTGATATTCTCATTCCGAGAAACTATTTTTATGTGTCGTATCACCTCATGACGGAGGCGATCATAGTTCTCCCCAAGTTTTTTTCCTTTGTAGCTCAAAGCACGCTTGTCCTCTTACCATCCATTCCAGTCATTAAGTTAGTTAGATTAATTGTTTTAATCTGTCCCTGTTGCATTCAATATGCCATGTGAGTATCAAATTTTCCAAGCCCTCTTTCCTGGTTAGGTATCCGAGAAATTTTTATTTTCGTGTTGTCTGATTTTATGTGCATCTGATTTCTCAAGTAGCGTTTGTGTGTATAATTTGTGTGTAAGTCTATCATAATTCTAATTTGTTTGTATCAGATTCGGTTGATAATGTATATTCGTATGTATGTTTGGGATTATCTAATGGGCATTATTAACTGTTATCATTTAGATAATGACGTAGAATTTGCCCACATACGTGACTAAAGGCCAATACATCGGTCATAAAGACGTTTAGGGATGAAATATACCGACTTCATGGGCAACGAAATGACTAATCGGCACTAAATGCAGGTAGCAAAAAATGGAACTAGCAAGCCGAGTTCAAAGTTTATTGCGTTCACTTTCACATGAGACCCCCAATAAAGCAAACTTTTATACCCTCCCTTATAGCAGAGTAGATCAGGCTTTCTAGACTTGTGTGCGTTGTAGTGCAGTGGATATCGACTCGGAACGACAAATCGGAGTGCCGGGTTCGAATTCCAGTTGAATTCTTTGCATTTACCTACGCACAAATATCCTTGGGAAAGGTATTAACCCACCTCTTCCCTCCAGTTATGGGTTAAATAGTAGGACAGATTGGGTTCTATAGCCTTGGCTAGCAACCAGTCTACCGCAGAAAGCAATGGCAACCTACTGCGGGATAATCATCTGCCCAGTCAGTCATGTCTCTTTTGAGACATGATCGCCCAAAGCGTGTATCATGTATGGCACTTAACTGACTGAGATTGCTCGTCTAAAAGAAAGACTATTCTGAATTAAAAACCCGGAAAGCAACGGAAAAGCAATCCGTCTCAAGAAATCATGGCAATTAACACATATTTAAGAAAAAGAAGTAGTGGAAAGATATATCCACCTACGTCCTGAACAAGAATGAAAACACACAACACAAGATACTAAAAAATAGCAACACATCATAACAGTTAAGACTAACAGTGCACTACTCCCGACCCCTTCGAACAGGAGGGAACGCATGCTTAGGAGACCCGGGCAGTGCTTTGTGACTCTCGTTATCTTATCAACATTTGCTTACAAATTAAACTAAGCACAACTTATGAAAAATTATCGCGGATTTTGACGTCATTGTGGGATCTTTTTTGTCCAAATCCGAGATTTTCGGGAAAACACTAAATAAAATTTACTATGTGTTATCCATAATGTTAAATGTATTAAAATTATTCAAGTTTTAATAAGAAAAATCTCAAATTGGTGCTACAAATTGCTGCAAAACATTGTTGATTTTTTATAGAATGATCAAGTATGACGTCTCTAATTTGTATTTTAGAAACACTATTTATTTTGCACACTGTATTTATGTTTTCACTATATTTTGAATTTTTCTAGTCAAATTGTTCACCTATATCGCAAATAATCCATCATTGTGCATTAATATAGTTACAAGAAAATTTGTATTTTATATATAGTATTCACTACCTTATAAAACTTGAGATGTAGTAGAATGTAGGGGTATGTCATAGATTAGGTGGTGCGTATCAGAGGATCGATGTACCGGCCCTAATATCAGCAACAAAGTTTCCATGATTACTGTTCTTTAATGCTAGTTTCACGTGGATGAAAGAAAATAATTGGATCTGTACAAAAATGTCGCCGTACGTTGAGGACGAAACACAAAATTTATTACAAAACAGAAATAACAATGAGTTAGATCAATGGAAGTCACATAAACAAAGAATTAGAGGAATAAAAAAAGACTTCCGGTTAGCCTGAATACGTCAACAAAAGATAACAGTTGAATTAAAACAGAAAAGTAAAAATCTTGCTTCCTGAACCTAAATAGAATACGCCCTTAGCGCCTCAATATTTGCAATAAAATCTTACTTATCCGGTCGCCTGTTTGTTGTCCTGAGCACAAAGCTAGATCTTTAAGCGGAAGTCCATGATTGTACTTTTTTTATCCACCATATCTTAATTATGGATCATATTGCTCTGATCGCTAAGCAGATAACGACATTTCCGGTACTTATGGTCTGTTTCAGTGATATGCGGATGCCGGCGCGGAAAATGAAATCGGCAACCCGAGTTCAAATCCCGGCCTTGCCTCTTATGTTTACTTTCGCACAAATGACTCTGAAGAAAGCATGAATCTGTCTCTTATCTCCTACCCCCAATGCAACACAGCTTTGGGTTAACTTGCAGTGTAGACTAGGCTCTCCAGCCTTTGCTGGCAGATAGTCTAAATTTACAGTATTGCTTAACTGGTGTTCTCCGGAAACCGAGTGTTCTGCAAGAGGCCGCTAGTGTCCCCACGAGAAACTGGCTAATGCATTTTTGAGTAATTTTTGCACATTATTTATAACATTTACATTATTTGGAATCTTGTCCTCATCTTTGTTGTCATGTTCAAGACGTTTAGGCGGTTGCACACTCCGAACTTCTTCAGGTGATTGGAATTTTTAACTAAACCCTTTATTTCGATCACTGGGGTAGATTGTTCTGGTTCCATGAATCGTGCAACTTCCGGGCGCCTTAGTTATATACCTCTAACTCAACTTTCTAAGTTTTTGTTCACCAGGACACATTTCTCATATATAATATAATATATATTGGTCTACATTGTTGTGATGTGGTATTGTAATTATTTATATTATTTACATTGTTTAGACTGTTGCTCTCATCTTTGTTGGCATATTCATGATATTTTGGCCGGGCCGTTGTGCGCTCCGACTTTTTTTAAGCGATTGGAATTTTGAACTGAACCCTTTATTTCGATCACTGGATTAGATTGTTCTCGTTCCATGAGTCATGTCACTTGCGGATGCCTTAGTTATCTCCATTTAACTCAACTGTCGAATTCTTTAGTTCACCACTGCTGTGACCAGGTATTGAACTCACAAATATTTGCGTCAAGTCACTGGATCCAACCAACGCTTTTATCCATGTGTCCTTTAGGAACGAGAACAATGTATCCTAGTGATCGAAATAAAAGGTACAGTTCAAAATTCTAATCATCTGAAGAAGGTCAGAGCGTACAAAGGCCGAAACTCGTGAATATAGCAACAAAGATGAGGACAACAGTTCGAATAATGTGAATAACGTCAATAATTACAATACCTCATTAAAGAAATATAAACAAATTGGTATCGGTATAGTATGGGCCTATCTCTTTAATTCTGGTGTAGTATGTGGACTATTCGGTTTGAATGTGCCCTACCTCAGTAAGAATATATTTAAAGATACAAGTATTCGGCTATTTATTGAAAATAATTATTTTCCCTAACTCTAACCCTAACGTTAACCCTAACCCTAAACCTTACTAAACAGTTATAATACTTATTTATAATACGTTTTTTAACGGAGGTAATTTACTATTACATACTGCGGATGTGCGTTGTGGTGCAGTGGATATCGGCTCGGAACGTGAAATCGGGGAGCCGAGTTCGAATTCCAGTTGAATTCATTGCATTCACTTACGCGCAAATACTCTTGTTATTAACCCGTCTCTTCCTTCCAGTTATGGGTTAAATAACAGCACAGATTGAGTCCTATAGCCTTGGCTGGCAACCAGTCTACCGCAGAAAGCAATGGCAACCTACTGCGGGATAATCTTCTGCCCAGTCAGTCATGTCTCTTTCGAGACATGATCGCCCAAGCGTGTTTCACGTATGGCACTTAACTGACTGACTGAATTTACTATACTCATGACAGAATTTCGTAGGCCACATTCAAAAGGTAGGCCACATACTATACAAATGACAGAATTTCGTAGGCCACATTCAAAAGATAGGCCACATACTATACAAGTGACAGAATTTCGTAGGCCACATTCAAAAGATAGGCCACATACTATACAAGTGACAGAATTTCGTAGGCCACATTCAAAAGGTAGGCCACATACTATACAAGTGACAGAATTTCGTAGGCCACATTCAAAAGATAGGCTACATACTATACAAGTGACAGAATTTCGTAGGCCACATTCAAAAGGTAGGCCACATACTATACCGGCCCCGACGAATTTTTGTTCAATTTTATATTTATAATTTTACCATAGACGTACGGCATATTGCTGGAAAATCTTTGTTTATTATAGTAAATACTTAAACCTCTCATATTATTTAAAATTATAATAATTACAGGGGGTGTGTTTAGTAATGTTTGTATGGCGTCAGAGTGAAGTCCTCTTTATTGGTTCGAGAACAGAAGTTGTACGAGTGATTCACGTTTACTTCGTGAACTACGATAAGAGACGTATATTAAAATGGTATATGAAAATATTTATGCAAGGGCTCAATGAAACAAGAAAACTATTTCAAGGGTTCCACAGGGGTATAAAGGTTAAGAAACACTGATCTAAAAGAAGTGGAGAAGACAACAGGATGCAACAACGACTTCATTTATCTTCACCAAGGCAATTCACAAGTGATAAAGAAAAGTTATCAGCGGAGAGCCATGATCGTTATTTTATTTTTTTTTTTATTATTATTTTTTTTTTTTTGAGATATAGTAAAATGTGGGTGCGTATCATAGATTCGGCAGTGCATATCAGAGAAACAATGTACAGGCCCCTAATATCAGTAACAAAGTTTCCATGATTACTGTTCGTTGGTGCTACAGTTTCACGTGGATGAATACTTTCGAGTATAGTAAGTGACCTATAGTGTCAGTGCTTCCCAATCATCGTTTCTTTGGACCGCATTTTTTAAATGAAAATGTACTCCTGCCTCGCCAAATATTTGGTGATAAAAAGTAAGTAACCGCGTATTCAAAGTGAGAACATTATCATTGATAACTCTCTCCTTTAATTTGCTGACCCTAGTTACTATATTTAATACTTGATATAATATATACTATATTCTTAATACTTGATATAATATATCACAATGATAAAATCGGTAAATGTCACAAATATTATATATAAAAATAAAAGAAAACAGGTAGGTAAAGGTAGGTAACCGCGTATTCAAAGCGAGGACATTATCATTGATAACTCTCTCCTTTAATTTGCTGACCCTAGTTACTATATTTAATACTTGATATAATATATACTATATTCTTAATACTTGATATAATATATCACAATGATAAAATCGGTAAATGTCACAAATAGTATATATAAAAATAAAAGAAAACAGGTAGGTAAAGGTAGGTAACCGCGTATTCAAAGCGAGAACATTATCATTGATAACTCTCTCCTTTAATTTGCTGACGCTAGTTACTATATTTAATACTTGATATAATATATACTATATTCTTAATACTTGATATAATATATCACAATGATAAAATCGGTAAATGTCACAAATATTATATATAAAAATAAAAGAAAACAGGTAGGTAAAGGTAGGTAACCGCGTATTCAAAGTGAGAACATTATCATTGATAACTCTCTCCTTTAATTTGCTGACGCTAGTTACTATATTTAATACTTAATTTAATATATACTATATTCTTAATACTTGATATAATATATCACAATGATAAAATCGGTAAATGTCACAAATAGTATAGATAAAAATGAAAGAAAACTGTCCATGTATTTTCCTTCGGGTTCGGGCTATTCATGAGACTGTTGTGTTGCAATTTGTTGTGCTGCTTTAAGCGTCTCCAGCTTCCATAGTTTCATTCTTAGTTCACACATAACAGGGAGGTGGTCGCTTCCGCAGTCGGCACTTGGATAGGTTTTACAGTGAATAACTGCATTCTTGAATCCCTTGTTGATAGTTATGTAGTCGATTTCGTTTTTTTTTTTTCGTTTCTCCATCTGAGCTTCCCTATGTCCAAAATCATTTTAGGTGTTCATGGAGCCAGATGTTGGATATTACCTGGTCATTCTCCGGGCAACATGGACCCATTTTTCTCCGCGTTCATTGCGAGTCCCTAGTCCGAATTTGCAAGCTATTTTCCCTTCCCTCTCGTTGTTTACTTTGGCATTAAGGTCTTTCATTATTATAATTTCTTGTGATTTACACTGAGCCTTGGCGTTGTCTAGCCTGGATAAAAAGATTCGATTTCTTTTCCGTAATTTGTGCGATCGGGGCATACAGGATTATAATTTATATGTTGAAAGGCTTTCTTTTCAGTTAAACTACAGCAATACAATATCCTAGAACGTATTTCTCCATATCTTGATCTCGTATCAATCCAACTTCTTTTTTCATTTTTCTCTCTGCCTTCTCGGAACGAGAAATCGGGGAGCCGAGTTCAAATTGCAGTTGAATTTGTTACATTCACTTACGCGCAGATACCCTTGAGAAATGTATTAATCCGTCTCTTCCCTCCAGTTATGGGTTAAATAACAGAACAGATTAGGTTCTATAACCTTGGCTGGCAACCAATCTACCGCAGAAAGTAATGGCAACCTACTGTGGGATAATCTTCTGCTCAGTCAATCATGTCTTTTCCGAGACATGATCGCCCAAGTGTGTATCATGTATGGCACTTAACTGACTGACATATATAATCCTGTGGTTGTCACTGACAAAATATTAGGCCACCTAATTTCACATACACGTAGAATGTTGACATTTAATTTACTCATTTTCTATTTTACATTTTCTAACTCGTCACAGTTGTTTGAAGTTCTGACATTCCATGTCCCGAGAGTTATTTTGCGAACAGACGCTGGATAACAGTCCGATGAAACCTGTCGCTTATGTCGTACCTTTCCGAGCGAGAGATCTGATCCGAGAAATTTTATCATCCTTACTCCGTTTATGCAAGCAGTCGCTGAATGACGGTCAGGTGATACCTGTTGCATATGTTGTTTCTTACAAGACGCGGAGTTAATTCCCATAGACTTAACCCCACTTCATGCTGTTGGGTTTCACATTTTGTTTCATAGTTGCTATGATGTTTTTTGGAATTAATAGTAGAGTGGTTTCCCGTTGCCTTCTTTACGGTGGTTTATTAAGACACCGCCTCTTGTCAGTTGTCTTTAACGAAACCTGTATAAAAGCAGCATTGCTTCCCAAATACACAATATATAAGGCACATCCAGTCATTTTCGACATATAAATTTTAAATTGAATGTTTAAAAATAAAAAAATGTTTTCTTGAAACTTTTATTTTAATTTTAATTGAAAGCTAAATTTACTATTTCCAATAAGTCAAATTTTCTGGTATATTTCAAACAGAAATTAATTTTATTGGAATCTAAAAATTTTCAATTTTTCTTTAATCTTTCGGATATTTTTAAGCGATCCACACATTTGTAAACAAAAGTTAATTTTCGGTTTTAAAAATCTTGCAAAAATAAAATATACATCTGTGACGCATTATTTTTTTTTAATTAGCAAAGTTTATGTTCAATTAATCTGATTTGCACAAGTATTACTTATTTATAGCGTGAAATTTAGAATAAAACTATTTCTTAATTACAGAGCTGAACTTTTTGAACTGTCCGCCGTATATCAAACGTTTTGAAAGGTTGTTGATTAAAGATAAAAGTGTGACAAAATTGTACAACTTTTTATTCAGGTAAGGGGAGGAATCTTTAATTTAATTTGCACAAAGAAATTACAAAAAACTTCAAACACACACACATAAAAAAAATTAATTATTTTAAAAATATGAAGGCCAAACAATTTGTATTAAACTTTTCAATTTCCGATAGGTAATGTAATCTCCAATTATTAACTTAAAAGTCTAACCGTAACAAATCTTTGAAGTATTTTAAAAATATTTTTGAAACTTTCTAAATTATTATAATTAAAACAAAAAAATCTAAACAATTCTTTTAAAATTTCATTCGTAATCGAATTTTTTTTTCTTCAGGCAATAATGTCCTTAATTTTTATTATTTATTCAATTAAAAGCTTTATTTATTCAATTAAAAGCTTAATTTATTCAATTAAAAGCTTATCAAATTAAAATATATCAGAGTCTTATTGCATTTTTTATTTTACTATTCGAGGCAGATTTTCGGATACAGAGGCAAAATTTTTAAAAAAAAGTATACATGATTTATATTCCCCAAATGAGTCCTGAGTTTAACTAATAAAACCGCAACAAATTAAAATTTATCAAAATAGAGGCTCATCCCTTGTTCCCTGTTTAGGATGTGGTTTCCGGCTTTCTCATTTCCAACCTTTTCACTCTTTTCTTTTTTATTTTTTTCAATTGGAGTAGATAGACTAAACTATCGCCCGGTTTGACACTCCACCCACGTCTATTGAACAGGTGTAGAGGCTCATCCCTTGTTCCCTGTTTAGGATGTGGTTTCCGGCTTTCTCATTTCCAACCTTTTCACTCTTACGTAGCCCCCTGCACATCAGTGGCGTTACCGCCTTATGGATTTACGTGTAGGTGGGTAACAGATGTAAAAAAAAAATATTTTTAGCAAGATTTTTAAAAAATAATTTCGAAAATAATTTCATTCATTGTAAAATTTGGTTACCCGCTGACAAAAAACAAAAAAAAGATTTTTACCAAAATTTCAAAGGTATTAAAAAGGATTAAATTTTTTTAAATAATTAAATTTATTTTGATCTTTCCTCTTAAAAATAACATAATCATTTTGATGGTAAAATTATGCTTTAATTTAGGGACTTTTTTCTTCATACTATGCTGTTTTTCAGCGAATTAGTAGAGGTACCTATATATATATATATATATATATATATATATATATATATATATATATATATATATACAGTGTTATATGAAAATGTATTTTAACACTTTGTGCATTTTCTTTCAATTTTTACATTAAGCCAAAATAGTTCCATGAGCGGTCGTTGTTGAAAGATGATAACATCGACCACCGACAAGTTATCAAACCTCGAGATATTTCAACAAGCAGGAAATGTTCTTATTTATCCGCACAAAGTAGATTATGATTAACTTCGCAAAATCTTGATGCTGTGAGAGAGCTGGTGCAAGAGTCCTGTGAGCCCCCACTGAATCTATGATACGCTCCCCTACCCACCGGAATCTATGTTACGGGAGGCCTATTACCTACGTCTTAATTTTTTCATAAGATAGCATTCATATAAAATACACATTTACATGTAACGTAATTATGTATTGTACGATAATAGATATGCAATATAGCTGGACAATTCAACTAGAAAAATTAAAAACAAATGTCTATCCACTAAATCGCTAAAAAAAACAGCATAATATAAAAAAGCCCCAAACATAATAAAAACGAACTTTTCCCATCAAAATGTTTATATTTTTATAAAGAAAAAAGTTCAAAGTATTTTTTAATTTTTTTTTTTTAATTTTTGAATCCCTTCTAACATTTTCGAAATTTTGGCAGTGAATCTTGTTTTGATTTGAGTTAGCGGGTAACCAAAACGTTACGACTGTTTACAATGGAAAACGTAATGATGACTTTTTTCCCCGGTGACAAACACATTAACTTGGACATTCTCGCAAAAATCAAATAATTGTCGGATTTTAATGTAACTTTCAGTACTCATTCACAAATGAATGATATTGAAATTATTTTTGAAATTATTATTTTTTTTAAATCTTGGTAAAAATATCTTTTTACCTCTGTTGCCATGACGTTGCGGTCTACGATTTTATTAGTTAAACGCAGGACTCATTGGGGAATATAAATCATGTATTCTTTTTTTTAATTTTGCCTCTGTATCCGAAAATCTGCTCCGAAGAGTAAAATAAAAAATGTAATAAAACTCTGATATTATTTAATTTGATAAACTTTTAATTTCTTGAATAAATAATAAAAATAAAGTACATTATATAGTCTCAAGGAAAACATTTTTTTTCGATTACTAATGAAATTTTAAAAGAATTGTTTTCATTTTTTTATCATAATAATTTATAAAATTTCAAAAATATTTTAAAAATCACCAGTGATTTGTTGCGGTTAGATTTTATAGTTAAGAATTGATGATTATATTGCCTATCGAAAATTGCAAAGTATAATAAAAATCAATTTGCCTTCATATTTCTAAAACAATTTAATTTTTTGTTTTTGTGTATTTGAAGTTTGATTTTTTTCTTTTTTTTTTTTTTTTGTATGTTAATTTCTATGTGCAATTAAAAAGTCAGTTTCCTCCCTTACGCAAAAAAAAATTGCACAATTTTATCATTTATAAACGACGCCATACACTTATATCTGTAACCTGTCAACACGTTCTTCATATACGGCGGACAGGTCAAAAAGTACAAAACTTTTATTAAAAAATAGTTTTATTCTAAATTTCACGCTATAAATAAATAATGCTTGTGTAATTCAGATTAATTTAACATAAAATTTGCTAATTTTCCAAAAATAATGTGTCACAGATGTATATTTTATTTTTGAAATATTTTTAAAACCGAGAATTAACTTTTGTTTACAAATGTGTCAAATTCAAAAATTGAAAAAAAATCTCAAACTTTTGTATTCCAATCAATATAATTTCTGTTTGAAATAAACCAGACTATTTTGCTTACTGAAAATAGTAAAATAATTTAGCTTTCAATTAAAACTAAAATAAAAGTTTCAAGAAAACTTTTTCATTTTTAAAGATTCAGTTTAAAAGTAACTGTGCAGTTTTTGTTTTTTTTTTGTTTTTTTTTTTCGCGATTTAGTGGCGATACGGTGGCGTCCATTTACTAATTTAGATTTATGAGTCGACTCGACGTAACATGGTGGCCATAATTTGAGAAAGAACAAAAAGGCGAAAGTAACCAGAGAAACAATGTATTGGCAAAGGTTACATGGGGTTGAGAAAGCATGCATAAGAAAGTGAAAAGGAAAGAGTCATTCCACTTCGTCTGTTCGTAGAAACAAAATAAGATGTATGAAGTTTTTTCTCTAGCTGAAAGAAAGGTTTGTAACAATTGTTAAGATTATCGTAAAGAGTTCAAAGTCCAAATCCTTGATGAAGAAAGTCAGACAGAAGACAAAGTTCTGTGTCTGTGTGTGCGTTGAGTAGAGAGAGAGACTTACATGCGAATGTAGCAGTCGGTGGATTTCTACTGACGAAGGTTGGAGAAATGTGAATCTATGTGTAGAAAGTTGTAAAGTCCTGTTTGAATGAAAGTTAATGTCAGAGAAGAAAATTAAGAAAATAAAATTATTTGCGCCACTAATTGCTACACGCAATTAGTGCGCGTGTGTTTGTGTGAGTTAGGGAGGCATGTCTCTCTTGTCCCGGGACGAAATCCTAACTAGTGTACCACGTGCTGTTTTCCGTTTTTATTAGCATCGTTTTTGGCGAGAACCAGTCATCACGTGGACAGCGAGTGACCATGCGTGTGTGTGTGTGTGTGGGTGGGTGTCAATGTATGAAACCCTACAAGTCTATCATATACTCATCATTCCATTTTAAAAAATTCAATGTTTCGTGACAATTTTCAGCAACAACTTGAGATTTTTCTTGTTGAATAATTTTAACACATGCAACATTATGGATAAAAAATAGTGAATTTTATAGTGTTTTTTTTTTTTTTTTTTTTTTTCGAAACAGCTATAACAAAACAAATTCACAGATTTGGACAAAAAAAGGAAAAAAATAATCCATAATGACGTCAAAATCCGCAAAAATTTTTCATCCTGTGGTATTCAGTTGTGCTTAGTTTAATAATTTGTAATGTATGTAAAAAAGAAAATTTGATAAGATAGGCCCCCGTCTACTGGTCGGAAGTAGTACACATCGACCCTGTTGTTGGATAGCTACTGAAAAAACTTAAAAAGGCGATTTAACATGAAGCCGAAAAACTGCAATTGTATTAAAGATTTAATTTCATTTGTACAAAAGAAATTTAATTTATTTGTATTAACCAATTTTATTGAATACAGAATAAACAAAATTATCTTAAACACTTTTCAAAGATAAATAAAATAAAAAAATGTTTATTAAACATTACATTACCATTACCCGTCATTGTAGTTTACCAATGCGTTTTCTTTTTCAGCGGGTTAAAATGTAAAGGGGAATAATTTTAGCATTTACTTTGTAAATTCAAAAGTAACCTCCCTTGGAAATCGCAAATTAATGCTTTTAAAATAAATTAATGACGCTATTGTTAAGTTTTCAATAAAACTATTTTTACTCAACGTGAATCGTATATAAATCCCTTAGTTAAATATTTTTATATGTAATCTTATGTAAAACTCAACAGCATTTTTTAAATAAGTTTTCTTGTTCTTATATGATCATCTTTCGTCGTTGCATTCACTTACGCGCGAATACCCTTGAGAAAAGCATTAATTCGTCGTTTCTCCCTCCGTTGCGTTAAATAGCAGGACAAATTGGGTTCTATAGCCTTGGTTGACAACCAGTCTACCGCACAAAGTAATATTCTGCCCAGACATGATCGCCCTGAGCGTGTATCACGTATGGCACTTACTTAACTGATCATGGATACTGAACATCTTCAAAATTTGACATCCGTTTCCGACACGTTGATGAGAGTAACTGAGTATTTTTCAATAGTTGCATACTTTCTTTTTATTATTATTATTTTTATTATTATTATTATTATTATTATTATTATTATTATTATTATTATTATTATGTCATTTTTCATCATATTTCGATTTCTGCTTTGGTCTCACTACCAACCAAGTCTGCGGGGAGACCTAAGGCAGGTCGTGACGTGTTGTTATGACTCCATTTCATGTTTTTCTATCTTCCCTATCATCCCTAGCATTACATAGATAAAGTTTTCCTTAGTGTGTGGGCTGTACTTAATAAGACAATTTTTTATATATCTCTTAAGCTGGGGTTTCCAGGAATTCTTTCAATGTGTTCTTTTGTTCCATTTTTTATCATTCCAAGTGCACCTACTATCACTGGCACAACTCTTGTTTTCAATTTCCGCATTTTTTCTATTTCAATTTCCAGGTCTTTGTATTTTGACAGTTTTTCAAATTCCTTGATTGCTATGTTACAATCCGCTGGACAAGCCATATCAATTAATAGACAAGTTTTCTCCTTCTGGTTTTTAACAATAATGTCTGGCCTGTTTGCTTCAATTTTTCTGTCTGTGTAGATGGTGTAATCCCATAGAATGGCTACATCTTCTATCTCTGCAACCGGTGCCGGATGACGCCCACACCAGTGCTTGTTCACAGCTTTTCCACAATGTCCGCACATTGTCCAATGCAAACATTGCCCAACTCTATCGTGGCGATCCCTACACTCGCCTGGGGCAAGCACAGGACAGCCTGAGATTAGGTGGTCTATTGTTTCCTGGTGTCTATCACAAAACCCGCACCCTGGATCCATACTATCATGCACAACATTTGCCTGAAAGTTTCTCGTGAAAAGACTTTGGTCTTGTGCTGCAAGTATAAATCCTTCAGTTTCAGACTTTAATCCAGATGCACGTAACCATCGATGAGTATTAACTTTGTCAACATTGGATTTATTGGCACGTACTGGATATTGGCCATGCAGAGGTTTGTCTTGCCAGCGCTGTTTCATCTTTTCAAGAGCTTTATCTTTGGCTTTCATTTTCATATTTTTTGCCGCAATAGTTAGTTCTTGGCTTCTGTTTTGCTTTTCTACAGAATCTACTAACTGTAAATCTTGTTTGTATTTACTGCCTTCTTTTATTATTGAATATTTTTTCTTTCTTTCTTCATGTTGCCTTACTAATTGTATCATCCAATCCTTTGTTGTTTCTATGTATGTTAGTAAGCCAATAGTTGTTGTCTTGTATGACAATTCCAGCTGAATAAGACCTCTTCCACCTTCTTTACGGGGTATGTATAGACGGTCTACATCAGCCTTTGGATGATGCATCTTATGCTTAGAAAGAAGCTTTCTTGTTTTAGAATCCATTCGCCTGATGTCGTTTAGAGTCCAGTTTAAGATGTTGAAGCTATATTGGACAACTGGGATTGCAAGGCTATTAATGGCCATAACTCTGTTCTGAGAATTCAATTCAGTTTTTAATATCATTCGTAGCCTTCTATAGTACTCTTTACGCACTATTTCTTTCATTTTTTTATGGTGAATGTTTTCACTCTCATTTACACCTAGGTATTTTTAAGCTTCTTCTGGTTTCAATTCTTTTATTGTTACAGCAGGGCCTAAGCTAATTGAGGATGTTTCTTGTATTGATCCACGTAAAACTGTAGTTTTAGCACATTTATTCAAATTGAATTTCATTCCAATGTCTTCGCTGAAGCATTTTACAGTTTGCAGAAGACCTTCCAGCTCATTATCATTCTTAGCATATAACTTTAAGTCATCCATGTAAAATAGATGGCTTATTTTCTTTTGGCCTATTTTATAACCACATTCTGTCTTATTAAGTTGACTGGTTAGTGTTATTAATGATATGCAGAATAGTAAGGGAGAAAAAGAATCACCTTGAAATATACCTCTTTTGATATTTATTTCATCAGACTTATAGGTTCCATTTATATGATTGAGGTAAAGGGTTGTTTTCCATATAGACATGCACTGTTTGATGAAATTGATGATGACGGGCGATATCTTGTATATATTTAAAGTCTTTAAAATCCAGGGATATGGCACACTATCGAATGCCTTTCGATAATCTATCCAGGCAGTACTAAGATTTTTCTTTGTACTGTAGCAGTTTTCCAGGATCATTTTGTTAATTAGCAATTGGTCTTTACATCCATAACAGCCACGTTTGCACCCTTTTTGTTCAAGCGGTATTATGTCATTTCTTTCTAAAAATAAATGTCTGTTTTGTTAAAATAGATGTTAATAGTTTATATGTTGTCGGAAGACATGTAATTGGTCTGTAGTTTTTCGGGTTGTTTGTGTCACCATTCTTGGGTAGAAGAAATGTAATTCCTTTGGTCATCCATGCAGGAATTTTACTGGGATCGTCAACCATTTCTTGACGTTCTTTGGCTAGTTTTTTATGTGCTGTATTTAAATAATATAGCCAAAAGTTAGGAATTTTATCTATACCTGGGAATTTCCAATTGTGTGCTTTTTTTAGTGCAAATTTAACATCCTCTTCTGTAATTCCAGCCCATGTCTGTTCTGGTTTATTTTTCATTCGTTCTATCTCTTGTGCAATCCAATCTACTTCCTTGCTATGTTTTTTAGGGCAAGCCCATATCTTTTCCCAGAACTGTGTAACTTCTTCCATTCTGAGGAGGGGGACTGTCACTTCAATTCTTTTTTTACCTATTTCCCTGTAAAATCTCTTTGTATCAGTTTGAAAAATCTTGTTTTGTCTGTAAAATCTTGCTCTTTTCTCATAGCGTCTTATTCTTTGAGCCTTCAGTTGTATTTTTTGCTTTATTTTTTCTTTATTGGATAAGACTTCATTTTCATTTCTAATGTTGTATTTTCTTTCGACTCTTCTGCTTTTCCTAGTTCTTACATTTATTCCTCTACTCAGTTCATCCAGTACTGATAGTTCACTTCTAAGTTGTTCGATTTCTTTTTCTATTTTTCTTTTCCAAGGTGGATCTTCATGTCTGCGAGACTGCCTTGTTTTTATTTTGATGTTCAATTTTTTTGTTGCTGCTATTGCTGATGCATATATTGTTTCATTGAGATTTGTATGAGTGTCTTCATCCAAGATTAATTTGAGTGCTGCATTGTAGAGTTTAATAGTTCGGAGGTTATGCATTGCTGGTTGTAATTTTGAGAGCTGTTCTCGTTCCTCCATTGTAATATTTTGTATTTGACTTAGATGGTTCTTTATTTCTTCCTTGGCTTCCTGTATACTGTTCTTATTTTCCGTCAAATAATTATGTTCGATGTGTTCTGAACTCGTTTTATTTTCGTCTTTTAACTGAGTCAGATCACACCTTTCCAGCACTTTTAAACTTACAGCATTATCTTTGCACTGATTTGTGTGTTTCACGGTTTCTACATTATGACCTGTGGCTTGTTTGATGTTATTACTTTTTATTTCTGATTCTGATTCCGGTTCCTTTTCATATTTTGTTGATTCGACTCTTCTTGTTACAATTCTTTTAATTTCATTAATTTCAGCCTCTGTCAATCGGTTATTACGAATAATGTACCTTCGTACATTGGCTAATTTATTTTCGTCAATATACTTTCTATTTGCTTGACCAACTTTTTCACGCCAAATGTCATATGTTTGGCGAGTCATGTTTTTTTGAGGTTTGAGTAACGCTTCATGAAATGCAGTCATAACGACTTTGTACTCCTCACGAGACCATTTTTTTTCTTTCTTTAAATATACGGTTGTAGATCTAGCTGGAGAATTTTCAGGACCATCATTAGGATTATCCTGGTTGTGGGGACCTGAAGATTCATTCTTTGTGTAGGAGTTTGTTCCTATGGCAGATTTTTCGACCTCAGGTAGGTTCCCTCCTGAAGGACGGGCTCCCTGTTTATCCACTGGAAGAGCCATACTGGACTTTTATTTCTATTTGTATTTCTCATGTTTTTCCCACGAGTGACGCACGGGTCCAAAAGTCCACCCAAAGTTGCCCGGCACGTTGGGTAACGGTCTTTTACAAACAGGGTCCCGAAGCCTGTAGGGGATCGTTTGTGACCTCATAACGCAGTAGCCATTCACTCCTCGGCACGATTAACACCTTGAGTTGCGGGTTGTTGTTCGGAGTTTTCCTTCTCCTAAATGGGCTGCCAAGCGACAGCTGACATAGACGCGATTGGAATTCAAGGAGAAAGACGCTGGTTAAAAAAAAAAAAAAACTTTGGCGTATTATTATTATTATTATTATTATTATTATTATTATTATTATTATTATTATTTAATAATTTTAATCTAAAATGCTTCGAAGTTCGATCAGATAATCTTTATAAACATAGTTGTTTGGCCTAAATTAGAAAGTTGCTCAATAAAAGCAACTATATTTCAGTATGATATTCTGCTAGAGTGGCTAATTGATTCAGGAGGCAGATGTTTGCTCATTTCAACACCCAACGAGCCTGTGGTCTATACGGCAACTATGGTGAGCGAACTTTAGTTACAGTTTCTAGGAGAAAGCTCATAATCTAGCGTGATCATCAATTTGAACAAAGTCATTATGATCAACAAACTATAGGGTTAAGGGAAATGATTAATTTCTCCAACACTATATTTTTAGGCAACACAAATGAATTACGAAACTTCCTTTTTAAAACAACAACAAAGAATGGTTTATTCTCTTAGTAGGCGTACAAGAGGGATAGTGTATAAGTGTCCATTTGGTTCGCTGGTCGGTAGGCTGGTACTTGGTTTGTAGGAAGAGTGTGCGAAGCTAGCGGCAGCGTCTTCTTCAGCGAAAGTGTTCCAAGGGGAATCAGTGGCAGCGATGTGAGAGAGACGTCTGTTTCTCCTGCTGGCTCATGGCTCTCTGCCTTTTGTCCGTTCTACCAAAATGGACTAGGAAAATAGTTCTAGAGAGGAAGAAGGAATTAATGCGCTCTGCCAGTTGATTGGTTAGTGAGTGACCGAATCTCCCGTCGGGGGCACTGATTCGCGAAAGGAAATAGATCTGTGGCTGCTACAAAAGCCTCAGTTACGTGCCAGCAAATATTGACGAATTCTGAGCAGTTTAGTCTATCCAATTTCAAAGCGTATTATCTGGCGTGATAATTAATAATTGGAACAAAACCAGTATGATCAACAAACCCTCAGCTACGATCAATTGTCTCTGCATGCTAGCAAATATTGACGAATTCTGAGCAGTTTAGTCTATCCAATTTCAAAGCGTATTATCTGGCGTGATAATTAATAATTGGAACAAAACCAGTATGATCAACAAACCCTCAGCTACGATCAATTGTCTCTGCATGCTAGCAAATATTGACGAATTCTGAGCAGTTTAGTCTATCCAATTTCAAAGCGTATTATCTGGCGTGATCATCAATTAAAACAAAGCCAGTATGATCAACCAAACCTCAGATACGATTAATTGTCTTTTTGTGCTAACGCAAACATCGACGAATCATGAACAGTTTAGGTTACCCAATTTTTAAAACAGTAGACTGGACTAAGTCGTAGTTTGTTTTTCATGCACTTCCCGACTCTCAATATTCTCAATGTAACTTCCTTAACAAATTAGTAAGGATTAGAGTCATTCAGCAGATGATACAATGCAAATTCAACACAAAATGAGTTTCATATCGATAGCTTTTCTAGTATGAAAAAAAAAACTAAGAACTTAAAACCAATTTTAGTGGAAGGGGGCTAGAAGAAAAAAATAATAAAATATTCATCTCGAGGTTCTTGACAAAATTCAAAGAAGGATCTGGAATGTAATCGATCCTGACTTTTCTATTTTTTCACCGACGTGACGTGGCTTCCCTCTCTCTTTTCTGCAAATATTTTCATGGTGACTGCTCTGAGGAGCGTTCATTCTTGGTTCCCCGACCATATGAATTTAAGCGCGCTACTGGGTTGACATTTAGGTCCACCCTTTTTACTGTTGAAATAGTTAAATGTAACCACCACTTCTACTCCTGTCTGTGAAGCTCCTTTCAGTTTATTTGCTTCGCTGATAGCTACAATTAAAAATAAAATTGAATGCAAAGTCAATTACTATCTCCTGTCTTCTTGAACCCTATTCATCTTTTATCCTTTTCCTCAATATTCCATGCGCACTAGTGGCGACCCCACTTTGCTTAGGGTTGTAGCGGACACAAAGTCCATTACTATATTTATATTTGGGATTCGATACGACGTACGATCAATAAGGCACATGACACAGGAAATAAGAAACAACGAAGACACCAAAGGTAACCGAAATAAACATGTATTAACGAATGATACAAAATATTGGTTAAGAACGCATGCAAAGAAGGAGAAGAAGTTATTTCCCTTTAACTGTTAAACGTTCATTGGAAGAAAGTCAATGAAAGATAATTCTGAAAGGTAGGCTACATACAGTTGGTTGAGTTCCCATTGACGTTTGTATTGGGAAATGTGTGTGCACATGCATGTGTGTGTAAGAAATAAATTCGCGCCACTAGTTCTTACCTGCAATTAGTGCGGGTGTGTAAGAACGAGAATTATACAGATGTCCCTCTTCCACCTAGATAGCTCGAGTTAGGAAACACATGTCCCCACGATCACATGTCGAGATCGCAGGCTTAACTGGCGTACAACACGTATGTGCCCCCTTAAATAAGCGAGTCTAGCTGCGCAGTACAAAAAATAGGATTTTTACACGTGAACACTGGATGACCAGTCAGAATGGACCAATCACTGCCTGCTAACATAGCGTGTCTTGCAGATGAAAACATGTTATTTAGAATGCGTAGGGGTGAAAGTGTGAATAATAATATTTAACAAATATGCATGGAAATGTGGATATATATGTATGAGTGAATGTATGAACGCCACAGAACGCCCTTCAGTTGAAGTAATATATTCTAAGGAAGCGTTTTTTATCTTAAATAATTTTAAGGTTGAATTCTTCTTTTCCTTGGCCAGAAAGTCAATAGTGAGAAGGAATAAATAAATAAAAATGAAACCACAGTTTCGTTCAAGCAAATCAAAATGTTTACCTGACAGGAAAGAAACTGAGAATTTATATATAAAAAAAACTATTAAGAATTTAAAACCACTTTTATGAGTGATGTATCTTAAAAGAGATTATGCGTTGTGTTGCATTGGATATCGGCTCGGAACGAGAAATCGGGGAGCCGAGTTCGAATTCCAGCTGAATTCAATGCATTCACTTACGCGCAAATACCCTTGGGAAAGGTATTAATCCGCCTATTCCTTCCAGTTATGGGTTAAATAACAGGACAGATTGGGTTCTGTAGCTTTGGTCGGCAATCAGTCTACCGCAGAAAGCAATGGCAACCTACTGCGGGATAATCTTCTGCCCAGTCAGTCATGTCTCTTTTGAGACATGATCGCCCAAGAGTGTATCACGTATGGCACTCAACTGACTGACTGATCTTAAAAGAAAATTAAAGATCTAAAAATAAAATAGTTGAACTTTTTGGGACACATTGAACAAGCAAGGAAAATGAGCTTGGAAAATTTGACACAAACAACAAAGGAAAAGGATATATTGAGAGGCGAAAGAAACATAGAGTGACTTACCTAATGAGCTTTTGTAAAAAAAAAAAAAAAAAGGGATGACAGAACAAGGATAATTAAGGGTCAAACATTGCTTAAAGTTACAATATAGACAGTTAGTTGTGAAGTGCCATAATCGTTCATGTCCTGAAGGAGCACGTCAGTAAAAGAAGACAATTATTTTCCATGTTACCTTCATCATATGAAAAAAAAAAACGATTTCATAAAAAATTAAAAGTGTTTTTAAATTCTCATATGGACCCTTTAAAATATAATCATTGATTTATTTTTATTTTTATAAATAAAAGTTAAATGTTATGCTATATTTTGATTTTTGAAACAGTGAATGATTATTGTGTCTGTTGTTCTTCTCGAGTCCAGCACAAATCATCGACGAACAGCGGTGACCTTAAATCTGTAGACAAGTGTGATCTTCAGGGTGAAGGGCATAAAATGTCGACTCGTTTGTTTACAGCTTGTCGGGCTTTCGGGATTCAATTCGGTTGTAAAAACCGAATTCAAGTGAGTAAAAATAAATTTAAAAGCTCTGACAGGATTTTTAGTTCAACAATTAGTATTTTTATTTCACATTAAGAATGAAAATAATTTTTTCGTTTACAATTTTTAAAATGTCTCTAGTATACTCTGTCACAACCGGAAAACTCATTCATTTGATTTTTTTGTTTGATTATACAGTTTTAAAATTATTTTCTAATATTTATGAACATTAAATAAAGCTCGATTTTTCTTTCTTTCTGTTATATAAAAATTAAATCTTTTATTTGGCCTCGATTTTCAGTGAAGCATTAGAAATTTATTACCACAACTGTTTTTTCTTTTTCTTTTTTTAAATTCATGGGACAAAAAAACTTGAAAACTTCAACTGTTAGAAAAACAAACATTCGTTATTTATTTTATGATAAATGATCATTTTGACACATGACATACGTGTTTTTTTTTTAAAATTCGATGGTCAACCAACAGTTTGTCTCTCAAATTTGAAATTTATTTTTATTATTTTATTTTATTTTATGTTTATTTATACAAATAAACCATCAGGAACGCTAACTAATTAATTACATTTTAGTTTTGAAGTTTTATCTATTAATTACGGTTTTCGAGTAACATTATCTGTATGGATTCATACTCAAAATGTTGCACCTTGAAAAAGAAATAAATATTAACTGTTAAAAGTAGAGACCCTACCCCGCTTAACTGATCGTAGTGTAGGAATGAACCAAAATGACCTCAGGTCGGATACTACTACCATGCAGAGAATACATTGTTTCTTTTACCCTCTCTGTCTCTAAATAACTCCTAAGAACTAAGATACCCAAATCTATTCCCTTTTCTTTCTCTGCTACTATTTCTCTTTCCCCTACTCTCTCTATCTCCCTGACCCATGCTTGACCTAAAGGATTGGCCAGTCCCTCTCTGGCTTCTAAGCAGGCAACATGTGTTCTCTTGCCAGCAGACACTTAACAGGAAAGTATGTAAAAATAAGAAAATAAAATATTCCTCTCAACGCTAATATTTATATCCACTTCTTTGTCAATTATACCCACAAAGATACCAAATAGAATAGATTTTTTTTTAAATTTAAGATTCTGTGCGAATTGTTTGTAAATGTAAAGATGGTTGTGTGAGAGTGACACTTTTTTTCTAAAGTCAGGTTCAAACTTAATAAAAATAATTTTGTTCCTTCAAAATGTTTGTTATTAAGAGGAAAGAAAAAAAAAATTAAAGTATTTCTAAGAGACATGATGACAGCCTGGCTGGAGTCACTGGACAAAAGATTTTCCCACAGTAGGTTGCAATTACTTTCTGCGGTAGACTAGTTGCCAACCAAGGCTATAGAACCTGTCCTTTTATTGAACCAATAGCTGGAGGGAGAAGTGACAGATAAATGATTAATGCCTTTCTTAAGGGTATTTGCACATAAGTGGATGTAATGAATTCAATTGGAATTTCAACTTGGGTCTTCGATTTCTCATCCTGAGCTATTTTTTTTTTCGGTGAAGAACACATTAATTTGGAAATTTTTGCAAAAATCAAATGATTGTTAGATTTTAATTAAACTTTTAGGACTTATTCACAAACAAAAAATTATTTTGAAATTATTATTTTTAAACTTTTAATTGATTGAATATATATATATATATATATATAAATAAAGAATATTATCGTCTGAAGGAAAATCTTTTTTCCTTGAATAATGAATTTTTCAACAGTTATTTTTATTTTTAATTATAAGAATTTGTAAAATTTCAAAAATATTTTTAAAATTCTTCAGAGCTTTGTTGCAGTTAAGTTATTAAGTTAATAAGTGAAAACTTTACTGAATGAAAATTGAAAAGTTTAATACGAATCTTCAAGTCAAAAGATATTTAAAATAATAATTAACTTTTTTGTGTGTAAAATTTTTTTTCTTTTTTCTTTTTTAAATATGGTATTTAGTGTGTGACATTAAATGGTCACATGTTTCACAGTTTCTTCCTTTTACAGGATCAAATGCATCTGGTTGTCATCAATCACTTCATGTGTCAGAATGATATGACCTCCGGAATTAAGAAATACTTTTATTCTAAAACTAGTAATACTTGTTTCAAATTAGATTAATTTAACTTTAAATTTGCTAATTTTCCAAAAATATTGTGTCACAGATGTATATTTTATTTTTATATGATTTTTAAAACCAAGAATCAACTTTTGTTTACAAACTTGTCAACATGAACAAAAAATTAAAAACACTTTTGAAAACTCTAAAAACGTTGAGATTCTAATCAACATAATTTCTATTTAAAATACATTAATGTTTTTTGCTTAGTGGAAATATTAAATGTACTCCTTTATCTTTCAATTAAAACTAAAATGAAAGCTTCAAGAAGGCTTTTTTATTTTTGAAAATTCACTTTAATACTTGGGTATTGAAAATGAGTGAAGGTACCTATGCAAAATTACAAACGAGACTCAAGCACTGCAGGAAATTTCAAAAGAAAAAATTGTATTACACAAAAATGATACAAAAATGATACAAAAAATTACACAAAAATGATACAAAAATTTTCATCAAAAAATACAGTTTGGGGAAAAGAAAAGTTTTTGAAAAATACAAAAAAGAGAAAACAATTCAAGAAACCAGTAAAAAACAAGTTCAACCGCCTTTGAGAAAAAACAAGAGCACCTTTATCCCATGAGCATCTCTGGGACATATAGTAATTTTTAAAAAGTCCCTTTTAAAATCGCACTGTTCATACTTGGGAAAATTTCCAACCACAGGAGAATTTTCACTTGACCTTCATAATTCTCTCTTCAACTGGCTGATAACTGGTGCCTTCTTAATGATCTCTTCTTGATGTCAAATGCTTTCTACTCTAATGTTGATTTGACTTGTCCCCTTGCTGTCAAAAGGTCTTCTCCTTTACATTTACTGACCTGAGCTTTATATATTTGTAAAAATGTGCTCATAAGCACCCTTCACCCCATTTGGGTGGTTACTAGAGCTAGAGACTACATCTCTCATTGATCAGTATATACAAAAAATAATTTTCCATAAACTTGAAATAGATCCTTCACAAATTTTGATAGGTTTTAGCTGCAAGCCAAAAAAGATGTACAGATGTGTGTAGCCATTTTTTACACAAAATGTCTGGCCTTCATAAAAATACAATTCTCTCAAAAGAACATGTATTAAAAACCAACCTAGATGATTAAATATTTATTCAAAATTTTTAAAATAGTAAAAATAAAATTTTTATAACTTAGAATGATGACCTTAGCTAATTTGAGAGATGATTTATTTTTTTAATGTCCAACCCTGATAAGCCAAATGAATGGAAACTGTAAATAATTATGGAACTATTTCATAATAAATCTAGCCAGGTAAAAGGCACCCTAGAAGTAGAGCACTCTATGAGGATTGAGTTCTAACTAGTTGAAATGACAAGGAGAGTGCTTAAGTTTTATATTGAGGTCAAGAGAGGTGAGCTTCGGTAAGATACAGATCTGGTTGTGGGTTCTATTTCAACCAATAGTACCTATTACAAAAATATTGTGTTTATTTACAATCTCTGCCTATAAGTTTGTAACTGTTAGTCAAGTTATTTTAAAATATTGGCTTTGTAACCTCACGTTCAAAAATTTGTGGACAAGTCGCTTAAAAGGACATCAGATCTAACAACAGTTTCTCCTGCAAAGAGGGATTAGGGAGCAAATCTTGCCAAAAAGTACATCTTTTTCTTTAATAACATTTCTCAAATATTCAGGATGATAGACGAAAATAAAATACTGTGTAAAAAAAAAAAGGAAAAAGATAAATGGAGTGTCTACTCATTATGGCTATTCACTGAAAAATATTTGTATGTGTGTGTGTGTGTGTGTGTGTGTGTGTATATATATATATATATATATATATATATAATTAATGTAGACAGTTGAAGAAATTTGATACTGAGCATTCTATGACAAAAACTTGCTTACTTCAAAAGCATTTCTGTATTTTTTTTATGATTTTTATGACACACTCCTGATACAGGAGAAATATTTATAAAAAAATTTATAAAAAAAATACAAGCCTTCTCTTAACAAAACAACATGAAAGACCTAAGACACACACATAGACACATGAGATTCAAACACGAAAAAAACATAACACACACACCCACACACACTAAATTCAAATCGTATCCCAAAACAACAAGAACTAGATGACCTGCACAGTAGAATTGAATGAAAATCAATGGAAACAATTTTGAAGTATAAAGACGAAATCAAATTTCGCAAGTCAGTGAAAAAATTGTTAGAGTCAAAAAAGGTGACAGGAGAAACTTAACATGCAAGTGTGAATAAAAAACAACATGCACACACACACACACACACACACACACGACCTGTCTGACCTGCCTGCCACTTGACTTAACTATTTATGCACAATACTTTGACCATCAGAAAAACAAACAAATCTCGATTTGTGAAATCACAAATTTATTTGCCTGAAGAGAGTCAACTTTAGACTCGAAACACATGTAGTGACACAAATACCATTATGGACACTTAATATATCATACAAAAAGCAAGTAATATTAATAATAATAGCAACAATAAACCTACACTTTAAACAAAATGTTCATGGCTTCTCAGACTTTTTTATATATATATAATCCCTAACTGGTAACATGACTTGAAGTTTCATGCACAGCACAATCTTCAGATGCTGAGTAAGGACTAAAAATCTAGATTACATAACAGTCAATCTGTACCCAGCACCTAAAGATTGTGTTGTGCATGAAACTCTGAGTTGTGCTACTAGTAAGGAATAATATGTATCTTAATATATATTTAATAACTGTTATATTACATTGAGCACTATTTTATTAACACCAGTATTCAATATGCAATATCTTGTCTGCACACACATTTTTGTTTGATTAAAATAATTTTAAAACTTTATTTTAAGAATATTAATAAAAATAACAATACCTTCTCTTTTTCAGTCCACCATTGCACCTACCATTTTTCATTTATCCAACACGTTACAACAGAACTATTCAACGGCCCCAAAACAATGTGTAAGTTTTCCTGTAAACCTTTTTTCCTTTCTCTTTTGCTATTTTGCATTTCTCTCATATCAGTTTAACGAAATAGATTCTGCTTTATATTAATGGGGTTTTCTTTTCCAGTTGCAGTATGGTGGGCGGCATACAGTCACGCTTTTGTCTGGTGATGGGATTGGACCAGAACTTCTGAATCACGTCAAAACCGTCTTCAGGTAAAAGTCGTTTGAAATTAACTTTTAGATTATTAGCTGCAAATTAGTCAACCTGAAACTTCACAATTTCAACATAAAATAATTTGGTGTGTCATGCTGTTCTCCAACTGTGGAAAAGAGTTAAAAAATAAACCAGTGAAAAAAACTCATCAATTACATGTCATTTGAGGTGGCCAAATCCAAATGTTTTCTAATAATAAACTTTTTTTTAGAAGATGAAATATAAGAGCTTAAGTATTTATTATCATCAGCTTAAGAAGATTTTTGTATTTGGCTATGTATCTCTTTTAAACTGCAAAGTATATTGTCTTTTGAACAGGAGTAGAGGTTTATCCATTGTTTCCTGTTTAGGATGGGGTTTCCTTTCCTTCTAAAGTCTACTTCAACTCTATACTTCTAACATCTCTAGCTTAACTCAGAAATTTTATTTATTTTACATTTTTTTTTCACTAAGAGTAGATAGGTTTGCCTGTCATCTGATTCACACTCCTCGTCAGTTTTTGAACAGGAGTAAAGTTTGCCCCCTTTTTTTTTCCTGTTTAGGATTGGGTTTCCAGTTTCTTCTAAAGTGTTCTCATTCTCTTTCACTCCCATTACCTCCTCGTGTCTTAGTGACATTATCGCCTTACTCAAGGGAAATTATTTAAAAAAAAATTTTTCTGCAGCTCAAGCATTTCTTTTACTTTATTTAATTTATTTTTTCTTTTATTTAGGTTTGCTGGTGCTCCTGTAGATTTTGATGAAGTAACGATCAATGCTTCGACCTCGGATGCTACATCCATGGAAAAAGCTTTGCTCTCAATCAAGAGAAATGGTGTAGCCCTTAAAGGTAAGTTTTATATATAAAACTATTAACACTTTCACTGCTGCATTGCTATAGCATTGTTGCCAGGCTGTGCTGGCCTACTTTGGGAAAAATAGGAAATTGTCATTTAGGGGAAATAAATGACTAAGGGATTTCTCATGGATGTGGATATTTGGATTACAATCAGATGCTCTGCAGTACAAAATATGCTAAATGAAACTCAATACCAATTATTGTATACTACTATATACCTACGTTAGTTTGAAAATAGCACTAATTTTAATGCATTTAAAACAAACTTGCTTTCCTTTATTTGTCTTTCATGGATTTCCGGGAGAATGATTCATTATTTTTGGCTTGCAAAATTCATTTTTATAACCTGTGATTGTTCTTTTCAAAATTGGATAATTTATTTTTGTATCTGAGCAGATAATTACAGATGGAAACACACTTCAAAAGTCATCCAAACATTGTAGCAGTTCACACATTTGTTTTCAAATGCTTCACAGTGCTCATGAAATAGATGAACGATCTGTGTGATATGCTCTGGATTATCTTTAATCGGTGTTTCAATTTGATTATCCTTAACACGTGCAGAAACATTCTCTGTCTTCCAGATAAAAATTTTTCACTTCTGAATCGAGTGAACTATTCTGAACAGTACTCTCTTTGCTGTTTGTGCAGTATTTATCCTTTCTTGGACTAAATGCATATCATATGACAAAAATGCACCCCCCACATATTCAATGTAAAATCATTTAATCCACACATAAATTGTATAGAAAGAGATGTTGAGTTGTCACCTTTCAGGATATGTATATATGCTGGGGTGTACATTGTAGTGCAGTGGATATCAGCTTGGAATGAAAAATTAGAGAGCCGAGTTTGAATTCCAGTCAAATTCATTTCATTTGATTATGCACAAATGCCCTTGGGAAAGGTATTAATCCATTTTTTTCTCTCCAGCTATGGGTTGGATAGTAGGACAGATTGGGTGCTGTAGCCTTGGTTGGCAGTCAGTCTACCACAGAAAGAAATGACAACATACTGCGGGAAAATTTTCTGCCTAGTCATGGACCGAAAGAGACATGATCGCCCAAGCGTGTGTTATGTATGGAACTTAACTGACTGATATATACTATAAATTCCAGTCTAATGTAAAACAAATTCATGTGTTCCAACATCACCCATTAAAAAAAGAAATTACAAACTTTTATTGCAACTCAATATTGATAAACTTTTTTTTTCATATTGAAAGTTAAGGAATTTTAAGCTCTTCACTCGCATGCATGTCTCAGTGATAAGGCAATGAACTTACAGTCCAAAAGGACTATGGATCGGTTGCAAGAACCAGGTGAAAATAGTCCCATAAAATATGCAGTAGATAAATAACTATTTTCACTTTTAGTTTTCAAGTGAAAAAAGGATTTGACATAAAGGTTATAATCCCCATTGCAGGCACATTTGTGTTTGTTCAATACCTGCAGAGCCCACCTGTAATTTATACTGCAACTACACTGAGTGGACCTTAGTTACAGTTTCTAAAGAGAGCGCATTATTTAGTGTGTTCAGCAGTCTGAACAAGGCCAGGACATTGCCTTGTGACTTCATGCTAGCATAACTGTTGATGGCTTTCAAAGCATCTCATTTACCCATTTTCACTCAGAAGGCTTCGGTCAACCTGTTGTATGGTTTTCAGGCACTTTCCAAAGGTGCCACACACTGGGATTGCCTCCTCCAGACCAATAACATCAAGAAATCACCTTCCTAACAAATAGACCAAAAACTAACCCAGGCCTCATGGTCAGAAAGCAAACATTCTAACCACTTGGCCATGTACCCATATATATGTTGACATATATATGCCAGACCTTACATCTCTTTGCTTTGTTGATATATTTTTTTTGTTTTTTACAGCTTATCAATCTATTAGCATATTATTTATAGCCAGAAAATATTTTTAGATCATAAGAACATTTTTAACCCTCTAGGGCCATTCGTATCATATTAAGGGGGATCTGTTTATTACTTCATAACAATATAGAACTGATCCCCCACTTTATGACAAGTAGAAGCCTTAATCATATTATATTATTAACCCTCTAGGGCCATTCGTATCATATTTGATACAGTATGAAAACAAGCCTTGAAAGAAATATTTTCCTGAAAATTTTTTTAAGAGAAATATTTTATAAATTTCAAATGAAAGCAGTACTGACTGCTCAGTCAATGAATACCAAATGTTTCCTTATAGGGAAATACCAAATGTTTCCTTATAGGGAAATACTGTATCAAATATGATACGAATGGCCCTAGAGGGTTAAAATAATGATTTACTAACACAATAATTAACCTATAGCTGGTGGGGAGGAGGAGGAGAAGTGGATTAATTCCTTTGCCATGGGTATTTGCACATAAGTGAATATAATGAACACAACTAGAATTGGAACTCAGCTTTCCAACTTCCAGATACAAGCTATTAACCATTACACCATCCACACATCCAAGTTTACAGCACCTGGTATTCCTAAGCAGTTACTCCTGTAGGTACTGGCCATGCTCAACATTGCTTAACTTGGGTGATTGTATGTTTCAATGTGATCTGGCTGTAATCTTTTGTCTCTTTGCAAACCCAGCAGAAATTTGTAGACAATTGACTGGGATGTCCTACTCTATCTGTCGTACTCATTTGACTTTGCACCTTCAGATTACCTCTAATTTCAATTTCTTCAAGATTCTCTTAATGGGAAGAATTCCAGTTCTCTAGAAGCCTACAAAAACCATGTAGACAAGTTCATCATCCAAAAAGATGCAAAGTTCTGAGAGAATGGAATCATGTCGTAGAACAAAATGGCATGTATGTGGTTGATTAAATGTACAGGGTGGTCCAAAAGTAGGTGGACATTAAATGAAAACCTTTATTTTGAGATTACCTATAGAATTAGAGGCTTGTGAAATGCTCGTTTCCCAAGAGGCTGCTCTTATGAACTCTTTTGAATTGTGAATAAACGCTTTTTTTTTTTATGATCCTCTGTGCAGATAATTTGGGTCAGTTTTTGGAGCATTAAGAATTGAGCCATTGGCATTAAATGCAGTAAATGGTTTGTCCCTTTGGTGCTTGAGTACCAAATGTTTCAATCCATTTTGTTTTAATGGTTTCAAAATTTTGAAATTTCCAATACTCTTTTAACACCCATTTTCTTTCATCAGTATTTAAATTATTTGCCATTATGAGTTCTCTGAAAAGAAAACAGATTAAATTTAGATAAATTTAATTATAAATTTTAAAATAATGGAGCAAAAATATAATAGTTATAATGAACACAATTGTAATAACATAACTGATACATAAACGTATTCCACCTACTGTCCATCTGCTTTTGAACTGCCCTGTGTGTACAAATATTGTTGAAATACACTAAAAAAACAATACAAATCTTTGTTCGAGTCCAATACAAATCAGTAATAAACCAAAATCAAGATGGCTCTAACTTATGAGGATTTTTTTATGATTAATCACTTAAGGACTAATAAGTCAATAACAAAAGTTACTCAATCCTAAGAAAAAGGGACAATGCTCATATGGTGAAATTGGGAAAGAGTCATTTCCTATAGGCTCCTTTTGAAGAACTAGAGGATTAATTAGAACAAGTACTGCTCTTATTTATACCAACTGAAGGCAACAGATGAAGAAAAGCATTGGAAATTAAGGGAAAGAGCATAATATTCCATCATAATAATGCTGCTAGACCTCGTTTCTTTGGTGGTGATCAGGCAAAAAATTTTTAAAACTTGTCTGACAGGATTTCAATCATCCACTATATTCACCACACGTTACACTTTTGGGTTACCATTTATTCCAGTCTTCATAGAATTTTCATGAAAGCAATTCCAGGTCCCTGGAAGACTACAAAAGGCACCTAAAGTAGTTCTTTGCTGAGAAAGATAAAAAGTAGTCACTACAAACCAAATAAAACTCTTGATTAATCTGATAGCTTAATTGTTATGCTACTGTAGTTATATGTCTGTTGTAATCTGTTTCATGTCCCTCTCTGTCATGTCTTTGTCCTTGAATCCCACAGATGACTTGTTGAAATATATTCCTTGCCGTCTGGTAATCTTCATTTTGCCACACACCTCTAGTGCCACCTGCCAAATTCCCACTAAAAACAAAATCTGCCTGCTTTTATGTATACTTCATTTATGCAGATTTTGTCACACCCACCTACATTTGGTCTTAAGGCATTCAGTAATTTATATGACCATGTATGGCACAGGGGATTCCGTACCGCTTTCATCTTGCAGATAGTCCATGTCAACTACAGCTAAAGCCACTGTATTTTTTTTTTTAGTTTTATTTCTCTAATTGGTCCTTGTTCATTGCCTTTACAGGGAATATTGAGACCATAATGAATGATCCTAGTCAAAGATCTATGAATGTTTCACTCAGGTAAGATTCTATGTTTTTGTTTTCTTTTTACTTTCTCCAAACTCCAGTAAATATACGTCTCCATTTGTTTCTGTAGCGATGAGTGAACAAAATACAGATTTGAAAGCTTGATGATTCTGAAGATAGTGTATGCAAAAGTTATGATCGTCTTAAGCCCCACCCTGTAATGACATCTTCATAGATTAAAATATACGGGTCAATTACTCAGGTTAAATGAACTAACCACAGATTGCCTTTGGAGAATTCAGTTTTATGTACAATGTAATTGTTTCAAACCTCATAATGAGATAAGCAGACATTGTAAATGATATTGGCATGGAGAGTAGAATTGTCAAGCCAAGTTCAAGTTCTAGACTAGTGTGTTACTTTCACTTTCACACTAATGATCTTAGACAACAAATGTTTATGCCTTTTGTTATGCATTGGAAGTTGTAACAAAAAGAAAAATTGATTTACCAAAACACAGAGCTAAATCACAAACATATATTTAATTTATGAAAAAACACAAAATAAAATATATACAAATATACAATTGTAACATTCAAACAGAAAACATAGAGTTTACTACTGGCAAAGTGTTACAAGGGTGAAGAAGAAAGGGTAACTATTGTATGTGCTATCACTGGAAATCCTCAAATATGTGTATATATAGATTAATTTTTAGTTCGGTCAATGAAAATATTCAAAAACTCTATTTATCAATTTAGTTCCAGAAGGTCTTCTTTTTGGATTTTGTTGGTCAGTAACTTTTCCTAGAGGTTCTTTCAGCTGGATATAATAATCCACGAATCAAACCCAGAGTTGATAATGCCAGAAATTGCCTTTTTACAACTGACAACCCTTTTCAAAAAAACCTATTTTTATAGGGGTAGCATCTAATTAGCATATTTCTTGAATCATCTAGATTTTTCTTGAATATACTGGAATGATCTAGAATCTTCCAAACATTCTATTTCTAATTTCTCTATTTTACAACTACTTCATGAATGAAAACTTTTTTTTGTATTAACAAGTGGGACTCAGTAGAATCCCTTACTATAAATTTTAACCTTTTCATTGACTTTGTTAATATTTTTTATATAGAAATCCACCCTCGTAACACTTTCCCAGCCCCCAAATGGAGTATCTGCGCAGAAGCTACCCACTCCTCACTTTCCAATCTTGATCGAGTTCAAAAGCATCCCGGAGTCCTTGTTGGAGAAGAATTCTTTCTCACCCTCCAACCTCTGTTTCACAAGTGGGATGTGGGGAACCTCTCATGGCTCTTTTGCTACTCTCATGAAAAGTGCTCCATCATGTCTAATCTTCATGGCTAGGACCCACCATACCTCTTACATAGTAGCAAACCACTCATATTCCATCCTCAAGAAGTAAGTTCCACTCAAACAACTCCTTTCCTACGAATCACTGTCCTGTGGAACTGCATACAGCCACATCCCATTGAAACACAACTTCCTGTATGGTCAATAAAGTTAAGCAATATCAAGCCTGATCAGTGCTTGTGAATACCAGATGCTGTAAGCTTGGATGTGCAGGTGGTGTAATGGATAATGGCTCAGAATTTTTAATCGGAGAGCAGAGTTCCAATTCCCATTGAGTTTGTTATATTTACTTATGTGCAAATATTCTAAGGAAAGGTATGAATACGCCTCTTCTCCCCCCGAGCTATGATTTAATTAGTAAGACTTGTATCACTAAATCATTATTATATCACTAATCATTATTAAAAAAATGTGATAAAATATTGAGATTTTGGCATTAAATAATCCATATAAAAAAAACAACCAATCAACCTGTTGAACCAACAAAGGGGATGTCTTCCCAATTACAACAACCATAACCCTCTCCAATTCTAGATTTAACTGTTATCTTCCCCTTCTATCAATATAAACTACCCCTTAATGTAACCCACTACTATGAGTGGCTCAGTAATCTCAGTAGTTCATTTAACATGACTTTTTTTTAATTGTAAATGAATTCTTTAATGTCTTCATACTCAGCAATATAGCTTCAATTTTCAAACTCTGGTCTTCTTTACAGAAATAATCTCAAACTGTGGGCCAGTATTGTACATTGCAAAACTATTTCCGGAATCAAAACCAAACATGAAAACATTGACATTGCTATCATCCGTGAAAACACTGAAGGTGAATATGCCAATCTTGAACATGAGGTAAGTCCATGCAACGAGTGAATGAGATGTTAGCTAGCCACTGTTATTTGAGACATTAAAATTACAATCAAAGTTCTATTCATATTCAGTTAAACAAAAACCTGCTTGTTTAGGATTAAGTGTGGTTGTTTTTAGCTAATATCTCATTGTTTATCCACTTGATAAGAATGGTGAAGCTTGATATGCTGCTCGTGATCTTTTGAAAGCATTTGACAGGGTTTGGCATACTGGCCTTCTGTGCAACTCCTGAGCTATTGTATTTATGGACGATTTTTTGATTTAATCTAATTGTTCCTATCATGAAATAAAGTTTGTTTTGAATGGGTAAGCTTCTAGATCCTTTTATACGAACGCGGGCATCTCTCTAGGTTCTATCCTAGGCCCTACACTTTTTCTGAGCTTCCTGATATAATCTGTTCCCAAGTAGGCATTTATGCAGATGACACCATCCTTTACTCACATCTCTATAAGAAATCTGCCAATGCTGACAAAGTAAAGCTGGCTGCTACCCTTCAAAAGGACCTCCAATCTGGGATTGAATGAGGTAGGAAATGGCCCATGAATTTTAATGCCTTCAAAATGAATCTCCTCTCCTTTAACCGCCATAGAGAAGCTTTACTGCCTACCATCAGAATGGATGACATAGGTCTTCTAGAGAACAACACACTGAGTCTACTTGGCCTCACCCTCTCAAATGACGTCTCTACATCAAATCCATAGCTGCTTATATTACTAGAAAGGTTGGCCAGGAAGATTTTCTCATCAGAATCCATTTTGCACATTCATAAATCTACCATTTGTCTGTGCATTAAATACTGTTGCCTGCCATATTTTGTTGGGTGCTCCACCTATCTATCTTGATGTTCTCGACAAAATCCAAAAGAGGATCTGCAATATAATCGATCCTGATTTGGCATCCCACCTTCAGTCACTTTCTCATCGACGTGATGTGGCTTCCCTCTGTTTTTTCTATAAGTATTTTCATAACAACTGACAAGCTTTTTTCCCCGGTTTCCTGATCACATCTATTTACACATGCTACTCCATTAGCATCTAGGTTTCACCCTTTTACCGTCAAAATAGTTAAATGTAACTGCCTTTTCTACTCTAACAGTGTCTTTTCTCCTACTTCTCATTTGTGGAACTCCCTCCATTTTGCTTGCTTTCCTGATAGCTACAATCTCCAAAAGTTTACATGCAACATCAATTGCTATCTTCTATCTACTTGATTCCAATCCATCTCTTATCTTTCTTTGACATCGCCTGTTCCTTGTTTTTTACTCACTGTAACCCCATGCGCACCAGTGGCGGTTCTGCCTTACTTGGGGTGAAATGATAATAAAAACAAAATTTCATCCTTCTTTCCACTCGCTCAATACATAAGGAAACAGATTTTGTAATTTGTCAAATATTTCACATTAATTATTTTAAGCTCTATATTTTTGATAATTTGTATGAAATTGTTTTATACTCAGAATAACGAAATTTTTAATCTTTAGCACTTCGCATTATTAATATTACTTCTCTTTTCACTGCATTCTCTTTCAGTGCTTTTCAGTTGCCATATTCTTATTGTTAATTTTATTCAAAGTTATTTTCTGCTGCCATAGCAGGATATGACAACACAACTATGAATTTCAAATTTAGGAATCAGTTACCTTCATTGGTAATATAAAGGTTAACCTTTGCACCTGCAAAACATGGTGTGTCAAGAGGACACTTATTCTCTTGACACTGTTATTACTGTATGCACTGCTGACAATGTTTATTGTTTTAAAAAGCAATGGTTAGAATTTTAATAAAACAAAAACATGAAAGTGGATTTATTTTTGAGAATTGACAACAAAGTTATTAAACATTATATATTTATTAGATTGCTTATTTACAAGAATAATTTTATGAGATTATAAAATATGTAAACCAACTATAATAAAATATTTATTATTTACCATTTTATAAAGAAGTAAATCTGAAAAGACGTGTTTTATTTGTAAATTTATAAAAATGTCTTTGAACAAGAAAATTTAAATTAATGCAATGATGAGTGACTGAAATTCTGACTTTCACTTTCATTTGCTCTTGCCACATAAATTCACTGAAATAGGTTTAGAACATCTGTTCCTATTACATATTTTAATAACTTTCTCATTCTTTATTTTTTTTATAAATTATTAACTAAACTGATTTCTTTCCAAGTGTATTTCTTTATAAAATGGTAAATAATAAATCTTTATAAAATGGTAAATAATAAACCATCACATTCTACTTGGTTCACATATTTTTATAATCTTGTAAATAAACATTGCTGAGGAAGTCAAAAGTGTATACATTAATAGAAGGGTCAATGGAATATCTGTCTTTTTAATACACTATTTTCTTTCCTTTTTCTTTCTGTATGCACAAACATTAAACATTACCAAATATTCTTAATGTGTTGTTTCAAAGAATAACCAAGAATATCAATTAATAAAAATATAACATATGTCGTGAAAGATATTCCTTTGACACTGCTACTACTGTGTACACCTTTGACTTCCTTAGCAGTGTTTATTGCTTTACAAAGCTATGATTAGAATTTAAATAATGTATGAAAGCTGAATTATACATCATTGTTTTTCTCGAGAATTGGCAACAAAGATATTACACACTATTTTACTTATTTACAAGAAAAATTTTATATGTACAAGATTATAAAATATGTAAACCAACTATAATAAAATATTTATTATTTACCATTTTATAAAGAAGTAAATAGGAAAAGAAAGGTTTTATTTGTAAATTTATGAAAAATGTCTTTGAACAAGAAAATTATAGAAAACACTGCAACAAGAAACTATATATTTTGAAAAAATGCATTTTTCGGGTTTTCCTTTTACTTGTGCATACCACTTAATGTCATTTAAAGAGGTCAAGAACATGTCTCCCTGTTAAATATTTTTATTATTTTTGTAATTTTTTTTTATAAATATTTTAATAAAAAGATTTCTTTTCAAATTTGTTTCTTTATAAAAGGTAAATAATAAATATTGCTTTGTACTTGATTCACGTCTTTTTTGCAGACACAAAGTTTAAAAATTGCCGAAATATTTTTAACAAGCAACATCCGTATAAGCGCGGCTTCTTTTTTCTTTCTTTCGGCCCTTTATAGAGAAAGTCAAATTTTTGTCTAATTCATTAAAAAAAAAAATATTGTATATTAGGAAAACGTTGTCTCCCTTTAAATTAAAACGCGTTTTGAGCAGTACAAGGGCGATAATTCTGACATTAACAATATTCTTCTATGTGCCTTGTCTTTTCAAGTTGTGGACGATCATGGCTCTCCACACTTTCTTGTCCTTTGTAACTCTTAATAAATTTTGTCTTTTTGCTATTTTTCCAAATCCCTTGTTCTGCTCGCCATTAATTTACATAAGCTCGTTAGGTAAGTGATACACTGCTTTCCTCTGTCCCTCTTGCCTTTAATATATTCTGTGAGTATCAGATTTTCTAAGCCTTCTTTCCTCATTATGTGACCTAGAAATTTTAACTCTCTTTTTCTGATATTTAACTTTTATTTAAATTTTAACTCTCTTTTTCTGATATTAAATGTAAGTGCACTTTTTGTTTTGATTTTCTCTAAAACTTACGTGTTTAATCAATGTAATTCTTGAGCCACTTTTCACTCTCTTGTCACTCTGAACATTTTTTTTTCTTGGTATCTCTCCAAAGCGCTGCCTCACCATCCACTTGCTCCAGCCCATGGAGTATGTCGCACGTTGCTTTCTCCTGTCACTCTTTCCCTCTATCCATCTCCTGAGTATTAGATTCTCCAAGTCATCCTTCCACATTATGTGTCCCAGAAACTTCAGCTTTCTTTTCTTGATGTTAAGTATAAGTTTCCTTGTCATTTGCATCCTCTCAAAAACCTTATCATTGCTCCCATGTTCAGTCCATGGTATGCTCAGCATCCTTCTGTAGAACCATATTTCTGTTGCTTCAAATCTCTCTTTCATTTTTGAGTAGATTGTTCAGCATTTGCTGCCATATAGGAGGACAGATATTACAGCAGTCCAGTACTTTTTTTTTTGTTGCTTACAAAATCTGTCTCACAATGCTCTGTATTCTTGGCCGTGTGAATGCACCGTTAGATCTCAGTGTTGCACTTTCCATCCTGTCAAAACACTTCCCAGGTATTTAAATTTCTGCACCCGCTTGATTTTAGTATTCCCAACCTTTTGTCGGAATTTTTGGCTTTTTTTTTTTTTTTTTTTTTTTTTTTGCTAATGACCATGTATTGAGTTTTCTTTTAGTTTTAGTCCTTTCTTCTCACTTTCCTTTGCTACCTTCTGTAGGAGGTCCTATATTTTCTTTTCTATGCCTGTATCATGGGCTACCACTAATCCCTATCTCTTGTCACTCTTAACACTTTTTCTCTTGGTAACTTTCTCAAACTTTGTTCCACCATTAACTTGCTCAAGTTCATCAAGTAAGTCTCGCATTGCTTTCCCCTGTCTCTCTTTCCCTCTATCCATCCCATGAGTATTAGTTTCCTCAAGCCCTCCTTCCTTATTACATGTCCTAGAAAATTTAGCTGATTTTAAGATTATTCAATTGTGAGGATGCAATTCTTAGTTGATAATGATTCTGTAATCCAGTCATTGCTTGAAATAATAATGTTGACGGCTTTTTGTTACTCTGTGTTGTTTATTTACTTTCAGAATGTTAATGGCGTTGTTGAAAGTCTGAAAATCATTACAGCCCAAAATTCCACTCAGATTGCTGAATATGCATTTGACTATGCTGTTCGTCATGGCCGCAAAAAGGTGACTGCAATCCACAAAGCAAATATTATGTAAGTAGAAGAGGATTTGCCTTTTTTTACTTATTTTTGCTTGAAAATCTTTTTGAACTTTCCATGAAGGATACTATCTTGTGTCTGACAGTTCCTGGGTTTGACATATGCTGAGCTGGAAACACAAGTGCAGGAAAGTAAGTAGTTTATAATTTTGTTCTAAATGAAATATAATAAAAAAAATGAAATATCAATTCAGAAAAAGGTATAAACCTACATCATGTATAGTGCAACTCCTGAATTTTTTTCATGAAATCCTGATTATTTCATTTTTTTTTTTTTTAATCGTATCACCCCGAGCAAGGCAGTAACGCCACTGATGTGCAGGGGGCTATGTAATAGTGAAAAGATTGGAAAAGAGAAAGCCGGAAACCACATCCTAAACAGGGAACAAGGGATGAGCCTCTTAACCTGTTCAATAGACGTGGGTGGAGTGTGAACCGGGCAATAGATAGATCTATCTACTGCAATTGAAAAAAAAAAAACAAAGTGAGAAGATTTGAAAAGAGAAAGCCGGAAACCACATCCTAAACAGGGAACAAGGGATGAGCCTCTTAACCTGTTCAATAGACGTGGGTGGAGTGTGAACCAGTTGCTGAGAAGAATTGTTCAGATATGAAAGTTCATGAATAATGTTTTAGCTCATGTATAAGGAAACCCCAGCTTCTGAGCAATACCAGTAGGACTACTGTAGTAGAATATTGCTGTAGTGGGCATCATCTTCGACATATTTTATAGCAACTAGTCTTCATTCTTTTTTTGTATAAAGCTACCTCAATAAAGCATCCCTTACCGGGAAATATCTGATACGAAGATTTAGAGACCATATTTTTGTTTTCATTCATGCCTGACAGTCATAGCTTCTTTGTCCTCAGCCTGTTTCCTTCGTAGTCTAAATTTCTTCCCTTTTGTCGCTAAATGAAGAGCAAAACCACATTCCCTGTGTATGCCACTTAAAATCAATAAATACTTTATGTAAATGAAATATTAATAGACTTTTTTCCTATTTCAAATTGTTATTCATCTTCATTTTGCAAGTGTTTGCATCACCTTTCCAATGACAACCTTTATGTCAGGATTACCAGTACATAATGCAGGCTGTCCCATGAGATGTGCTACATACTTAAGATTATATATAATTCAAGTCATTCTAAGTAAAATGTACTCTGTACACATATGAAACGGAGGTTACTTAAATCTGTGGCATTGTATATTGCTGGTGCATTTTGCTGCTAGCCAACTGGTGTTGGTTAACCTATAGGGAATAACATTTATTTGAACAATCTAGGCACTCAGATCTTTACAGAACACAGTTATTAAATAATGGATTAAATTTTTATGTTTGTTGAATGAAGAGAATGTAGACATAACACAACGATACTGTAGTAGTTAAGTATTACATTTTTATGCATTAGTAACTCACCACAGCCACTAACTTACAATATGTGTAACAATAATATGCTAATTCTTTATTTACATGCAAATACTATTGAGTGAGTTATGAATCCACCTCTTCTACTCCCAGCTATGGGTTAATTAGTACAACTTTTAAGCATTATCAACAAAAAAATTCTCACAATCTAAAATTATTTTCTGGCTTTAAATAACCTGCAAAGAGTAGATAAGCAATAAAAAATATCATTACTCAGGTACTCTTATAATAATTTGTAGATATTAATGTGTGAGAGAATATCATTTACAAACTCTACATATCCAACTAATAGTGATGGATTAAATGAAAACAAAAAGGGGAAAAGTTTAAAAACATTAAAAACTTAACAGTAGTGGTAAAAACTAACAGTAGGAAACTGAATGCGGTTGGTTAAGTTGCACATCTAGACATGTCGGATGCCAGAAATCAAAAATTGAAATATAAAGTCAAGCATACCCATGCTGCATTGCTTCAAAATCTTACAGATCTAGTGAAGACCCCTATATAGAAACATTTCAAATTTCCTCAGATGACATCAGTTCCCAAGTAGACATCTATGCAGATGACACCACCAGTCACTCCTGTTTTAATAGGAAATCCGCCAAGGCTGACCAAGTAAACCTGGCTGCTGCTTTTGAAAAGGACTCCAATCAGTGGTTAACTGGGGCAGGAAATGGCTTGTAAATTTTAATGCTTTCTAAACAAAACTGCTCTGCCAGCCATCAACATGGTTGATGCAAATCTCCTTAAGAATAACACACTGTCTTACTTTGTCCTCACTCTTTCAACCAACCTGAAATGGAGTGAATATATCGAATGTATAGCTAGGAGAGGCTGGGTCTCAGTATTAAACTAGAAAGTTTTTCTCATCAAAATTCATCTTGCGCATTTATAAATCTACCATTCATCCATACATTGAATACTGTTGCCATATTTGGTCAGGTGCTCTTGCTATTCATCTCAAGATTCTCAACAAAATCCAAAGGATCTGCAATGTAATCGGTCCTGACTTGACATCTCGACTTCAGTTACTTTTTAAGCACTTTGTCATGGCTTCCCTCTGTCTTTTCTACAAATATTTTCATGGCAACTGCTCTGACTAGCTTTTTTCTCTGATTCCCATCCATGTGAATTTAAGCATGCTACTAGATGGGCATCTAGGTCCCACTCTTTTACCATTGAAATAGCTAAATGTAACCCCATTTCTACTCTATTTCTTTTCTCACAATTCCCATCTGTGGAACTCCCTTCTGTTTACTTACTTCCCTGATAGCTGCAATCTCCAAACATTTAAATGCAACGTCAGTTGATATCTTCTATCTTCTTGAATCCTGTTCATCTTTTATCCTTTCCTCAATACCCCCTGCACCCAGTCTTTTCTCTCACTGTAACCCTTTGCACACTAGTGGCAGTCCCACCTTGCTTGAGGTGAAATAATAGAAAAAAGAAACATAGTACCAGGTGGAAATAAGAGCCCCAGTCTATTTAATCTTTTCTTAGATGATGCCCTGCACATTTATAAACATAAAGTATTCATAGTTGGGAAAGAATGATCTTGAACGGAAAATCAATATCTGTATTTGTCTATAATTCTGAGATGAGGTTGTATTTACACTATTTATATTATTCAGACTATTGTCCTCATCTTTGTTGCCAATTGTACGATGTTTCGGCCATTGTACACTCCGGCCTTCTTCAAGTGCTAGGAATTTCAAACCAAACCCTTTATTAGAATCACTGGGGTATATCATTCTCATTCCTTGCATAAAACCTCTTTTGGTAGTCATGAATTATCTCCCTCTAACCCTCTAAGTTACTTATTCATCACTGCTGTAGCCTGGTATTGAAATCAATATCCTCTACCAAGTGTTCCAAAAAACAGGACTCAAGATAAGCCTTTCCAAAACATGATCTGGAAATGGGATGAAAGCAGTTACAGCACATTTTTTTTTTTTTTTTTAATCATTTCACCCCAAGCAAAGTGGGACTGCCACTAGTGTACAGGGGTTTATATTGAGAGAAAAAAAAAACAGGGTAGAGGGAGTGGAGAAGAAAGGATTAAAGATAGATGTAATTCAAGGAGATAGAAGATGGCAATTGATGTTGCATTTATGCTTTTTATAGCTAACAGGGAAGGAAATAAACAGAAGAGAGTTCTACAGGCGGGAAGTATCAGAAAAAAACTGTTAGAGTAGAAGAGGTAATTACATTTAACTAATTCAATGTCCCAAGTGTGGGATCTAGATAAAAAATCTAGTAGCCCACGTAAATTCATGTGGTCGGGGCCATAAAATTGCAGGACATGGAATTAGTAAACACTAAACATTTTAGAAACTGTGGCATATGGATTAGTTATAACAAATTTAGTACAGAAAATAAGGAAATTGAAACTAGAATAAGCTGTACTAGAGGTACGCTGCCAATTGCTACAAAACCAAAACAAGAACTTGAAAACTCTTAAAATTCTTAAATAACCTTTTTAGATCAAGGCTTCCAGATGGATTTTAAGCATGGCACCAAACCTGCTCAGAAATATCTAAACGGTCAGCTGTATACAATTGCTTTTTAAGATCAGTGTTTAAAAATGGCTTTGAGCAAGTGATGCCCGTGGATTTTAGAAAAAAAAACATTTTCCTTTGAACATTGTGAACTGTTATTACAAAATCACGTATTAAGCAACTGTACCAGATAACAGGAACCACATCAGTTGAGAACTTTCAACAGCAAAACCAGCTAAATTGGATATCACATGTGATTCGAAAAGAAAAGATGCTGACTTTTCACACCAATTCAAATAAAAGGTTAAGAAGGAAACCCTAACACTGGAAAGAGTGATAACAGCTACGCTATTTGATAAACCTGAAAAATTGTTTTAAGAGAAAGATCTTATAAATTTCAGCAAAAAACAGTACAGGCTGTCCATTCAATGAATGCCAATTTTTTTCTTTTATGGAAATGGCAAATATTATCATTACCATTTTATTTGGTCCCTATTCTTGCTCAAAATTTGATTCATTGCACGAAAACCTTTGGTTCATAGATAAATTTAACAAATTAGGATACTTCAAACTATATTGCAACCACATTTCAAACAAGCTTTTATATTTCAAATATCATCCTTACTTCATTATTATCACCAATGCATTTAAAATTTGTATGTGTGTCTGAATATATATATATATATATATACACACACACAAATTTAAATTTGTAATATGCACCTGATAGTGCATGAAACTCTCAGTCATGCCACTGACATAAGATAATATGTATATTTATTAATATATAATTAATAACTCTGTTTATACTACATTAAGCATTGTTTTATTAACACCTGAATATTTTTCTATATGTGTGTATACTTGAGTGTATATATACCCATATGTATATTTATTAATATATGCACACACGCACATATATATATATATATATATAGTTTTAGCTTGGCTTTTTTTTATTGTGATTCACTGATTTTACTGCTTATCTATCTGGGCCTCTTTTTGCTTACAGCGTTTTCTACATTAAGAAATTAAGTACAGTAGAAGTCCTCATATCTGATCTTCAGATTAATTCAATGATGCGGTTTTAGTGTTTCATTCAGATTTTGCAATCCTTGCTGGTTAATTTGAAAATTCAACGAATTAGGAGCTGTATCGGTTTTTCAATCTCTAATTTCTGACATGACATGAAAGAATTTCATTTGAAGTTTCTTCTGCGCGAGACATTATGGGTTGGGGAATTTCAAGTTACTAACAATCATCTGAAAAGAAAATAAAAATATTAGAATGCAGCATATTCCTGCAACCTTTAAATAGCAACAGTGGGAAGTCTGGATATGAAGAATTCTACTGTACTACTTTTTTAACCTAAATCAGTTCATCCAAGTAAGGCCACTAAGATGCAAGGAACTACTGGAGAAGAAAGAGATTGAGAAGTCTTTGGAAAGAATCAGAAGCCCAATGCTAAACACGAAACAAGGAATAAACATCTACTCCTGTTCAAAAGGCTGAGGAGGGGTGTGGGGAAACCCCCCAAAATACCAATTTTTCTCATAAAGTTTATTTTAGCAAGTTTTGGCACTCGGTCTGTATACTGTGCATTGAAAATCAGGAAAGAGGATTTTTCAGTGGTCAGGAATTTAAGTGTTACTAACATAATACTTTTGTTGTAACTGCCAGTACCTTAATAAACACAATAGGTGCCATAATCTAAATATTTCAACTAAGTCCCTAAAATAAATTTTTCTCGTCTAATTCTTTTATATCACATGCAAATTCCCAACTACCTTCTCTCTCCCTCATCTCTTCCTTTTCTTTTTTTTTTTCACCATCTTTACTAATATCTTTTTCCTCACCAACTATACCTTTTCTTCTTTACCAGCTTTTCTCTCTTGTTTGTTTAGGCCATTAATCAACAGGCTGCTACTATTTGTAGACATCACTATGAAGATGAGTTGGGAAGGGTGAAGTATAGTTGTACATTGATGTCTACTGCAATTTTCTCTTAGCCCCCCCAGGGAGGCATTTTGCATGGTTTTCATTGGGCTGTGGTTTTTGTGTCTTGTCTATCCTCAGGGACTAAACAATGATAATTAAACTGGAACAAATTACTAGTACTTCTCCTTCACTTATGAGGAAAGTTTTTTAAAAGAGAATGTGGCGGAAAGTGGTTCTGTTACAACTTACTAACCTGAAAGCTTGTTAGATTGGATATGTTCCTGAAGTAATTTGGTTTTATCATGGCAGGAAATGATGGTGATCACCTCCCAGTAAATATTTAAATAAGTATTGCTCCTCATCTTGTAGAAATTTAATATTAGCTGGCCTGTTATCCTAAAGATATCCTATTGCAGTGGTCATTAGTCACTGCAATGCATAAGTGATTATTATTTACTTTTTACAGAGGCCCAAAGTGGATAACGATTTTGACAAACAAGTTCCTGCTTCTAATTAATCAGCTTTTTATCAGTATTTGTCTATACTTCTGAGCTGAGGAAGTATTTACACTATTCAGACTATTGTCCTCAAGAATACATGGCCCAGTGGATATAGACGTTGGTTAGTTCCAGAGACTTGACCCAAATAGTTGGGAGTTCAATACCAGGCTATAGCAGTGGTGAACAAATAACTTTATACCCCAGTGATCCTAATAAAGCATTTGGTTTGAAATTCCTAGCACCTGATGAAGGTTAAAGTGTACAACGGCCGAAACATCGTAAATATGGTGATAAATATGAGGACAGTAGTTTGAACAATGTAAATAGAGCTTTTTATCAATTTTGCTCAGAAAATCCTTTCCTTTATCTTCAAGTATTCAAAGACAAACAGCACTTAAATAAATATATTATTAGTCCTTATGTCTGTAAACAACATGGGGATATTGTAACAGATATTGGCATGGAAAGTTGAATTGGTGTGCTGAGTTTAAATTACAGGCTAGCCAGTTGAGTTCAGTTTTGCATAAATGCTCTTGGGAAATGTATGAATTGGTTTCTTTTCCTCCAATCTCAATAGCAGGGTAAAATGAGCTCTGTAACCCTTGGTGACAACCAATCAAAAAAGAAAAGACAAAAAAAATTTTAATGCAACATTATTGCATTATTTACATCATTCGGATATACCGCAGTAATCGTAATAAAGGGTTCGGTTCAAAATTCCTAGCATCTGAAGAAGGCCGGAGCATACAACAGCTGAAACGTAATACAAATGGCAACAAAGATGAGGACAATAGTTCAAATAATGTAAATAGTGTAACTACTACCTCATCTCAGAAATATAGACAAATAATGAGGAGACCAAAAATGTATGACAATTCACAGATAATTAAGAGAAATCGGTGCCAGTATAGTGGCCTACCCCTTTGAATGTGTTCTACCTCAGTAAGTGTATATTTATAGATATAAGTATTCAGCTATATATTGAAACTAATTATTTTCCTTAACCCTAGCCATTAGCAGACAGTTATATTTCCTTTTAATACACTTTTTAAGGTAGGCAGCATACTATATCAGTAACAGAATTTTGTAGGCTACATTTAAAAGGTAGGCCACATACTAAACCAGTGACAGAATTTTGTAGGCCACATACTACACCAGTAACAGAATATCGTCGGTCATATTAAAAAGTTAGGCCACATAGTATACCAGTAACAGAATATTATGGGCCACATACTATACTACTGACAAAATTTCATAAGCCACATTCTATACTGACACCGAGAAATCTAGTATCTCACCTCTAGTTACTTTCTCATGAACATGATGTGACTTCCCTCTCTCTCTTTTTTCTATAACTATTTTTATGACAACTGCTCTAATGATCTTTTTTTCCTTCATGCTTCAACTGCGTAAATTTAAGCATGCTACTAAATTCGCAACAAGGTTTTGCTGTTAAACTAGCTGGATGCAATGATCTCTTCTATTCTAACAGTTTTTTTTCTCACAATTCTTACCTGTGAAACTCCCTTCCAATTTCTTGCTTCTCTGGCACCCACAATCATCTAAAATTTAAATGCAACGTCATTCACCAACTTCTGTCTTCCTGAACCCTGTTCCTTTATTGTCCTTTTCCTCACTAAGGTCTTTTCATTCTCTTTCACTCCCTGTAACCCCCTGTATCATAGTGGCATTATCACTTTGCATGGGAAGAAATGGTTTTTAAAAAAAAAACGTAAATCTCTAGAGAGGTTTTGCTTACCAAAGAAAAGAAAGAAAACGGTTATAAAAATATCCTTTTGTCATTTCTCAATTGTTAACACTTCCAGTGTCAATAGCAAATAAAATGGGATAGAGATAAGAAATTACTAGTAAACCTTAATTCTGGGCTTAAATTATGAGATTTACTGAGGCCAACATCAAGTCTGGTCAGTACATAGATGAGTGACCTCTTGGGAATACCAGGTGCTGTAAACTTGGATGTGAGGGTGGTGTAATGGATAATGGTTTGGAATTGTTAATCAATAGTTGAGTTCTGATTTCAATTACGTTCTTTATATTCACTTACATACAAATACCCTTGAGAAAGGTATGACTCCTCCTCTTCCCTCGCAGTCATGTGTTAATAAGGTTTATTGTGGAGTAAGTAGCCATGCTCAAATGCAAAATATGTAACAAGACTGCCTAACAAACAGAATTGACAAAGTTTGCAATAACAAGAAAAGCAAAGAACAGGGCAAAAATAATATAAAATGAGCAAACCATATATGTAAGGTAATGAGTAACAGTAATAACTTAATATTTAACAGTAATAAGGCAAAAGTTCGCAAGCTAAGAATTGGCATTGACACACAAAAGTATGTTTGGACAAGCAAACGTAGTATTCTGAATTTCTGACAAAATAGGTCAGTTCTTAAGTTCATCTGAATCAGTCTATTTTATTAGCTAGGAAAAAATCCCAACAGGCATTTGTTTGTGTCTGCCTATAAATTGGGGAGGGGCAAGTGTTTTGCAGTCATTCCTAAAGAGATTGGAACCAACACTTGTATCACTAAATCATCATTATCCCCCACCCCAAAATATGTTTTCTGGCTTTAAATAATATGCAAAGGGATGATAAGCCATGGGAAATACATTGATCAATAAATTGAATCACCAACTTGATCTGTCATTTTTTTTAAACTTTAGTTTTTATCTTCTTTCATTCTTCCATGAAACCTGTTATGCTAAAGATGCACTTGCAGTGAATGTTATCTTTGTAAATGCATATACATTGCCTTGATGTATCTAATCTAAATCTATCTAAATCTAAACTTATTTATAAATGGAACTTTGTGTGTGTGTGTGTATGTCCATTACCTATAGACTCCGAAACGGCAGAACCGATTTTCTTGAAAAGTTACACAGTTGTACTATAAGCGTCTGTGAGTGTTCTTAGCTAGGTTTTGTATTGAGGTACCCCCAATGAATATCGAAAATCGATAATCGAAAAAATCAGGTTATAGAAGGAATGGTCCGATTTTAATCAAATTTGATACACTCGTAGACAAAGACATAGAAAACGATATTCAGAAGTTTCAAGGTTGCAGTTCAATCCTTGGATGACTTATTTGACTTTGATATTGGAAATCGATACCCTGATATCCTACCGGGTCTGATCAAAATCAGTTTTTCAGCCTTTTTATTTTAGTTTTTGATTCGGATTTGAGTAGGTATAATTGTAGTTCTTAGTCTCAACTATGATACCACTTACTCAGAGGACTTATTTAGCCTTCAAAATTCAGTTTACAACGAAAAATCTTATTTGATATCGATACCAGGAAATCAAAATTTGACTTAACCATCCATTCATTTTTCTTTCAGTCTACGGTTTCACTTTAACTGGAAACAACTATTGCTTTTTAGTCTTTCGTGCCAACGTCCATATAGTCTGAGCCCCAGGATCATGGATTAATTTTAAAGCTTTCATTACACCTGAGCAATGCTGGGCTATACTGCTAGTTGAATATAGTTGGATTATTTTCTTTCAGGAAACTTGCAGATGGCTTATTCCTTGAGTGTTGCCGAAAAGTTTCTGAGCGATATCCAGACATAGAATTCAATAACATGATTGTGGATAATGCTTGCATGCAAGTAAGTAACCTCTTCTTCTATGTACTGTGTCTCAACAGAATAAGAGCGATCACGGCTCTCCACAACATCCTGTTCTTTGTAGCTCTTAATAAATTTTTTTTTTTGTTATTTCCCCTAAACCTTGTTTTACCATCCATTTACTAAGTCGGTTATGCATTATTTTCCTCTCTCCCTCTTGCTTTTAATCTGTCCTGTGAGTGTCAAATGTTCCAAGCACGCTTATTCTGAGAATGCAGAAAAAAAATGTTTTTTTGGCTTGACTGCAACTATCTAGAAGTGAATGAAAAACAGTATTAATTTTTTTATTGTATTGTTAGTTTCTTTATTCAGTATTGTCAGTTTCTTTATGAAATAAGAACAAATAAAATTAAATGTTCACTTTTCTGCTTCTACTCTGGGTTTCAAGGAGATTGCATCTGCTCATCAGAGGGGTTGATAGAAATATTTTGCATGTAAGTGAACATTTAATTTTATTTATGACTCTTAATACTCTATATCTTAATATTGGGTACTTTAATTACAAAGTCTGCTTGCTTTAAAAGAGTTATCTTCCAGAAATACACTGGTTAATTGTTCCTTTTATTTCCCCTTTTAGCAAAACAGTTTTTGTTATAAACTAACATATATGTAAAGAAATGACACAAATGTATTATAAATTGTAGTTATTAACATCTTAGCATGTTCCTATGAAGTTGCAGAACAACACTGTAATTTTTCACCCAATTGTTGGCAATAAAGAAGCTTGACAGAGTGCCTCAACATGGTGTAATGGTCAGCAAGCTTATCTCAATAGAACAATTACAACTGAGTAGTGAGTTCAGTCATCACTGAGTGCCCCATATTTTCAGCCTTGTACCACATCTAAGCTATATTTAGAAATTCATAAGAAGTTGTGTGGCAAATGATTGTGTGATAAAACTTATTCTTTCTGAAAATATTTATTTTCTGGGATGATGAGTTATTCTGTCACTTTCTGACTAACACCCTGTTAGTGCCACGTTCTAACTAATGCCCTCTTAGTACCACATTCTGTCTAATGCCCTATTAGTGACACATTAGACTGTGTAGAAACAGAGGAAGCAGCACTAAAAAGAACAAGATATCTCTAGACTTGGACAATGAAATAAGAACAATCTCCGCCAGTAGATAATCCAATGATGGGTTGAGCTTGAAATTCTATCCAGACTATTCAAACACCTGAAGAAGGTCATAGTTCACAGCAATCGAAATGTTGTGAGAATGACAACAAAGATGAGGACATTAGTCCAAATATAAATCTTTCTAATTTGTTCCTTTTCTCATTTCGCCCAAATCCCTTGTCTGATGCTATGCCTAAATGTATTTTTCAGATGGTGTCTTATCCTCAACAATTCGATGTTCTTGTTTTGCCTAACCTTTATGGAAATATCCTCAGCAATGTTGCTGCTGGAATGGTTGGTGGAGCTGGTCTGGTCTCAGGAATGAATGTTGGCGACAATTATGCTGTCTTTGAAACGGTAAAAGAATTTCTGTATGCCTCATCTCTATTGATTCTGATCTAATTTTCTTCCATTTATGTTACTAATATCTTTGTATATTTTCTTTTTAACTAGAATTCACGTTATATAAAACTCAAGAGCTATTCAAGGTAGAGCATTAGTTAAAATGGCAGTAAATGAGATGTGTGATGTGTGGAAGAGAAGGTAATAAATGAAGATTATGAGGATGAGAAGATAGATAAAAATTCCACTCTGAGTCTGGAGTGAACTTTAGTTTCAATAGAGGTTCAAAGCAAGGAATTTAATTGAGACAGCAACCATTCATTAAAACTGGGGAAAACTCATTTCCTGAATAACAATGATGAAATGATACTAACTTGAATTTTACTTTGTTGCCACTAATTACATTTCTACTCCTGGATCCATTAATGACTATATTGAATTGAAAAAGAAGCTGTTTGAAAATCTAAGAGTGAAATAGAATTTCAACAAGTGTTATAAATTGTATGTGTTAACTGAACAAATCAACTAGAAAAGAATGACCAAGTTGAGGAATGTTTTTCACAAGAAATATTATCATCAGAAATTCCTGAAAATTGAAAATGCTGGAAGTTTTTATCACCAAAGTATGAACAGATAAGCTTTTTTTTTCTCAGGCTCTCTCTCTCTCTCTCTCTCTCTCTCTCAAATACATTTCCTTCTAATGTTACTGCAATTCAGTATAATATTTTTTTGAATTTTCCAGTGAAATTCCTGTTTTTATTTTGCCTTTCTCTGATTCTTTTATTTGTCTATAAAGGCTCATATAAAAACAGTGCAATATTAATTTAGTAGAGGTAGAAAAATTTGACACGTAGACTGTTTAGTTTCAATCTTGGTAGCAATGACAGCTAAAAACATCCCCTCACACATTTATAGACAAATACAGATGCATGATCTTCCAAACCAATAAAAGAGACTTCTCACTATCATTTTCCCTATTTTTTTCTTTCTTTCACTACAATCACTTGTTTCTATCCTTTTTAATACCATTCTTGTGAACTTTTTTGCCTTATTACTGTTGCTTTGTCTACTTTTGTCTTGCATATATTGTTCACTTAGTATTACTTTTGACTAGTTCTTTTATTTCTTTTGTTGTTTTTTGAAATGTTGTGAGTTTCGTTTACTGGTCAGCCCTGCCAGTTATAATTAAACATGGTCAATTGCTTGACATAGACAACAAAATCCCATTTCTTTTTCATAATTCTTTATTTGAAAAATTTTCACGCAATAGACAACTACAAAGAAATACTGAAAAAAATATTCAGTTGAAAAGCAAAAAACATGGAGAAATTTTTATTGGTTGAAAAGTTACAGTATTGATGTGCAGAGGTTCAGTGATGTTGGGTGATGACAAGTCTAACTCCTTGAATTTATGCCTCTAAGATTCAAGTAGTGGGTGGAGTGCTACATGACCTAGTACTGAGAAATGTGAGGAAGGAAGACATTTTAAATATGTAAAAACAAATGAAACATGAAATAAACAATTTGTCCAAATTAAATATAAACTAAATTTTTATTTCATTCTTTGATTGGATGCCCTCCCAATATGAAACCTTAGCACCTTCTGCCTCTGCATGCTACTGAGTTACAGCCAATCAAAAATTGCCGATTTACATAATATTTATCTTTATTGGTAGCATTTAAATCTCAAGCAAGTGAATTTAGCATTACAGATACTGGGTAAGAGTTTTTAGCATTGGATAGCAACTTGTCTAAGAGAAGGAAATCTCTGAAATAAAAACCTCTATACTTACTCTGTGTAGAATAGAGTAGGCTGAACTCTCTAACCTTGGTAACTTAGAGATGGTATCTTGATAAAAAACACTAAGTTTCCAGTTTCCTAAACTGGTTGGTGTTAGTAAGGGCATACAGCTGTAAAGCTCGCTCCAATATTTCATGATGGTTCAATTATGGAGCCATTAAGAAAACCCTGTCTAACCCATGTTAGTATGGAAATGAACACTGAACGATGATGGTGATGAGTGGTGATACAGAAACTAAGGAAGTACAGTGGAGAAATGGATAGCGGCCCGGATTGTGGAATTGGCAAGCAGAGTTCAAATTTCAGTCAAATTCATTACATTCACTTATATGCTAATACCCTTGGGAAAAGTAGGAATTCATCTCTTTCCCCCTAGCTATGGGAAAATAGCAGGACAGACTGGGTTGCCTTTGGTGGCAACCAGTCTAGGAGAAGGAAACTCTGAATTCAAACCCAGCTTGGAGAAGGTTAACAGCAGGACAGAAAGCATTATATAACTTTGGTTGGCAGCCAGTTTACCGTACAAGGCATTGGTGATCTACTATGGTAAATATTAGCACTCTCTTTTGACATGCCTTGAGCCAGCATGGAAGTTTAGGCTCAAAACATTAGCATGAGAATAATAATTTCTGTTAATGCACAATCTGCAACAATATAAAGTAAGCAACTGATGATGAGAGAAACTAATCTCTTTTAAGAATTAAACATCTTTTTTCTTCTTTATGTGCTGTGTTCCTTCAGAATGTAGTTGATCATGGCCCTCCACATCTTCATATCTTTTGTAGCTCTTAACACCTTTTTTCTTGATATTTTTCCCAAATCCTACTCTACCATCCACTTGTTCGAGCCCATCAAGTATGTCAGGCATTTCTTTCTCCTATAACTTTCCCTCTATCCATCCTGTGTGTACCAGATTCTCCAAGCCTTCTTATATTTTTTAAAATTCAGGCTATCAAATGGCCTCCAACTATTATGCTAATGCCACTTTTCACTCCTCTAAAATGAAATATTTTTCTTTTGTCTTTCAAATTCCAATGCACCACAGCTTGTACTTCCACAAGCGAGACGTAGTAAAGTGTATATTTTTTTGAAAAGCAAACCTTTAAGAATTTTATTTCAGTTAAAATCCATGTGCTTCTGTTATTATATTTTTTCTCAAAGTTTCTTCACTGACTGCCACTAAAATGAATGTGGTTATTTTAAGACAATAATAACCACAAAAAGTTGTCGTGTTATTGATGTTAATTTTACTCATCATCAGAGGATCCACCACCAGGCATTTCAAACTGAAATATTCAGCTTTACTTTCTCATGCTCTGCAATTTTTGCGTGGTCTGGTGACTTGTAAAATAATACGAACATATAATAAACTACATATTTTTCTGGAATATAAAACCTGCTTCTATTCTGACTTTTTGAATAATCTTCTCTTGAATTTTCGTGACTGAATGCCACTAAAATGCTATAACCCTCTACCATAAGTGGCTCTTACACCTTGTACAGGATAAACATCATTGTAATAAAAATAAATGAAAAAAATGAGTATTTTAAGACAATAGTAACCGCAAAGAGTAATACTGCTAGTGATTTTTGTTATTCCTCATCAAAGACACACCAGGAATTTCAAACAGAAATATCAGGTTTTATTTTCCCATTCTTTGCAAAGTGTGCCCACTGTATGATGAAATAAATCATTATATACATTGTTCATACTGTTGTCCTTATCTTCATGACATTTTGGATGTTGTATGCTCTAGACTTCTTCAAGTGATTCGAATTTTGAACTGTATCCTTTATTTTGATCATTTTGTATATTGTTCTTGTTCCATGAGCCATGCCACTTCCGGATGTCTTAGTTATCTCCCTTTAACTCAACTCACTAAGTTATTGGTTCACTACTGCTGTAGCCAGGTATTGAATTTAGAACTCTTTTTGGTCAAGAAACATTGTGAATTTGGTAATAAAGATGAGGACATCACTCCAAACAATGTAAATAATATCTCATCTCAGAAGTATAGACAAACGATGAAATGAATATAGAGAAAAGAAATGAAAAAATGGATGTCAACAAGAAGCAAAGAGAGAGGCAGAGATATTTTTGCAGACACCCTTCACTATCCCTAGAGGAAGATAAAGAAACAGACTTATGTTACAAATTTTAGTGCGAAATAAAATTTATGTTTGTAAAAAATAAAAGTATTTTTGAAATGGTGCATTAAATATGAGTGAAATATGAAATGCAACAGAATTTCACGCAGTTTCTCCTTTTTATGCACATGCGCTGTTACTAGCGCAAATTGAAGAAAATATTAAATGGGTCATGTACAGGTCTGATAAACAGTGTAACTATATCACTAAAAAAAAAATTAAAAACCACATCTGTTTAATTTCACTGTTTGTTTGATTTTATTTTTTTCCCCCCCATTCAGGGAACTCGTAACTCAGGGCGTTCAATTCAAGGAAAAGATATTGCCAATCCCACAGGAATGTTGTTTGCTAGTTGTGATATGTTGGATTATCTTGGGTAAGAAGATTAGAGTTTGTTTTTTGTTTTTAAAATATTTTTTTCTCCATTGTCTATGTTTAATCTGCAAAAGTAATCTCTGGGATAAATTTTAATTCACTGTTTAAATTTATTTTCTGATGATTCTGAAAGCCTAAAAATCTTTCAAGGCCAGTATAATATGTGGCCTACCTTTTTGATTCTGGTATAATATGTGTCCAACCCAGTTTGAATGTGTCCTACCTCAGTAAGAGTATATTTATCGATATAAGTATTCAGCTATTTATTGAAAGTAAGTATTTTTATACATTTATTTAATTTTTACCAGCCGTTCTTAAAGTACTTGTTACTAAACATACTAAAACAGCACCTTTTAATTGAAACAAGCAGTTCGGTAACTATCTGTTACCAGAAATACTTCCTTATTCCTTATACTATGCTTTTTAAGGTGGGCCACATACTGTACCAGTGTACCAGTGACAGAATTTCAGAGGCAACATGCTATACCAACACCAATCTTTCTAAAACCAATATTTTGAACTTTAAATTAAAGAGATGTTTTGTATTGTCGATGCCAATGGTCATGTAGTAATATCAATTTGATATTCCTTTCAGTTTTTCTTAGGGATCAAAAAATGTATGCATTAAGCAGGTATCGCCACAAAAACAATATCTAACACAAAAGGAATTTGTAATAATGAAAAATCTTTCTTGAAGCATTTATTTTTGTTTTAATTTCAAGCTGAGAGATAAAAAATTTATTTCCAATAAATAAACTTCTTTTTCCTTTATGTGCTGTGCCCCTTCAGGATGTAGGCGATGATGGTCTTCCACATCTTCCTGTCTTTTGTAGCTCTTAATACATTTTTGTTATTTCTCCCAAACCCTGCTCTGTCATTCATTTGCTTAAACCATCAACTATGTTTTCTCCTGTCGCCTTCCCTTTATCTGCGCTGTGAGTATCAGATTATGTAAGCCTTCCTTCCTCATTATATGTCCCAGAAACTTCAACTGTCTCTTCCTGGTGTTAAGTCTAAGTTTCCTTTTCATTTCCATTCTCTCCAAAACCTGGTTGTTGTTCACATGTCCACAGTATCTTCTACATCCTTTTGTAGAACCACATTTCTGTTGCTTCAAGTTTTTCCTTCAACTTTGAGAAAATTGTCCAGTATTTGCTGCCATATTGAAGGTTAGACATCGCATAACAGTCTAGTACATCTTTTTTTTCTCTTTCCAACAAAATTTCTGTCTCTCAATACTGTACTCTGCTTTTGAAATATGTTTTTGGCCATGCCAATACACTTTCAGATCTTAATGTTGCACTTTCCATTTTTTGTTAGAACACGTCCCAGACATTTAAATTTCTGTACCTGCTTGATTTTATTATTCCCAACCTATAATTGGCATTTTGTCTCCTCTTTTGGACCATGCATTCAGTTTTCTTGCAGTTTATGCCTAAAAAATAAATGAGGAATATAATGCAAACGCCTTTTAAGTACTCAGTAATCTTCAAATTTAAGAAAATATTCTCTGTAATTATTGTAGCACTCTAAAAAATGGAATGGTCTGTGGATCAAAATAGCCATATAAATAAAAATTAATAGCAGTTAGGAATTTGGAATGTGATTGGCAATTATTATCAAACTGTGCTCTGTGACTAACAAATTCTTTGTTCTAATTATTGTTGTTCTGTCTTACCCGTGTTTGTCTTGTTTGTACTTAATATCCATTATCACAGATATTGTGCTGTAGATATTTCAGCACTCATCATCTGGTATTGTACTGCCACCTTGGTGATACAATAGTAATCTAATGTTTTACTGAATTTTAGAGAATTTTGGCTCTAAATATACTACAGTAGTCACTCTTATCTCATGTATGAGCGACCATATCTATAGTATTCAGCACATTTTTACACATACATAAACAATACAAAATTCTTTAAAAAAATTTTGGGGGTGTCATATAGTAATAAGCTTTATGATATATGACTAGTAAATATAGTTTGACTTAATAAGAATCATAAGTTATACCATTGAAACTGAATTTTAAAAGATTTCAAAATATTACAAATTATTAAAATTTTTTAAAAGAATTAAAAACATTTTGTGGAAATTCATTTTTCATCAAAAATATTTTTTCTTAAGACAATATTGTTCTTAATATATATTATTCATAAAAGCAATAAAAATTTTTTCTAATTAAATGTTTTAGTTTTATTGCATTCTTTATTTTTCTATTAAGAGCAGATTTAGCAAAATAAATTGATTTAAATTCCCTAAAGAATTCTGCTTTTCACTAATATAGTCACTAAAAATTATCATGTTGAATTTCTCAAGTTTTTGTAAAGTTAAGTAAGTAAACACATGTAAAAAAAACAAATTACTAAGACTTTCTCATAAAAACACTTCTAAAATAATTTCTCTGTGAATAAATCATGAAAATTTAATTAAAATCCAGCAATTATTTGATTTTTGCAAGAACCTTCAAATTAATGTGTCTGTCACCACAAAAAGAGACTAAAATTTGCTATGCTACATCCACTGTCACAAAAAAAAACAAGATTTTAATCAAAATTTTGAATGTTCTAAAAAGAAGTAAAAATTTAATTAAATTTTCAAGAAATACTTTGATCTTTCCTCTGACTAATAACAAAGATTTTGACAATAAAACTATGTTTGGAGCATGTTGTCTTCATGGTATGATTTTTTTATCGATTTTGTGGATGTACCAACATTAAGTTATTGCTGACTTTATTTTAAAAACTATTGTGAACATATATGATATACAATATCATATGAATTTATAATTTAATTTTAGCCTCTTTTTTTTCTTTTTCTTATAAGAAAATGGTATTTTTTGTAATATGTAGCAAACATTAGTGGTCAATAATGAACTAGATATTTCTGGCCAGACCTTATCTACCTGGTCAAACTCTCTGGGCAGAAAGGAACCCAGATAGAGGGGAACAACCAAAAACCAGTGTCTTTCAGATAGATACAGGGTGATTGATTGATAAAATAAAAAAAATCTGAAGCGAAGCATTTTGTCCTTTCTGAAGATGTTCTTTTTAAAGGTTGAAAACTTTTTTTTTTTAATCATATCACCCCGAGCCAGGCGGTAACGCCACTGAAGCGCAGGGGGCTACGTAGGAGTGAAAAGATTGGAAAAGAGAAAGCCGGAAACCACATCCTAAACAAGGAACAAGGGATGAGCCTCTTCACCCGTTCAATAGACGTGGGTGGAGTGTGAACCGGGCGATAGTTTAGTCTATCTGTAATATAGAATTTTTTTAGATTTTGTCATTCAAAAATATGTTACCTAAAATGATTTATTTCCAATCAAAAAGGAAAGATTTTTTATGCGGGCCATTATTAAAGTTCATTTCTTTAACATTTTATATTTCATGATGTTTCAAACTGCAAAACAGAGTATCAAATATATTCTTGATGACAATGCGTTGATTACTTTTCAGTGCATGATTAACATATACAATGTTGTTGTATCTATAATTTTAAAGTTCCTCATTGTGATGATATTTTTAATTGAATTTATAAGAAATCAATTAAACATTTTTTTAAATATTTGAACTATTTCAAATCTTTAACATAAAGATTGTTTTTTATTGTCATTAAGATTTTTTTAAAATCCCGTTTCCACTCTTTATTGTTCTGTTTTTCTCCCTTTCGCTTTGGCTAAGCTTCCCAGTTTTGGGGGAAAACAGGAAATTGGCATGACTATAAAAACAGTGATTTTTCATAGTCTCTTAAAAATGTATATATATATATATACAACAACAGGTAGTTTTGTAAAGATATATAAATATGTTCTCAGCAGCAAAAATGTTAACAAATAGAATTTAATTTTAAACATTTTTTCTTTCTTGTAAGAAATGGTATTTTTTTTTTAATATGTAACAACCATTAATGGTCAATAATGAGCTAAGAGATGTTTATGGCCAGACCTTGTCTACCTTGTTGGGCTCTCTGGGCAGAGAGGAACCCAGATAGGCAGGAAAAACCAAAATAGAAGGGAAAAACAAACAGGTACCTGACTCTGTCTTGTGCAGTGTCTACAGGAAATTTTTCCCAGGCTTAAGGGCTCAGAGGTCCTACAGTAAAATGGTCTTTTGTCACATTCTGCCTCATTGGAGATAAATAACCAGATACTTATGGTATTAATGTATTTCTGCTGTCAATAATTTTCCAGTTTTGTTTCTCTATTGTCAACAGAAAATTTGAAAAACAAGCTTCGCACAATGCTAAAATGTTGTCAATCTCTGGTTCATTATCATGTTTTGGTAACTTTGTTTTGATAGGATGTTTCAAATTTGTGCATAGTCTTCTCTATGCATGTTTATGTTAAACCATCGCAATAATGATCAAATGTGCAGTGGTGTAATGGATAGTCGCTCAAAGTGAGACATCAGAAAGCTGAGTTCAAATTCCAGTTAAGTTCATTACATTCACTTACATCCAAATTCTCTTGGGAAAGGTACAAAGGTAAAGAGAGAGGGTTTGGTCAGGTTGTGATAGCCCAAAACGCATCTCTGCTGCTACAGCAGCGGTACATGTGGTGCTCCTTGGGTTACTGGACTCATGATTATGATCCTGATAACTGCTGTTAGTAATCACAAACAAAATTTTTAAAGGAAACAAACAGTTGTGCTTAATTGAATTCCTATTCCAGTTTTTTGTGTTTATTTTTCAGCCATAATCACCATGCCACTTTGCTCAGAGAGTCTGTGATGAATGTCCTATCAAACGAAAAGGTAAGTTATTTCAATTTTTGGTTGGGTGGGTGGTATATAGTCTGTCTGCTTAAACTTTCTTAAATCTTTCTTTTTTTTTTCTTTTTTTTTTTGCCCTGCTATAATTATTTAGTATTGTTACTAATTTACATGTTATGGTTTTCAGACACTTCTCAACAGTGTTGCATGCTGGGATTGTCCCCCAGGTTGATATTATCAAGGAATCACTTCTTTGTCATATCAACCATGGTGAAATTTGAACCATATCCCATAGCTGGAAAGCTAACATTCTAACATCTGAGCCAGACATCTATTATAATATATATACATACACATATGTTATTCATATATTATAATAGGTGTCTGAGCCAAACACCTATTGTTTTTTATATATATATATATATATATATATGGGCATATAACATTGAAACACTGATTCCCATTAAATCACTGGATAATGTCAAGCCTGGTCAGTGCCTAGTTGAGTAACCATTTGGGAATATCAGCTGCTCTAAGCTTAGATGTGAGAGTGGTGTAATGGATAATGACTCAGAATTGTTAATTGGAGAGCCTAGTTACAATTTCAGTTAGGTTCGTTACATTCACTTATATGCAAATGCTCTTGGGAAAGGTATGAATCCACCTCTGTTGCTCCAAGCTATGGATTAATTAATAAGACTTATATCTCTAAAAAAGAAACATAAATTCTTACAATCTAAAAAATATTTTCTGGCTTTAAATAACCTGCAAAGAAAACAAATGAATCAATTAAATACATTATTTTATATATGTGTGGATTATTATTATTATGTTTTTTTTTTTTACTTTTTTTCAGGTGCACACCCCTGACATTGGAGGTACAGCTACTACTACTGATGTTATTCAGGCCATTATTGATAATCTCAAATCCAAGTCCAAAAGCTGGTAAGAAACAAAATGCCTCTTTTCATCTTTGTTGTATTGCATAAAACGAATTCCCTAATCTCTTCTCATCACAGGTTGACCATTTTAGATGCTAAACACAGTGTTAGTATCGAGGTTAAAATTGTAATTATCACCTGCCATGAACCATGTTTAAAAATGTTATTTAAACTGTTGTGTGTCTATTTTTGATTTCTCAAAGAATGCTTTTGTAAATGTTAAAATTTCTAATCCAGATCAAATTTTGGTCACTGTTTATTTTCAATGGGATCTACAGTTGAAGAGAAAATTATTAGACCCCTGCCACCATGAAAATTGTTTTAAAACTATTTCTCACATTCTGTATAACAGAATTAGAAATTGTTAATTTTATTTGGAAAGCTTATACTATTTTCCTCTACACACAGAAAAAAAATTAGTTCATAAACCTAAAAAATATACTAGGATCAAAATTATTACCCCCCCCCCCCCAAACACACTGGTGCTAATAGTCAATTGTGTGTCCTTTTTGCTGAATAACAGACCATAATCGTTGAATTTTCAATAAGATTTACACACATATGAGAAATCTCAACCCATTTTTCTTTGGCAAATCTTTCAAGCTCTTACAGTTTTAATGGTCGCATGGTATGGACCCTGAAATCTTTTGCTTTCCACGTTTGCCAGTTTTATTCTAACACATCACTCAATAAGTCCCAGGCCTGACATATAGATGGCGCCACTAATAAAAAATCTATATGATTTATATGAAGTACTAACCATTCAAATGGCACATGACAAAATTTGGGCTCAATTGGATTATTAGTTTACAAATTATAGTTATTTAAGTTAAACTACTGTTGCAAATTTTCAAAACAATAAAAAAATCTGAATTTCAAAACAATGGAAAAATCTGAATTTGCCATCAGAAAGCACTGCTTTTTGATGGCAAAAAATACTGTTCAAGCAAAGCAATGGCTTGCTAAGTGTTATTCAGACTCTGCTCCATTGGAAACAACAGTTAAGAGGTGGTATACTGATTTTAAAAGCGGTCGTACAGACACAAATGATGCTGAATGTTTGGGTCCTAACCCCCCCCCCCCACCACCACCACCACCACCAAATTGGCAGTTGTCTTAGAAAACACCAAAAAAAATCTACAAACTCATTTTGGCTGATCGTAAATTTAAGTTGCGTGAGATAGCAGAGGAGTTGAACATATCAGAATGCAGTGTAGTCATTATTTTGCATGAACATTTGTCAATGAGAAAGCTGTGTTCAAAGTGGGTGCAGCATTTGCTCACAGTCGGTCAAAAACAACAACTTGTCGACGATTCAGAGGATTCTTTACAACTGCTTCAACATTACAAGGAGTGTTTGCATAAATATGTGACAATGGATAAAACATGGATCCAACACTTCACTGCAGAGTCAAATCGGCAGTCAGCTGAGTGAACAGCAGCAGGTGAAAGCCGTCCAAAGCAACCAAAGATGTAAACATCAGCAGGAAAAGTTTTGGTCTTCATATTTTAGAATGTGCAGAGTATTTTGTTCATTGATTACCTTGAGAAAGGAAGAACCATCAATAGCAAATATTATATTGTATTATTGGTGTGTTTGAAGGAAGAAATCGGCAGAAAACAGCCACTAATAAAGAAGAAAAAAGTGATCTTTCACCAAGATAATGTACCATGTCACAAGTCGATCACAACAATGGTAAAACTACATGAATTTCACTTCAAATTGCTTCTGCATCCACCCTATTCTCCAGATCTGACTCCCAGTGACTAGTGGCTGTTTGCAGACTTCAAAGAAATGCTTCTGGGAAAGAGGATATCACTTCCAATGAAGAAGTGATATCGGAAACGGAGGTATATTTTGAGGCCAAAGACAAATCATTATAAAAAAAGGCATCGAATTGTTTAGGAAGTGTTGGAATCAGTGTATCATCCAAGAAGATTATGTTGATGAATAAAGTCGAATTTTGCCTAAAAGTTGTTGTTTTATTAGTTAGGCTTGGAATTTATTGCCTGATGTGTTATAATAAAATTCCCCACTCTAGTTTTTGACACTTGACAACACTTTGGTAACTTAATATGTCATTCTCCTGCTTTGTGAACATCATCAGTTCTGCTTATCAGGTCTTAACTAATTTTTTTTTATTTCTGACATGATGATTTCACAAATAACAGCCGAAACCCTTACTTGTTTATACTGTTTTATATTGGAAAATGAAACTTAGTAGCAGTTTCAATTCATAAGATGAAGATGAAACTTAGTAGCATGATGAAACTTAGAAGATGAAACTTTGTAGCAGTTTCAGTTCATAAGCTTAGAGCATTAATATGTTAAAGTGCATCAGTACACAACACTAGTATATGCTATGACTCAACAAAAAATAAACAGTTCTTATGTGTGTGTGGTGGGACTAATAATATAGGCAATGATAGGTTTTGGTCTATTTGAAATAATTATGCTAATAAGAGTTTATTTTTCTTAAAAAAATTGGTGTATTTCGCAATGCTGTGTTAAATTTCTATTGTCTGTTTAAAAGTACTTAGAAAAAAAATTTTGAAATTCCAATTTTATGGTTTGTGGGTCGCTTATAATTTTGTCTTCATCTTTTTCCTTTTTCTTTCTGCATAACAATAAGAACCATCTTTACTACATTTATTTTTAAGTGGCGTTATTTTTCATTTAATGAGTTCATTTTTGTGCCCTGGACATGTTCGTAAATGAGAGAACCAAAAAGTATTGATAAAAGACCAGAAATTACTCAAGGTCATATTAAGAAGCTCAGTGATAAAAATCAACGGTATTTGAAAGACAACATTGTTTTCCAGCAATAAGCCTACAATTTTAAAAATTTAATCCTAAAAACCCCCAGATCTTTAAGTCTTCTCAAAGATAACTTGCATCCCGATTTCAGATAATAAAATTGTCCAAAGTCCATAACTCTTTCACCTTCTCATCTATGACGAAAGGAGTTACTGAGCGTTAGAGAATATGAGAAAAATATACTATTAAAAATGGAGAACAATAAAAGAACAAGACAGTAGATGTTGATTGACATTGCATTCAAATTTTTGAAGATAAAACTTGACTAGAAACCACAAGCAAGAAATGCGATAGAAGAAACTATTTATACAGAACTTACAATTACACATAGCCATTTCAATTGTTAAATGATGAGACATTGCCACCAGTCTAGGTACCACACGAGTAAGTGATATTTATTCTGTAGAATACATAAATGTAGCACAAGGCCAAAAGGGGTGATGGGAAAGTCTGGTCTTCTTCTTTCTCATAATTAAACTTAGCTAGCCACAATCACTGGCCCAAACATCCCACAATATTTCTTACACCAAAACAATAAATTCTTACTACAGTCATCATAATACATCAGAATCTCTATGAAGTCCCCTACTAGTCCCCATATGTACAATTTTTGTCTGTGGGGTAAGAGAATAAAACAATAGTGCAAAAATCATAGTTCATTATAACAATTATGAAGGAAGTATTTACAGAAAAGATACAGGGAAAGTGACTGAAACCGAGATGCCAGATCAGGTTTTATAACATTGCAGATTCTTTTTTGTATTTTATCAAGAATTTAAAAAAAAAGGACCTTTTTTTTATAGGCTATTGGAATACATGCTTAGTTTTTTTCAATCTAAGTAATTATAAAAAAATTGTTTGGTCCCATATAGCTCACTTTAATCATTTAAACAATGTTTTGTCTATAAATTGACTCGTTTAAGATTTTGATTCAAATTTTTCGAAAATACTTTTTTGAAACCATTTATAGTATTGTTATCTTATTTGAGTAACATTCAATAGAAATTATGCCAGATACTCAACTTTCATTGTTTTTGCCTGTAGGTTCCTTCATTTAGGAACATGTCCATTTTCTTGATTCCTTCATTTGATCCCTGTAGCAACAATAAAGATGTTCTTGCAAGTAATAATCTATTTAACATTCGACACATTCAAACCTACCTCATAAATTTTGTTAAAAGATGATAGTCTTTCACTTTGTCAAACAAACATTTTGAAATTCACCTTTGACCTGATAACTAGGCTCAGTAGCAGCTCTGATTTATTTGCTATATTTTCTAGTCATTTAAAAATGAAGGAAATGTTAGAAAAAAATAATTTTGATAGGTTTTTGTTGTATGATACCACCTACTAAAAAAAAATCTTTTTGTATTTGTCTTTTTCTTTTTACCCCTTTTTTGTTTAATGTTTGTTGGTGCGTGTGTGTTTACATATGATCTTTTCATCTACCATGTTTTTTTTTCGTGAATCTCTTAATTTAATTCTCTTCTCCTAACACTGGCTTTTCCTCCATCTCTTTCCCATGCTACAACAGTTGTATTGATAATAAAAATCTGTTTGATCAATCTGCTTTACCGCTCTTTTATTTTGTCAGAATTCTCTGACCTTTTTAACCCATTGTTAGCAGAAAATGCAAACATCAGGTGACAGAACAGCTAAAAAAATAAAAAAGAAGTTCAATTTTTAGTTACCAAAACTAAAACAAAAAATGAATGTGATTTTTTTGTATTTTGAAATCATTTTTAGTTATATCTTAATCAAATCTTCATTTTTAATATAAGGACTCATTCTTACTCTTGTACTTTTATTGATAAAATTCTTTATTTGGTAACTTAAAGATTTTTCATGGCAATCAATGAAAATTGATTGCAATACATTCTTCTTGTAAAATAGTGACTGTATTTTTATAATCAATTGTGAAAAATCTCTTGAAAAAAATTCAGTTTCTGAAACAAAATGCTTTAGTAAAATATCTTTTCAATGCTTTAGTAAAATATCTACACTTCTGAAAAGTATATTTTATTATTTTCTGCATTTTCAGGCACACATAATTCCCAGAACAAAAAAAAGATTTCAAAATATTAGGTTGAGTCACAAGTAATTTCTGTTATTTGGGAACCAATTGTAGTAGCAACTGTGTCACCCTAAATTCTAAGTATTTATTCTAATATTAATTCTAATTAATTATTAATTCTAATTAATTCTAATCGTACATGGCAGTTAAAAATAAATTTGGAGCACATGAACGTTATTTAGTTTTTTCACAACAGTAGCAGTGTACACAATAGATTAAAGGAACAATGTTTTTTCTCCTCCATGACAATGCCAGGTCGCATACAAAAATAATAACACAGGGAAAGATTTAGAATTCAATTCACTTGTTCTACCCATCTCTCATGCTCACCTGACCTTGCACCAGACAATTATTACCTTTTTCATTCACTGTAAAATGTTTCCATGGAAAAAACTTTTCTAATGAAAGCCATATTCATGAGTTTGTTAAAAACATTTTCACATCAAGACCTACAGAATTTTATTTAACTGCTATCAAAGAGCTACCTGATAAGTGGCAACAAGTCATTGCAAATAAAGGTGAATATTTAATTGAATAAAGTGTAATTGTACTTTATTTTTTGTATAATAAAGTTGATAAACAAAATAGAAATTATCTCTGACTCAGTCTCCAAGTTCAAATCCACGGCAACTCAATCCTGTTGGAAGTACCGTGACCGTCGCTATAACTTATTATAGCGAAGATCATGTAAGTACTCCTCCCTAATTGACCATGTCTTCAGAGTTGTGGCTATGTACCATGCTTGGCTATTTACAGGTTGGTGAGGCTATTTAACCCATCGATGGAATGGGTAGTTGATTCTGAGGAGTTAATTTACACTTTAACAGTCCTTGTTTTTTGTGCTGAACAGGGTCTGATGGAGGAGCTGGTTTAGTTGTCAACAACTCATATTTTCAATTCAGAGTTGTCCTAGATCATTTACCACCCAAGCCTGTAGGGCCAAGTCTGTCCTGCTATTTGTCCATAAATTCTGGGTGGCGACACAATGAATTTGTACCTTTGTCAAGGCTATTGACACATAAGTGACTGTAACAACCTTGACTGGAATTCAAACTTAGTTCTGTTGTAATATAATAATCTGGCCCCACCCAAGAAAGGCTGATGCAAGCGGGGGTGTTTCCGGTCGTTGAAAGGAACGGATGTTTGTTTGACCTTATTTCCGGCAGTAGCGGAAATGGCTACAGAGGCAAACAGAACAGGTGTCTCTGAGAATTGCGTGGGCGTGCGTGGGCAAGGCAACCGGAAGAAAAAGTCCCGGTTTGGAGATTATAAAAAGACCTCGGCGCACGGATTTCACCAGACAGACAGACCAGACAGTAGCAGTAGAGGAGCGACAGAGATCGGCCGGTGAAGAGAGACACTCCCGTCAACCCTGAAGCGCGCTCTCTTAACTCTCTGTTCCCTAGGCTACACGGTTCATCGTCATTAATAAAAATATAACTTATATTTTTATATATATGCGTGTTTGTCTGTTTATTGATATACAACACTGTGATTCCTCAATCTGAACCACTATCCATCACTCCACCATACCTCCCTAACCTAATATTATAAAATATTATTGAACAAATTAAAAGGGCAACTTTATTAAGTAATTATTAATCTGCCTTAATTAAAAAGTAGTAAGGATTACTCCTCTCGGTACCTTAAGAAAATCACATTGTAATTGTTAAAAGCAAAACATTTCAATGACTAAATAGTTGCAGTGATATTTTTACCCAGATCCTCATTACTCTAATAACTAATAACTAATTTTGACTAATGCTTTCCATTTGGCTGTTCTCTTCAATTCTAGTTTTGGCCTGCTTTTGATCCTTTCTTTCTTTTTTCTTTTTTTTTTTTCAATTCAAGTTTTAGTTTTTACATTTTTTATCATTTTGATTTTGCTTTTTTTTTCCGATTCTTTTAACTTCACTCCTAAACATTTCTTTTTTCCCTTTATAACACAGCTACAGACTGCCTTTAAAAATAAAATAAAATCTTTATTTTTGTGTTTGATAATTTTTCAACATTGATAATCAAAACATTTGAATTTTCTCATCACCAAATCAGCTCACTCCCTATTCGTGTTGGTTATCTGGTTGAATCCATTTCTGGTTACTTGATTCTTCTGTCAGTTCTTAAACAGACTGGTCCGCTCTTGTAAAATATCTGGTGGGTAATTATTTTTTCTAGATTAACATTCGTTAGATCTTTCTGAAGACAATGTTGATGGAAGATAGAAAGAGGTCACTCAATTGTCTTTGATAACCACCTACCTTTATGAATTGGGGAAAACTGGCAATTTCATTAGTACACACTTATCAATGATCAAAGCAGTTTCTAGCTTGAGCTTTGTAAATAAAAAGTACAGATAACTCTTTAAAAAGTTAGCGTTTGATTTTAGATGGTATTTATATTATGAACAGGATCACCCCCACTTCTAAAATAAAATATCAATCTTTTTTTAAATTCCGATAAGTGTTGCAGATAAAGGAATGACTAATGAATACTAATCAACAAAAACGATTTTCTGCAGAAAATGTTTTTACAAGCGAATCACTCAGTTTAAGTAGTACCAATTCTTCTGTCAGATATTCTTATGTTGATTCTGAATACTCCTCAGATACATAGGTTTCTTCATTTTCTGGTCATATTCACTGCTGTACTAATATGATTGCTTGATTAGAGGATAAGCTCCATCTCTTTTGATCATGTATGGATAACTCTGGATAGTTTATTATATTTTTGCAAAGTATTATTAGTTTTGTTATTGTTTGCTTAATCATTTCACTCCAATCAAGGCAATAAAGCCACTAAGATGCAAGGTTGTTTTAGTATGAATATAAAAAAAGAAAAACATTAAGGAGAAAGAACAATAAATGAATAGAAATTAAGACAACAGACAATAACGATTGACATTGAATTTAAATCTTTAAAGTTCATTGGAAAGCAAGACGTTGGAAGAGTCCTACAAGCAGGGAATTTAAAAGAAGATGCTGTTAGCATAGCACTTACAGTTATGTTGAGTCATTTCAATCTTGCCACTAATCTTGTACTGTGCTTAAATTCATAAAGTCAAGGTACCAAAGACGCAAATTCATTAGAACAATTACGATGAAAATATTTATAGACAAGTCATAGGGAAGCTACATTGCAACAGTGGGAAAAGGGACTAAAGCTGAGATGCCAGGTCAGAACCGATAACATTGTAGATTCTTACCTAAGTCTATCATGCTTTTCAAAAATTTATAACAAAACCCTCCCATTAAGATTCATTTTCTTTTTTCTTCTTAAGCTGATTAAAATTAGTTTATTAGAAGCAGATTCATTTTTTCTTTGTTATTCTTTTAATAAAATATTTGATTAGCGTTTATTGATTTTCTTTTATCGAGTTCTTAATTGTTTTTCAGAAAGCATTTATCAATGTTATTTTGAAATGAATATTTGAAAGCTAAAGATCTAATCATTCTTGATGCTTATTAAATCGATAATGAATCTGATTGAAAACTATGAATGGTTATATAAACTATTCTATCAAACATTAGTCTTTTAAAATATGTCATGAATCGGGAATCATCTGACATTTTAGGATATCTCATCTAATAAGGTTAGTGTAGAGTTAATTTAATGACATTTCAACATTTGTTGGGTCGTTCAAAGTAAATCTGATAAAATTGGCAACCTTTTTCACTGATCTTATAGATATTTATCGATATGGTGTCATGTCCCACCTGGTAAAGATGTTAGTTCATTCAATAAGTATTAGAACAAATTGGATATGTTTAAGGATAATGACATCGCCTCACAATTTTCTTGTCTTGATTCTTATGCCAAGTCTTCTCTTCATCTCGCAACTTTTTTTTAACTTCGTTAGTTTGTTTAATGTTGGGAAAAAAATTGTCTTTGTTATTCAAAATCTTCTTCAGTTCTTTTATTGTCCAGCTAGGTACTGTCACTACAAATGGTGCAAGACTCCTCTGATGGTTTTTCAAAACTTGAGAAAGACGACATGAAAGTTCTCGTCTCTTCTTGATGAGTTGTTTTTACGCATAGTGTCTTACTAGCGCCGTCAACATTTTCCTCTGCATGCTTTGACATGACAAAATTTGGTTCTTTCCTACCTTAGCCAATCTTGTTCCTCTGCTTGTATGAGCAACTGACACATAAACATGACAGCAGAGATTGTTCTTCATATAATATCAAGTTTCACTTTGAGCAAAGAAGGCCTCCTCAAAAATTTGGGTGAGTCTTAAATGTTCGTTGATAAGAAAAGAAATTACCAATTGACTAAAAAAGATAAAAGGTAAGCTTTACCAAAGGGATTGGTGTGTATCAGTGGTGAGTAATTTTATTTGTACAAATGTTGTATTCCTTGAGTCGGTGTGGAATGGTACTAAAGGTCATTCATAATTGCCAGTGAAAATTATTGGATTTTACCAAGAAGTGTATTTTGCAGTGAACGATGCAAGGTGTCACTGAGGTGTAGAATGCAGGTAGTTGGCGAATTTTGTTCTGATAGCCAGGGTCAAGGTGTGATGAAGTATGGAAATAACGTGTCAGGTGGGTTAACTATTTAAATAACATCAGCTGTCACAGAGAGTTTAGAGTTGAGTCTAGCAGTTTGCAGACAACAGTTGGAGGGAAAAGGCAGAAGCGTGTGTGCTCCGACCAGCCCAAACCCACTACATGCCAAGTCATTGAAAGGCAAATAAAACATAATTGTATATTTAATATATACGTATTTATGTCTGTCAATTTTATGAGTTGGGAAAAAGCAAGTCATTTGATTGCAATGTATTTCGTTCATTTATTTTTCGGAAAAGATGTTCAACATTCAGTTCAAGTGTATTATGAAATTTATGTATCGTCATTTATGAGAAGAAAACACTGGACTATTGACATTGAATTGGTTGAAGTTTATTTTTGATGAAGAAGCAGCAATTTATCCCCGATGTTTTGATTCAGCATTATTTTCATCGAAGCAGTATATACCCGTCAAAGTGGGTATATAACATTTGTTCCCCCATTAAATTTTTATCTCTATTGTCATCCCAATTGGTATGTAATTGTTATGGGACCTACCCATTGTACCATAATGAACTCTTCTCATGACTATAAATATTGGAAGACCGTCTCAAGTGGACGTTCGGCAATTGACGATTGACAGAGGAGTTGAGTTGGTCTCCACTTGGCAGTCAGCCTGACCTGTAATACTTTTACTTGTTTTTCATAAATATATCTTTGTTACACTAATACCTGAGTTGTGTTTTCTTCTGAACCTATTCTGGTCCACAACAGTAATGTAGTGAAGAAAACAAGATCTACATTTAAAATTCGAATGCTAAACACTGACTCATTGATTTATTTAGAAATAAATGAATTTACTCAAATTTACTGGACCTTTGCTTGGCACACACAAAACTAACAAAATTTCACACCTCGATGCAAAATGTTTTTCAGCCAATAGAAAAACTAGGAAACATCTAAAAACAAAATTCAAATAATCTTCAATTATCAAAAACAAATTATTTTACAGACCCTTTTCACAAGCTGACGTGAAGTTTATTCATTGTCCAATGGAAAGGCCAGAATCACATCCAGGAGTGAATTCCCAAATGACCTTTTTAAGTCCTACAAACGAAATAAAAGATGGAGCAAATTCACTGTCACCAGAGAGATGATGAGCGTAATTAACACGTACCCATGACAAACATCAAGCGATCATTATTTTTACTACTCTCTTTCTCTCTCACCTCCTTCCTTTTCACCATTCACCCTGAGCGATAACTTCAAAAACAATCCTACCCAACAATAAATGCTCATACATACATATATACATTTCTGCCTACGTACATGTAAACTCACTCTTGTAAGGACTACTACAAACTATTGATACCCTGAACTTCTTAATACTGTTTCTCATTGAACATTAACTTCTACCAATTCATGTTATTCTTTTTTATTAATAAATTTCTATTTAAACGTACAAAAGGTATACTTTTATTCTTCCACACATTCCAATCTCTAACCTTCTGTTGATAACGAATAATCAATAAATAACACAAAGAAGTTGAATGAGAAAACAGCCAATATGAAGATGATTGTCTGAAAACCTAATCTTCAGCAGTTGTTCATCTCTGTTATAATTTTGACAAAAAAGAAAAAAACAGTAATAAGACAGAGTAAAGTATTTTCTTTTCTCTTTTGTAACAATATATCATAGCTTTCTTTTTCTTTGACTTGAATATAACACCACAGAAAATTCTTGGTAGACTCTGATACTATAGATCAGTCAGTCAGTTAAGTGCCATACGTGATGCACACTTGGGCGATAATGTCTCTTTTGACCCATGAAGATTTTCCTATAGTAGGTTGCTATTACTCTCTGTGGTAGACCAGTTGCCAACCAAAGCTTTAGAACCCAGTCTGTCCTGCTATTCAACCCCTGGCTGGAGGGAGAAGAAATGGATTAATATCATTCCCAAGGGTATTTGTAAATAAGCAAAATTCAAACTCAGATCTTCAATTTCTTATTCTGAGCCGATACCATTGCATCGCAACGGACTTCTATACACTATATATACCTCCATTCTATAGATACCAACATAAAAAATGAAGATATGGTTTTATGTTGATCTCAAGTGTTTTTGTTTGATAGACCAGCAGATGGTTCCTTTTTGAAGTCTGGTCTTCTAAGTGGCATCCATTTTGACCAAAGGGGGAACAGGTAAGTGAAGGCATAAATGACACTTTTTTTTGATGATCAAGTGACAACAAACTGGACATTGAGTATTTCCCGGCATCAATTTATATTAAGAGTCATTTGAGGGATTGGAGAGTTGGTTCCGGTCCACCCTTGGCAGAAGATGGACTTGTCTGCTGCATGGTTCTGATGCTACCCTTCTGTATTGCCAGCCATATGTCAAGAGGTGTAGATGGACAAGAAGTCACTCGAGATGGGGGGTGGGGGCTGATCTATGTGATTGACAAAGTTGTGTAAAAACGTCACTATCTAAGGGTAAGCCGGTGATTCCCTGAATAAAACACCTATATATAATATGGGAAACTCTGTTCTTATTTCTCAAATTGGTGTTTGTCTTTCAAACTCTTACCAACTTTTGATGCACTGACGAGATCAAGGATGGAAATGCAACATGGTGGTAATCATTGACCAATCAGTAGAAAGCTTGGATGAGAGTCAAAGACAATCTCTAAAAACCTAATTCCCAATCAGTCCAAGTAATAATCAATTTTTTACTCCAAATACTTAAAAAAAAAATGTGTAAAATGATATAACTACAGTAGGAGTCTGCAAGAACTTTAATGATGAAGATTATTCTTTTCAGTTACAGACAAGAGGCTAACTAAGGTTGAGCATTTAGAAACTGCAACAGACCGAAGATGTTAAAAATTGTTTTATTACTGTATCTCCCAGCCAATAAAAGAAAATTATTATATCCAAATGCAGTGGTACTCTGGACAAAAGTTAAAAACTAAAGGCTCAATTAGAACAATGCGATGGGCTATATGTTTTAAATGAACAGGAATTCATTTAAAAAAAGAAAAGAAAAATACTCTTAGCAAATACATACAATCACAAGTCCCATAACTTTCTAGAGTCACAGGGTTACCACATATAGTGCAGCCGCAGTAGAAGTGGTGTGTGTTGGGCAAAATAGTCCATCCTCTCCAGGTTGGTTGGAATTCAGAGTTTTCCTTCTCTTAGACTGGTTGCCACAAAAGTCAGTAGAATCCAGTCTGTTCTGCTATTTAGCCATAACTAGCGGGAGAAAAGAATTCCCAAGGGTATTAGCACATAAGTGAATTTGAATGGAATATACCACTATGCCTTCTACATACACAATGTTACGGAAAGTTCCAGAGATTTACAAAATGGATTAACAACCGACATATTTTAATTTTATATGTTTCAACATTATTTTAAGTAGATACTTGTATGTGAGTAGATATTCTGTTTTTAATCAAACAGTTTTTTTATATATTACCGGTTTGAATATTTTTGAGAAATTTTGTTAGGAATGACACATATTTTCCTAACAAAATTTCTCAAAACTATTCAGGCCAGTAGATATATATAAATATCTTGTTTAATTAAAATCAGAGTATCACTTCACCCCAAGCAAAGCAATAATAACAATAATAATAATAATAAGATGCAAGGGGGATTACTGGAGGTGAAAGAAAATGAGGAAACTTTATGAGAAGGAACTGGAAACAAGAGATAAACCTCTACTCCTGAGCAAAAGATTGGAAAGGAGTGTGAACCGGGCAACAAGTGAACATATCTACTCCTATTAAAAACAAAATTAGTAAATATAATTTCTGAATGTAGGCAGGATCGTTAGAAGTATAGAATTATACTCTATGATTTATATATTCAGATAGGGACATTTAACTATATAACTGTCATTCTTTAATGAATTTTAATGATATATTTAGATTTTAACATAGTTTAAATTGTAAATATGCATAGAGAATTTTTTTTTCTTAAGAGACTCTGCTCAAAATCAAATTGAACACTGAGACAGACCAGCCTTAAAAAAGGATTAAATGAATGTAAATTCTTGAAAATTCTTTCCAAAATAGCAGAAAGAATTATTTTGAAAGAACCAAAAGTAGTGACTGATTAGACGTTTGAAGCTGTATTTCCAACCCAAGCCAAGTTGCCTTGCTGTGTTCATCTTTTTTCCACCTTATTTTGCGCTTCATCCTTTTATGTTTTTGGCTAATATCTTTGTTGATTTGTTCATCTGCTTGCTTTTCTTCACAGGTTGTTTTCATAGACCAGACTTGGTGAGTGCAGTCGCTTTCACACACAAGCTTTTTTTTACATTTCTCTTTTATCTATATTTGATATATATTTCTAGTTCTATGTTCATGAACGGTTTTTAATCATCACTCCAAGACCCCGATCATTTTAAATATGATCTCCACTTCTCTTTTCGCTAACTTTTTGCATGGCCTGATGTTATCTTTCAAGAAAAGTTGCCTCCCTCAATATTTACTAATTTTTATTTTTAGGATTTATTAATTTTTCTTTCTTTTTTGACTAACATTTCCATGCTTTAGAGCATCAAGCAACTATAATGTTCAGAATATACAAACACAGATGTAAGTTTAAAATATGCTATATTTATGGATAAAAGTGCACAATATCAGAGATAGTATACATAAATATGGAAGTGGACACTGTGTTCATCAGCTAGCGGTAAAAATCTTTCATGTTTGATTGCACTCTTCAGGCTTACTGGTCTCTCCCTCAACTGCGCTTCATTCATAAAGGGGGTTGCAGTCTGAGGAGTTAGGTGACCAGATATGATGTGGGTGCAGAGTCCTATTATCATACATAGGGTCTTCTAGCAGCCACTCTCTTGACCCAGAGAAGCACTAACTCCCCAAGATACTTGATGTAGGCCTCTGTGTTGAGTCTGAGACCATCACCATCAGAATGATCACGATTAGACTTATCAGCTCTTTACAAATCCTCTGCCCGGTCCTCAGGTTGATACTTAAACACTTCGAAATGTTTGTATTAGAGCTTCTGATGCCAAGCAGTACAGCATGCTGTTTTCAGATTTCTGGCAGAGTGAATTGCATCATGGTGCTCTTTTTCTCAAAGATGGTGCCCAACTGATACTATCCAGCTCTTTACAAATCCTCTGCCCGGTCCTCAGGTTGATACTTAAACACTTCGAAATGTTTGTATTAGAGCTTCTGATGCCAAGCAGTACAGCATGCTGTTTTCAGATTTCTGGCAGAGTGAATTGCATCATGGTGCTCTTTTTCTCAAAGATGGTGCCCAACTGATCCTACTATACTGTGCAATTGAAAATTAAAAAGTATAACAAATTGGAAAAATTTTTTGTTACACATTTTGTCCATGTAAATGTCATCAAACTAATTTTATGTTTACATTGATATGACAACACTTGTGCATGAACAAAAGTGAACACTGAGAATTTTAAATTAATTTTTTTAAATCTATATTTTGCATATACAATCTAGCTAATTTAATTTAGATTCTTTTTCTTTATGTTATTAAATGTCCTACATTGTGATAAGGAAAAATCTGCCAGGAATGATGAAATATTGTAATAGCCTGGATGCTAGTAAATTTGCATATACCCAAAGTAGATATTAAAAAAATAAAATTGTTTTAAAGTTTAAAATTCTCAACATCTCTCCTTTGTTCATATGCATGTGTAGTCTCATCAACGTAAATGTAAACTGTAAATGAAGTCCTAGAGGATGAAACAGCAACTTTTCCCATTTTGTCATAATTCTTTCCCCTAAAATTGTTCTTAATATATAAAAATTTATATATCATTATTCTATACACACACACACACACACACACACACACATAAGTGGACATTGAAGTCCAATCTGTTTCATGCTAAACGGAATTGTCAGTATATGTACATGATAAAATATAGTCTTAAACTATACTATATTTATGGGTTAAAGTACACAATATTAGGAATAGAGTATGCGTAAATTTTTTTTTTTAATCATTTCACCCCAAGCAAGGCAGAAATGCCACTGATGAGCAGGGGGCTACATAACTGTAAAAAGATTAATTAGAAAAGAGTGAGGAGTACAAGCTAGTTAGAAAGGAACAATAGAAAGCTGAGAAAGCAGGTGTGATGACAGATACATAGGTGGAGAGAAAGGGAAAGATATACGGGGGTGAGGAGAGAGCTAGAGTCCAGTGGTTAATAGATGAGTATTGACTTTGCATTTAAATTTCTGGAGGTTGTAGTCGTCAGGAAAGCAAGAATATGGGAGCGAGTTCCACAGGCAGGAAGTGCGAGAGAAGAAGCTGCAGGAGTAGAATTGTCGTCTGCATTTGGCTAACCTGACTGTGAATGGGTGGGACCCAGTTGCTAGTCTGGTTGCATGAGTAAACACCTGTTGAGGAGGCACCAATGACTTAAGTTCGTTCGAGCAGAAGCAATGAAAGTATTTATAGAACAGACAAAGGGAGGCCACATTTCGACGGTGGAGAAGTGGCTGCAGTCAAGCCACCAGATCAGTACCTATCACATTGCAGACTCTCTTTTGGAGCCTGTCGAGAACACTGAGGAGAACGGCAGTGGTGCCTGACCATAAATGGCAGCAGTACTCCATGCACGAACGGATGGTTTACTTGTATATATGCAGGATGGATTCAGGCGGAAAAAAACATCCTGGATCGACATAGTTACCCAACCTTCTTATAAAAATAAGAAAGGTTCAGGGAAGCTACATTTTGGCAGTGGGAAAATTAAAGAAGCTGGGATGTCAGGTTAGGACCAATAACATTGCAGATTATTTATATTTTGTCAAGAATTTCAGATCAGGTCTAATATGGAGCACTTGGGTGTATTTGGACAGGAGCTGCACAGTTCAAAAGTGTCTTTGTGGGTAGCAAATTATTTTCCACCCTCCAACATCTCTCTTACAGTTAGGATGTGGCAAGGTTCTCACTGCTCTATCACTGCTTCCATCTCAGATGTACTACATTCCTTGGTTTCACCAGGTCTAACCTTCATGGCTAGGACTCACTATGCTGTGTAAACCACCCACATTTCCTCCATATTCCATCAGTGAGAATTTAGTTTCACTCAAACATATTTTGTGGAACCGACTCCCAAAAATTTTTTTTTTTTTTCAAATTTAAGGAGTGCAAGACTAGCGGTGGCACTAATATTCAAGTGTAAGATAGATTCTGGCGAGAACAATTATCTAGTACAACACAATGAATAACAAAAGGCTGGAGAAAGATGGAATAATTTTGGATAGTTTTCTCTCTCCTGCAACTTTTGTGTTTCTTGTGAATTGAAGAATGATCTGTCTTTCTTTATCAAATTAACGGCACACATGCAATAATAAAGATTATGCAGCCGTCAAGTGCAAGATGATATGTGCTTCTAAACATAAATAATCTGCCAACATTTGTACCAAAAGAAAACTGAATAGTATTCATTTTTCATGTTGCATAAAAGTGGCTACCATCAGTACTTCTACTTCTTCTATGTGCCCTGTCCCTTCAGGACGTAGGCGATCATGGTTCTCCACGTCTCCCTATCTCTTGTGGCTCTTAGTATGTTTGCTCCTGTTACTCCTGGTAACCCCGTTCCATCATCCACCTGATCAGGCCCTGCAAATATGTTATCCGCTGCCTTCCTCTGTCTCTCTTTCCTTCTATCTGGCTAGCCAGTATCAGGTTCTCCAAGCTCTCAGTACTTATGCGATCATTATCTCACATTGTGCCTGGTAGATATTGGATGGATTGCTATTTCAGAATATTTAGGGGAATGAAAAGAAGATGAGGCAATGTCCTTCTACATATGAATGCTGAGAATACCAGGGACAAAAATGTGAGTAACTAAGTTTTTAGAAAAATGGAGATGAAAAAGGATGTTTAGAAATAGAAAAAGGCAAAGTTTTTTTGTTTTTTTTTTAATCATATCACCTCGAGCAAGGTGGTAATGCCACTGATGTGCAGGGGGCTATGTAAGAATGAAAAGATTGGAAAAGAGAAAGCCGGAAACCACATCCTAAACAGGAAACAAGGGATGAGCCTCTTCACCTGTTCAATAGACATGGGTGGAGTGTGAACCGGGCGATAGTTTAGTCTATCTACTCCAATTAAGTGTTTCTGATGCATAACAAGGAAACTTGGTTTATGGAATTTGACACTCACAAGAAAGAGAGAATCATCAAGTAACCTACCAAACAAGAGAGAAGAGAGAGATGGAAAGAGAATAAATATTAGAGCTACAAAGGACTACAAAAAATAGAGCTACAAAGAATAGGAAGTTGTGGAGAGCTATACTCGCTCACGTCCTGAAGAGACACTGCATATAAAGGAAGTGGTGAGAATCTACCACTTCAATTTTAATTGAATAAATGACAAAAAAAAATTAAATTAAAGTTCCTTCATGAATTATTGTATTCTTATTTTAAGCGTTAACTTTTGGCAAGAATATACTTGAGGAATTGTTCCTGTAACATTTGTTTTTGTAGGTTTTCTTAGCTTTCACATTTTTCCCAAAAGATCTGCTTTAGAAATTTAACTAATGTCTATTCTTTAAATTTTGTTTTCATTTTATTTTTTGGCCACATATTTATTTCTTCCAAATACCAACTGGACCTTGTCATAGCAAGTAATGTTAATTGCTTTTGGTAAAACTTGATCTCATAGAATATAACCAATATAGATTCCACCAACTACTCAAAAAATAACATTACAGAGCTAGAAAACATGAAAGTGTTCTTCTATTCAATTTCCAAGTTAAAGAAGGCACCAAATGAACAGTCTTGTTTATGAGAACATTCTTGTTCAATAAGTAGTGACATTGCTCATAGAACAGTAATGTGTTAGTCTTACCAACCAATACTAATGAGTTATTTCTGTGTACATGACCTTGTGTGAAAATTGACAAATTCCATCTACCATTATTTGTTAATGTGATTCTTTGCACTTTCTCAACTGCGTGGATGTTAAATCTGGCAAAAATCTCATTTACAGTTCATGAATAATACTAGTTGGGATTGTCTACCAACAGAAATTCTGATCAGTTCTTAGTCAATATACAATCTTAAACTGAGATCAAAATAAGAGAAAGCAAAAACAAAAAAATCCCCCAAAATAGCAAATCCCATTTTTTTCTTCAATTTTTGCTTTCTTTTTTTTTTTTTCTTGCATGCTTGTTAATTTTTAATCTTTTTTCTTTTCCTGCCTAAAACATCAACCTATTATCCTGTGTGCAACTCCATCTTGCTTCGAGTATCGAATCTTTCAGAATTTCTTCAACATTGCACATGTGACGGTTGTGTTTGTGTGTGTGCATAGCTGTGGTCATGTACTTGGGTATCTTTATATATATATATATATATATATATATGTGGTCATTGTATAAGCTACACCTCATTCAATGAAATTAATGCTAACAAAATGGTGTCTGTGTTTTTCTTTTTCATTGTTGGTGTTGTCTTTTTTTCTAATTTTCAAGTTGTTATGAAATAGCTGCAAAGACCTGTACAAGGTATAATACCACGAGACAATGTCTGAACCAGTGGAATACCAATCATTCATAAAAACAATTTACCAATCAGAAGAACATTTTATATACAGATCAACAGTTGACTTGGTCTCTTTTTATTTGATTAAAATGTTTTTTGTTTTTCGATATTTTTAATATTTGTTAAAATATCTCTGTTGGAAAAAGTATTGAGATTTTGATCATAAAAAAAGATTAATTGAAAATCAAGTAAAATCTTAGTAGACATAAATTGATCCAAGAGATTGGTGCTTGAAACAAGATTATTAAAAAAGTGGGTCAGCAAAATATACTGACAGCATTTGTGTCAATTTTATTTTATTCTAAGTCCTTTGTATTCTTACTTGCTTGGAAAATTATTTATTATTCTATTCTCATTATTTTTATTCTCAAAACCATCCAAGTTTCCGAGAAAGAAAATACTGAGATAATCACTTTTCCACTGTATTTTCATTATGAGGTTTTGTGCAAGTTGTTAGCTTCCTTTAATCATTTCTTTCTTTAAGGTCAACAATGAAAAGAAAAAACAGGTGAGGATTTTTCTACTTTCAGTTTCTACAACAGTTGCTCTTCAAATGGTAATTGGTTAACAAATTATTCTATCTGTTCAATAAGTGTTTCAGTTTTTCATGGATTTTCACTTGTTTCTTTTTTTTATTCTCTTTTTTGTATGAATTATTCTTCACTGTCAAAGATTATTTTGGACCAGCTTCTTCATGTGTTGCAACTGTTTTGATTAATATAAAGTAATTTTAACATTTTCCTATGTATAATTCTCATTGATTTTTTTCTTTTTCTTTTTTTTAACAGTTCTATTTTAGTATGGTTGTCATGATAATTATTTTTTTCAGTTGTTCTGAGGATGCTTTTACAGAATGAAACATTGACAAGAAAACAAAAACTTCTTAAACACCCAACTGGTTTTTCCAAATTCCAGGTTACATACTTTGGATATTTCATATCAGTCATTTTATCATCTATCTATCTATCTATCTATCTATCTATATTTTTATACATATATATATATGTGTGTGTTAGGTGAAACAATGTGGAAAAGCTATTCAGAAAATATGTTCCAACTCTTAATGATAGTCATCTTCAGGTTGGAATAAGAGACCTACAATCCACAATGACAATCTCTAGACAGGTTTTTAGAATTTTGCTTTCTATGTTTTTCTATATGTAAAGAATAAACAAATTACAAAGTTTTCCCAAGGAAGCAACACAGTATTTTATTCATCCATTATGCCCATTGCTGACATCTCTCATCCAGTCTCAGAGGAAAGAATCTCTGACTTCCAAACTGTAACAGACAACAGGAAACCACTCCATTGTCTTTCTCAAGAGGCCTAACAATCTACAGATAATACAGAAAAGGAACACAGAATAAGTTATGACTGGCTCCACCCAGAAGGGACAGGATATTTTTTTAAAATATTAATCTAAGCAAAGATTAAAACTCCTGTTCTTTCTTTCTCTTTCAATTCTATTCTCTAATTAATGCTATAACACCAGTTTTTAACCTTCCATCAGCAGTTGGAAACCTTGCAAAATGCTTTATTTTTAAATATTTAATAAGTAGCAAGTCAGATTTTCATAAGCTTTCAAAATTCTTGAAACCAGAAATTCCTTTAGTTTTCAGATTTTTTTTCAAATGTTGGTATACAGGCAATTTAATTTGTAGATAACATCTATAAAATGGGGCGACTTGGGAATGGAAACATTGACATGATATCCTTTACATTTCATAACACAGCTTATAAATATACTCTGAAAGTAATTTTATATAAAATTTGATAAATTTTGTGTCCATACAGATACAATTAATAATGCTAGTCATGTAATGCTTACACAGATTTTTAAGTGATGAAATTAAAATTTCACGTAAAATAAGGTTTTGTAATTTTTTTGTACAAAAAAAAATGTGATCGCTACTTACAAAATAAATATATATAAATGCAATACCAAACACTACTTCTTCTACATCAGGTCTCAGAAACTTGAGGAATGGGGTATATCATTGATGACATCACCATGAATGTGAGAAAGAAAATTTAGTAAGCTATCAGTTTCTACCAATGATGTTGTGTATTGATTAAAATGTTGCAATACAGAGTGGTGCAGTATTTGTATAAAAAAAGCAAAATATGGATACTGATTACAGTTAAATGTAATAAAAACTGAAAAAAATTCAGCATTTTATTTGTAAAGCTGCAACACAATAATCAAGCTACAAGTAGCCATGTTGCTTTCTGAAATTTTTCATTTGTGGCAAGTGATGTTAGCACCTGAAAAATTTTAGATTTTAGAATTTGGATAAAGAATACTCAACCAGTACCTCTGTTGAGTAATTACAAAGAGTTTCAAGATTTAGTCATAAATATTTATGTAAATTACAATCAGTTTTATTTGTTTAGTGAAATTAAAATGTAATCTGCTTTTTGCATTTTTGAACTTTGGGAAGTTCATTTTTAAATATTGATCATTTAATCAAAATTTTCTCAAATAAAAAACTTTTTAAAAAAAACAAATCCTAAAGAATACTCTAAAACAATGCTATAAAATTAAGCACTAAATGAATATCTCTAATATTTTAAAGGGAATGGGATTGAAAGCCCCCTGGTACTAATGCTGTAACAATGCCCCACACTCCTATTCTGTACTGAGTTTTGTCCTTTAATGGGCTTTATCAATGAAAAATGTTGCCTTGATAATGTCCAATACAGGATGAAAAATGTTGGTAAAGAATAGTTTTCCTCTTGCTTTTATTCATATTGTTTTAGTTTTTTTTTTAAGTTATAAATACATATATCTGAATTTTTACGAACACACTCACACATATAAGAACATTGCTGATAAGTACAGTCAGACCTGCTTCTTAAAATCAGTATTTCAAATAGCAAACATCAGAATACAGGGCCATGTTGTAAAATTTACAGCACCCTTTTATACACACACATATTTATGTATAAAATATCTTTTAAAACAACTTATTTTTTTCCTATTTTCTCCATTTTTCTTTTTTTTTAAATTCTGGAAATCTATTCTAAATTTCTAAAAGAAATTTCTTTTATTCTCAACAGATTATGACAGCTTTCTACTCCAATACATTCTGGTGTTTGCATTGAGACTTGATCAGTTTTAACCTAGTAGTAAAGCGTCCACTGTTTACACATCGTTGGTGGCAGCCAAAAGCCCAAAATTGCCTCATTCTTTCTTTGTTTTCTATTGCTGTTGGTAATATTATAATAAACATCTCCACATCTTGTATTTGTCTTTGTTTTTTATTGTGGTGCAATGGATATCAGCTCAGAATGAAAAATCAAAGAGACAAGTTCCAGTTACAGTTGAATTTGTTTCATTTATTTACATGCAAATATTCTTGGGAAAGATATTAATCTATCTCTTCTCCATCCAGTTATGGGTTGAATAACAGAACAGACTACAGCTTTGATTAACAACCAGTGTACCACAGGAAGAATTGGCAACTATGGGAAAATCTTCTGCCTGGTCAGTCACGGATTGAAAGAGAGATGATCAACCAAGCATGTATCATGAAATGACACTTAACTGACTGAGTGGAAATTCAGGAATCGTCTCAACAGGAATATTACCTCTGATTGGCTAATTAAATATAGATTGTCAGTTTAACTTGCATGTAAAACTAACAACCCATTTAATTTGCACATATGGATTGTACATTCATTTCCGTTCCACTAAGATGATTTTCTGCAGACAGTGGCAGTGAATTCTTACAGCAATTTGAAAAGACCCTTTCATACAGATGAAACCTTTGCTGCTCCATCTCTATTTCCATGGTAAATGCTCAGACAAGCTACTTTCCTTAGTTCTACCTTTGCAAACCTTTAAAACCATGTCACGTATGCAAAGTTAACTCATCGTCATCCATTGGTAAGAAGGAAGTGCCACTCAAACAGCTTCTTTCTGAGAAATGCTACCATGCTCAATCATTATCTATCATGTGCTCATAATGTGCCCGTTATACCCACTCTTAATCTGCCCTTACAACAGACTCATTAGCAAAAGTGAACCTTCATGTCTGCAAAAAAACACAGAGTGTCAAAAAGACATTTTTCTTTTTGACTCTGTTATTATTTTAACTACCTTCACTCCTGAGCAATGTTTTAAAAAAAGCAGCGTTATAATTGTAACAAAAGCTAAACATGATGAGACTGAATTTATACATTTGTTTGTTCTTGAGAATTTGCAACAAAAATATTAAGCGCTACTACATTATTTATTTACAAGAATAAGTATCTTAGGGTGCAACCCCCTTAAGATAAGGCTGTAAGAATATCACAAGGTAGTAAGAATACGGCAAGGTCATAATATAAGAAGAAATAGAAAAATCAGTTATAACTAATAACATATGAAGGAAAAAGTGAGATCACCACCCTCTGTGGGTTGAAGTTAAAATAATAGAGAACCACACACATATGAATACTTAAAGAATCAGTGCTTATGCTTAGCAACAAAAACCTAAGATAACTTAGAAATGAATACAATATGAGAACCATTAATATGGAGTGCTAGAGAAAAACAATTACAAACAACAAAATTGTGATACGAGTTCTGGTAAAAAGTGGTTACTGAGACATTAGGTTTATAAGTCCCAAATTTCATACATTGAAATAAAAGCACTGGTTGAATCCAGTGACTTGACTCAAAGAGTTGTGAGTTCAGTACCTGGCTTCAGCAGATTTAGAAAAGACTTGTAAAAAATTAGAGTTGTGTTAATAGGAGATAAATGACACTGAGATATCTGAAAGCGGCATGACTTGTAGAACTAGAACAATCTACCCCTGTTAAAAAAGTATTCAGTTCAAAATCCCAATCACCTGAACTAGGTCAGAGCATACAACAGCTGAAATGTGAATATGGCAAAAAAGATGGGAGTAACAGTTCGAACAATGTAAATAGTAATAATACTTTATTATAATAGTAATAATACTTTATTATAATAGTAATAATACTTTATTATCTCAGTAATATAGACAAATATTCTAAAAACTTGTACAATTAAAACTAATGTAATGCAGTATTTATCATATAACATAGAGATAAGAGAAATAAATATGAAAATATATTTTTTTATTTATAATCATTTAATAAATTATTAAAGTATGTGAACCAACTATAAGAAAATCTATACTATTTGCTTACGGCCATATCACATTGAATACACCGGTTCTTGCTCGATCACCAAAGTTAAGCAGCATTGAGCCTGGTCAGTACTTAGATGGGTGACAGCTTGGGAATACCAGGTGCTGTAAGTGTTTAGTGATGTGTGTGGATATCGGCTCAGAAAGAGAAATCGGTGAGCCGAGTTCGAATTCCAGTTGAATACCCTGCATTCACTTAAGCACTGGTACCCTTGGGAAAAGTATTAATCTGTCCTTTCCCTCCAGTTATGGGTTAAATAGCAGGGTAGGACTTGGGGACCCTGCCCTTAAAAACAAATCCCAATGAATCTTGATACTTGAAAAGAAAAAAGTATTACTAGACACAAAACTTATATAAAAACAACAATAAATTGTTTAAAGAAAAAGGTATTACCAGTAATAAATAAATAAAATTTAGTTGGCAATAAATGACCTGCTGAGGTTGATACGCCATAAAACAAAACCAACCAACCAACCAACTATACTATTTACCATTTCCTAAACTTCACATCAATTGGCAATTAGCCAGGTGTTTTACCAACCATTGCAATAAGCATAATCAATGAAAAGTATTTATTATTTTTGTTGCCAATCCTCAAGAACAAAGAAAATCTATAAATTCATTTTCATATGTTTAGATTTTATTACAATTCTAATCATCACTTTTTAAAAATACAAATATTGCTGAAGAGATAAAGTAATTAAAGAAGTTGTGTCATGCGAAAAACTTTACTTTTGACACTGATTTTTTTGTAAGAACAGAAGTAGAAGTTACCAACTGAGTACGTAACCCCCTCTAGCTTGAGTGGCTCTTGGGCTTTATATTGGGTAAACAACAGTATATAAAAAAAATATACAAATTGTAACTGAAAATGAAATTTGGCTTTACCAGTAAAGCTTTTCCAAAGCTCAGTCAAAGCAATGGTTGCCTAAATGTGAAAAGGATTCAGTCAAAATGAAAGAAAGCCCATCAAGAGTAAAAGAAAAAATGGTTATGGCAACAGTTTTCTTGGGGGCCAAGTAGACTTTTAAAGAGGGTGGGGAGAATGTTAAATCTGCTTATTATGATAGTGTTTTGCTAAAATTAGCGGTTGGGATTTATATAAATCCAAGTGAGTTATCACGACAGTCAGCTTTTTAGATATGGTAAAGATTAGACATGTCCCAATCGGATGTCAAGAAGCGGTGAATAAGAAAAACTATACAAGATATTAAATATTAATTAGCGGCTTCACCTTGCCTTAAAGGCGGCTATTTTTTAAAAATATGAAAACTCCATTATTGTATTATATTCATGTTCGATTGTGTTCTTTATATTTATTTGTGTCAATAAAATGGTAAATTTTAATTCGCACACTTTTCTTTATTTCTCTTGCTACCTTGAATTTGGTACAAAGACGTTTTCCAGTAATTCAGCATAGTTAAAAATTTAACATAAACACGTGCCATCAGAGAATATTTTTTTCCACCACGGCAGTGCCCCTGTGTAACACTGTAAGTGTTTCTTATGCACTCACATTAAAATAGTATCGATGAACCATGGATTCGAACCTTGGAATGGATATTTGGAGAATATCTCAGTGTATATTTTTTCTTTTTTTTTGGAGGGGGGGGAGAGCTAAGAAAAAGAAGAAGAAAGGAATAGGCACTGGGGGTGACCAGGAAAGATAAGAGAGAGGCGAAACACAAGGCATTTGCAAAATTACATTGATCGATATGACAACAATTGAACATAGACCAGATGGGAGGCGTGCCTAGTGAAGGGGAGAGAACTCATACTCTTTCTTTCTTGTTTATTTCTTTCTCTCTCAGGGAGGCGATAAGGAGTGGCTGAAGTTTGAATTGTCGGTCGATTCCAAAGAAGGCCACCCACATAAGAATGGAAATTATAATTAATACTGGCAGATAAATGTACAAAGTCAACAAAACCTTACTTCCAAACCTCCAGATTGGCAGACATCAGTGCAAAATCATAAGCAGGTGATTTAAGCCAGATACATGAAATTGACATTAGACTTTTATGGAGAAACATTTCAAACACTTACCGACCTGCGCCATATTGAAGCGTTTTTAACAAAAAGGCAGATTTGAAAATTATGAGAGAAGAGACACCACACTAGGAAGAAGACAGTTATGACAAGAATGCTCACTTACATTAGCTTCTCTGTCCATCGCCCAAGCAGAAACCCAAGGGAAGGGGAGCATAAAGACCGTATTACTTCTAACAACAACTAGACATAGCAGCAAGTAATTTGTGGATAGTGAAAGAAGTTGGATTGTATTTTCTTATCTCTCTCTCTCTCTCTTTTTCTTGAGAGTTGCAAATATAATCATTAGTCCACATAGACTGGCCTTCACTACTGCCTTATCTTATTCATGTCTGTTTCCCTTATTTCTGCATTATCTACCCAACCGTCTCTTGATTTCAGCTGTCGAGAAGTGCAACACAAAGACGACCGCCCCCCCGCATCCTTATTTTACCTTGAGATCAGAAATCCCAACATGGCAGGGGAAGTGAATGATTTCGACTGATCAGTGACATCTTTGATCACCTGCGGACGAAACAGAAGCGAACATCTGCAAACTCAATGTGCGAGTAACTTACGGCCAGTTAATGCACGCATCACACATACATGCAAGCCTAGAATGAGGGACATAGTGGGTCATACTTGTCCGTTCCTCTTGTCAAACAATAATTTTAATAAATAAAACAAAACATAGCTCTGATTTAGGTGCTTCTAACGTTTTTATTTCCTAACCTTAAAAAAGATATTAAAAGATACCTATTTTGCGACCATTAATGGCTTGCATAAAAAGGCTGCTTTGATAATGAAATTCTCATGAGCCTCACATACTCCAAGATTGTGTAAACAGCTGATATCAACGCTTAGAGCAGTGGTTCCCCAACATTTTTTCTCTTGTCTAAATTTTCATAATGAAAATTTGCTTGAGCCCCACTAACTTTTATGTGATAAAAAATACATAAAAAAACAGGGAGAAGGTTAAAGGAAAATAACCGAAGTTTCAAACTCAAAACGTTATCACTAATAATTCTCTCCTCCAATTCGCAGACCCTAGTGAATATATATATATATATATATATATATATATATATATAAATGAAGACAGACACGTTTTTCCATGGTTAAGAGGAAGTTTAAGCCTATTTCAGGCGAACTATCATCAGCTTCCGTCTTTATTGTACAGAAGATTTTACACGAATAAAATTCACAAATAAAAAAAAACCCATAAAAGGAAAAAACCCAAAACAGAAATAAAAATAAAGATCGCTCCCTTAGAAGTGAAAAATTAAAGAAAAAGTTCACCATTGCATCAGTTAAGTGAATACACACACATACACACATAAACATGTATACACACATATATGTACAACCACAACATACAATCAAAGAGCACGCGTAAGAACGGGTGTCAACTCAAAGATTCTCCACGTAAGTCGGTCATACTGCTGACATCGATTTGGAAAGTAAAATAAGGGGTTGGGGGAGAGAGAGAGAGAGTTAAAGAAAAGGGGGTAAGTGTTTTTATGAGCGTAACACGAAAAGGGAAAGAAGAAGAAAGAAGAGAGAGTATAATTTTGATTATGTAGTGATGTGGTGGTAATTGTGATTACAACGGATTGATTAACTATTATATCTTAAATATTTGTAATTTTCTTAAATTTTTTAGATTCTAATTTTTTATCCTTTCACCGTTAATATATAAAATTTATTTTTTATTTATTATTTTTATTTTCTCCTATCATCTTTTTTTCAAATTTAAATGTATTCCTCTCTTCTTTCTACTTCTTTCCCTTTTCGTTTTACGCTCATAAAAACACTTACCCTTTTTCTTTAACGCTATCTCTCTCTCTCTCTCTCAACTAACCCCGTTTTTTACTTTCCAAATCGACGTGTCAGCAGTCTGACCGACTTACGTAGAGAATCTTTGAGTTGACACCCGTTCTTACGCGTGATCTTATGCGTGATTATATGTTGTGGTTGTGTGTATATATGTATATGTATGTATGTGTGTGTGTGTGTGTGTGTGTGTGTGTGTATTCACTTAACTGTTAATTAATGTAATGATGAACTATTTCTTTAATTTTTCACTTCTAAGGGAGCGATCTTTATTTTTATTTCTATTTTGGTTTGTTTTCTTCCTTTTCTGGGGAGGTCTTTATTTGTGAATTTCATTCATGTAAAATCTTCTGTACAATAAAGACGGAAGCTGATGATGGTTCCCCTGAAATAGGCCTAAACTTCCGCTTAACCATACAATAACGTGTCTCTTCATTTTACATATATTTGCGCTATATGTATTTATATACACATATATTTAGAGCTCTCCTAGAGAGTTATCCTACCACTTTATTTACAGGACACTCCTTTGGATTCTTCTATATCTACACCGCATGTTTATATATATATATATATATATATATATATATATATATTCTTAATACATGATATATTGCAAAAATATCACAATAATGAAATTGGACAATAATAATTTATACCTATGTGGGGTTCATGCAAGCAATTACAAGTAATCAGTAATAATATTTTTAATTTTGAAATATTTGGTTTTGGCATATGAATTTTTTAAAACTATGTCGTGAACAAAACAAGTTCTAGATTAAAAAATTCAAATGCTAAGCACTGACTCACTGATTTTGTTAGAAATAAACGAATTTACTCGAATTTACAAAACCTTGCTTAACACACACAAAACTCGCGAAAATTTCACACCTCGATGCGAAATGTTTTTTGGACAACAGAAAACTAAGAAACATCTAAAAACAAAATTCAAATAATCTTCAATTATCAAAAACAAATTATTTTACGAACCCTTTTAGCGAGTCGTCGCGAAGTTTGTTTGTCGTCCAATGGAAAGGCCAGAATCACATCCGGGAGTGAATTCTCAAATGACCTTTATGAGCCTCACAAACGAAATAAAAGACGGAGCAAATTTGACTGTCGCCAGAGAGAAAGGATACGAGTGTAATTAACACTTACCTTTGACAAACGTCAAGCGATCGTTATTATTATTAGCTCTCTCTTTCTTTCTCAATTTCCTTTTCATCCTTCACCAGTCTGTCTCTTGTTGTACTTGATAATCGAACGGAACCCCTCAAGACTGAGCGAATACTTCAAAGACATTCCTACCCAAAAATAACGTTCATACATACATAGGTAGGACTTGGGACCCTGCCCTTAAACAAATTCCAATGAGACTTGCTCCGTCAGGGAGGAAGCCCGCTCAACCCGACTAGGGTGAATGCGGCATACATACATACATACATACATACATACATACATACATACATACATACATACATACGTTCCTGCCTACATTCACACAAGTAACTACTACGAACTCTTGATACCCCTAACTTCTTAATACTGTTTTCCACTGAACATTAACTTCTACCAATTCATGTTATTCTTTTCTATTAATAAATTTCTATTTAAACATACAAAAGGTATACTTTTATTCTTCCACAAATCCACCTGCTGATAATTCTGAATAAAACCTGTAAGTTGTAGGAAGTTTGGTTATGCTTTTCACAAAGGCAATTCAAAAAACATTAACCATACTTCTACAACTATTTGATTACCTTCCAATCATTTCACCTCGGCTGCTATGCTTTTACGCCGCACCTGTAAAGTATATTGTCTTGTCTGGGAACCACTGACTTAGAGAAATGCTTTGATATTGATGGGATTTATGTGGAGAAATAAAGCTTCTTTTTAAAATTTTTTATTATTATTCCATTTTTTCATTCCCATGTATTACTGACTCTAATTTATTTAAGAGAATGTCAACTGTAGTCAGGCCAATAGAGAAATTTAAAATTCGTTACTGGAGCGTCTCTCTCCCCTCTCTCCCCCTCTCTTCCCCCCTCTCTCTCATAAGTAAACTTGGCCTCAAAACATTAAACAATGACTTTGAATTATATTCAAATTATTTCAGCAACCCAACTAATAAAATAAACTAAGCCCTTTGGCAAGTGAATAATTTGGACGTTAAAACCACAGAAAGTAATGATTAAAAATAGCAAATATATTTTCATCTATAAAATTATATTTTCATATAAAAATGACAAATAAAAATAAAATTGCAACGACGTTCTCATCTATTCAAAATAGATCAAATATTATGTTTCTGCGCAAAAAAAAAAAACATCTTCTGTCACTAAAAATTTGAAGTCACTTTATTCAATACATCATTTTCTCTCAAAAATCTGAACTGGTTTAGAAGGAAGCATCAATCATCGAAATAATGGTTAAATTTTAAATCCCTCAAAATGCCCAAATTGATGTTAGAACATGGAGGCCATTTATTAACGACACGAAAATAAACTATTTCAAGAACCTAAATGTTTGAACATTTGTGTATATTTCTGAATGAGGTAATATAATTATTTACACTATTTACATTGTTCGGACTATTGTACTCATATTTGTCATATTCACAGCGTTTTAGACGTTTCAACTCTCTTAGATTTTTTTTTTCACCTCTCCTGTGGCCAGGTATTGAATTCACAAATCCTTGGGTCAAGTTACTATATCCAACCAACGCTTTTATCTGGTAGGCCTTGAGTTAAAAGTGAGATAACTTATACTGAGACATCCGGAAGCGGCAAGATTCATGAAACGAGAACAATCTGCTTCAGTGAACGAAATAAAGGGTTCAATTCAATTCGAAATCCTGAAAAGGGTCGGAGCGTATAACGGCCGAAACGTCGTGAATATGCCAACAAAGATGAGGACAACAGTCTGAACAATGTATAGTGTAAATAAATATTTGGGCGTTGATAATTGTGGTTTAATAAGAAAATCAATAAAAATATATGCACATCATTTTATACTCGTTTGTTGCTTTGTTTTAAATTTATATAATTTATTTTATTTTCAAAATTAAATGAATATTGAACATAGACAAATGATAACATTAAAATAAAATATACATTAAAATAAAATAAACTGAGCTTGTAAAATCAATGAAAATCAATAGCTTAGAAACTTTATAAAATACATAATAATCGCACTACTTAGAGAAAATGTGGTCGATTTAACCACTGATCAAGATTTAACCACTGATCAAGATGCAACCGCTGAACAAGATTTAACCGCGGATCAAGAATTTTAAACTGTCAGTATTTTCCGATAAAAAGTTATTATTTAGAGCTGAACTAATTGTTGTTATTATCATGTTTCAACGATGGATTAAAGCAACCTGGGTCCACATGCACCCCAGGATCTATGTAATATTGCTGGGGTTCACACACAAAATCTTATAAATTGGGGGTCCACGATGAATTGGGGGTCCACGATGATATTTAGTATAATTTTAGAGCAATTATACTTTTCAAATCTTTTCTAAGCAACGATAACAGCTACCAAATAGCAAACGCAGTTTGTAAAATTGTAATGCGGTTCTATGACGTCACACCGCGTGAGAGCTCGAAATGTTATCAGGACCATATATTTAAATGTAATGTAATGTGTTATGACCAGATTTAAACGTGATTTTATTAAGTGTTGGTTGTTTGGATTTAATGTAGATGGCCTCCAATATCGTAACATTCGTGTTTGTATGAGTGAGGATTATTGTATTGTTGACTAATATATATATATATATATATATATATGTGTGTGTGTGTGTGTGTGTGTGTGTGATAGAATAAATAAAGGACAAAGTAGAAAATATGTCTTAGTCCGACATCTTTCAGTTTTATTAAAGCTTCTTCAAAGATCTGTTTAAAAAAGATTTGTATGAAGAATCTTTAATAAAAAGTGAAACACGTTAGATTAAAGACCCATTTCCTACTTTTTTCTTTATTTATTCTGTCATTTTTTTTTTTTAATCATATCACCCCAAGCAAGGCGATAATGCCACTAATTCGCAGGGGGCTACGTAAGAGTAAAAAGATTGAAAAAGAGGAAGCCGGAAACCACATCCTAACCAGGAAACAAGGGATGAGCCTCTTAACCTGCTCAATAGATGTGGGTGGAGTGTGAACCGGGATTTCAAACCATATATATATATATACATATATATATATATATATATATATATATATATATATATATAAACGAAATGCAACAAATACCAGTTACAATTTTACATTGAAAATGCAGAAAATGCAGGGATGCTTGACTTTTTCATTTTTGACGTATGGCTTATATAGATTTATAACAGAACTGAATTCAAGTAAAAAAAGTCCCAGGAAAAAAGTCGCACGAAAAAAAAAACAGACTTTCTGCGTTTTTCATTTACAGACATTTTTTTAATCCTACCTTAACCCTAACCTTAAAGACAATGAATAATAGTAATCTTGAATACCATTGCTATTATGTGATCAATACTTGAATTTAGTTCAAAATAATTTTTAAGCTCCCTGCTATGGAAATAATTGACAACTGAGTAAAAAATTTGCTATAATGGATTCATGTATACCAAATATGTCACTCGCAAAACCAACTTATGTTTTTTTTTTTCTTGTGCAAAATTGTGACTTTTTTCTTGTAACTTTATTACCGGTCACGATCAGGAATTATCAATATCTATTTATATCTATTAGCATTAATATCTTTTGATATTAACATCTATTTATCCATATGGGAACCGAAACATTTTCAGCTCGATGAAAATGTTCTTCGAAATAATTCTGATGCTTGGTCATTTGGTCAGATTTTGGTTTACCAAGTGGGTCGGGCCGAGACATTTTTCAGTTCCTCTTTGTTGTATCAATATTTATTTAGTTTGTTTGAAACTAGAATATTAGTAAAAGCGTTTTTATTTTCAATAAAAAAACGAACGCTACCTTTTCGAAAAGACATTCAAAGCTTGGAATTGTTATCACATTTCTTGTTTTAGTTATATAACCGCGGATCTCAATGCATGCTGGGTAATTTTTACTGGTTTTTGTTTAATTTTTCATTCATTTAGCATTGCAACTTCGCAAAGTAAATTTTACTTTAGTATCTGTTAATAAAAGATATTTTTTTTTGTATTTTTGAGTTTTTTCCCAGTGGGGAAAAAAGGCAAAAATGTTTTAAAACATTTCATTTCTCGTCTAAATTTCTATTACTCAGTCATTATCGCTGAATGGTGCATTTTAAATGGTAATCGTTTGCGTTTAAATTTTATCAACCACAAAGCAAATTTCCTCGATGCTGAATAGATATAGTTTGTCACTGAAAATGATGTTTTTTGATGCGAAAAGCGTTCGTATTCGTTTATCAAATTTCAGAGTTTATTGAGAAACCGATTTTAATGATTTAAATAAAGGATCTTGGAAATACAAATGTCGGGATTGGGGGGCGGGAGACCATTAATTGTTTGTAGTTTGAAGACAACTTTTTTGTTTGTTTTTTATTCGATGTAGCTTCAGTGGTGTTTCGCTCTTTGTCAAAATAACCTTCCTGGTTAAATAAGCATTTTTTTAAATTCACCACTGGACTCTTCTGCATCGATCAACTCACGATTTTCAAGATCGTCAATAAAACGATCTCGCTCGTTAAATTGATCTCTAGTTTTGTCACGAATGCTACTAAGTTTGCTTAGTTCAATTTCAGAGTTAGAACTGTGAATATGCGTCTCTGAATCCTCTATCTCGATATAGTCTTCTTCATGTTTGCTGTCTGCTCTGTCGTCTGCTTTTACGTTTTCTGTTCCATTATCTTTTTTTTCAATAACGCCATTTTCTTCTTTTTCTTTACTTCCCGATTTTCCTCTCCTTACTTCAGCGCTTTCATTTACTCCTCGTTTCGAGTTTCCAATTTTCCCCATGCCTTCTTCTCCCATTTCCACCTTTCTATCGACACCGCCTCTTGAAATATCTTTTTCTACTCCTACCGCGTTCCTCTCTCCGCCCATCAGTTTACCTTCTCCGTACGCTTCTTCCAAAAGCTCTTCTGCGTCCTCTTCGTCGATTATTTTCTGATCACCGTCATCTTCTCTTTTACTCTCTCTTTCAAGTTCAATGTTGTTTGCTTCTACTCTTTCTAATTTATTTTCTTTCTCGTTATTTCTCATGAAGTCGTTTCCGACAATAATTTTTTCACCTTCATCTAAATCACCTATTTTTTCATCATCTCTTTCTTCGTCTCCCTCCACCTCCATATCATCTCTTCCTTTACGATTCCTTCCCACTTCGACTTCCTTGTCAGCTTCGACTTCCTCTTCAACAATAACATTTTCAATCTTGGCTTGCTCGGTGAAATCTTTGTCATCTTTACTGTTCACTGACGTCGGCTTCATCGCCCAAGGCGCTTTCTTGAATTCTTCCTGGCTTATTTCCCCATCCGCTGTAAAAAAAAAAAAAAAAAAGAAAGAAATAAAAAAATGTAGTATTCACATATTCAGTAGCATCTCTACAGATATGCATGCTTACATACATTCAATCAATATAAATTGTTTAGTCCCGACATGACCACTTGAATAATTTGTAGAAATTATTTTCAACTTGTGCATGAGTTTCCGCTCAATGAACGAATACGTCATTATATAAAAACATGTCATTGTATAAAAACAAACGGATATGCGTTGTGGTGCAGTGGATATCAACAAAAAACAAGAGATTGAAGACCCGAGTTCGAATTCCAGTTGAATTCGTCGCATTCACTAACTCGCAAGTAACCTTGGGAAAGGTATTAATCCGCCTCTTCTCCCTCTAGCTATGGATTAAATAGCAGGGCAGTTTGGATTCTTTAGTCTTGGTTGGCAACCAGTCTACCGCAGAAAGTAATGGCAACCTACTGCGGGAAAATTTCTACCCAGTCAGTCATGTCTCTTTCGAGACATGATCACCCAAGCACGTATCACGTATAGCACCTAATGGGCTGACTGATAAAAACAAACAGTCGAACAATATAAAATACCATAATTATTTAAGTTGAAGTCTTATATACGATCCATCGCTAAAGATTCCGGTAAAACGATCAGCTCCTTGAACTGCTCCAGTAAGTATCTGACCCCTCGTGCTATCGTCAACTTTTGTAAGAGAAGACCAGGCCGAAAATGGAATACTGTTTGCTATATTTAGACGGGAGCTGCCCCGATATCCCTTTCCAGTATTGATAGAATTTAAAAGAGTTCTTGTTGGAGAAGAATTGTTTTCTACCCTCCAGCATCTCTTTTGCAGGTGAGCCTCTCACTTCTTTGTCGCTACTTCAATGGAAATTGACGGAACTGTATTCTTTGGTTCCGTCAGGTCTAACCTGCACGACAAGGCCCACCATGCCATTTCAGTTAAATAGTCTGAATAATGTAGATAGAGTCACCTATAACTGTTTAGTGTGTGTATATATATATATATATATATATATTAAACACACACACATACATATATATATATAATACTAATATTAATCACGGTGAAACTAACACCAATTTAGAAACTAAATCGCTAGAACTGGCGCTAACTTAACTATAATTTAATCGTCTTGATCACCAAGAAGAGAACCTCTTCTTATGGCAGAGGTGGGGGATAAAAAAGAAACAAACGGCGTACAAGCACAAAACGTCGAGTACCCGTTAGAAAGAAAAAAAAACCCCGAGACGAAACCTTAAGAATAAAGTGTTCGATACGAAAGTACGAAAGTAGAGCTACAAATGCAAAAAATCTAAACGTGAGCCCAAACCTACCGCGGTTTCGAACTACGGTTCTTCAGGGCATATGGCGAACGACCTAGATTAAAAAAGCAAATATATAGTTACTCAGATACATAAGAAACCAACACAAACGAGAGATGGAACAAACTTTATTATCTTAAAAAAAAAAAAATATATATATATATATATATATATATATATATATATATATATATATATTATCAGAATCAGTATAATAAAACAAATCCAGTAATACTGAAATGCTAATTTAAGAGACTATTTTTCATATGTTTACATTTATTTAATATTTCAGTTTTTGAATTAAGTAAGTTCTGGGCGGGTTTGAATATCGCGATAGCTAACTTTTCCTCCCCGCATGAGTTACAGAACTTACTGCCTATTTTATAATTATGACATTTTTTAATTATGACATTTTTTTTTTTTCTTTTTAGATAATAAAGTTTGTTCCACCCCTCGTTTGTGTTGGTTTCTTATGTATCTGAGTAACTATATATTTGCTTTTTTAATCTAGGTATTTAATCTAGTATTTAGATACATTGTATTTATTTTCAATTTTTCGAGTTGAATTGTTCACTTACATTGCATATGACCTATTATTGTTAATAATTACGTTCCAATAAAATTTGTATTTCTCTATATTTCTGAGATGAGGTAGTATTTACAGTATTTACATTATTCGGACTAATGTGCTCATCTTCGTTGCCATTTGCACGACGTTTCGGACGTTGTACGCTCCGTCCTTCTTCATGTGCTAGGAATTTCGAACCGAACCCTTTATTACAATCACGGGGGTATTTCATTTTCATCCCTTGCGTCGTAGTGTCTCTTTTGGAAGTCATGAGTTATCTCCCTCTAACCAGAAGTGGTGAACAAGTAACTTACAGGTTTAGAGGGAGATAACTCATGACTTCCAAAAGAGGCACTACTACGCAAGAGATGAGAATGAAAAACCCCAGTGATTGTAATAAAGGGTTCGGTTCGAAATTCCTAGCTCCTTAAGAAGGCCGGAGCGTACAACGGCCGGAACGTCGTACAAATGGCAGCAAAAATGAGGACAATAATCCGAATAATGTAAATAAAACAAAATTTATGTTTTATATATAAATGCTACCTTATGAGAGTTGAGATGTAGCAGAGGAGAAGACGTGTCATTGTTTTAGGGGTGGGATACCCGAACTTTTTGCCCCGATCCTGCATGAAATCATTAATAATGTAGATTGATTTTATTTCTTCTATTTTTTCTGCTCATCCGATCTAGAGGAATAATATAATTTTTTTACCGTCTTCATCAGCGGCTTGAAACGCATTTTGTGCATTGTGTTCTGCCCCGGTGGTTTTAATCAGCTCTTTGAGGGTAATGTGTCCGTCTTGGTCAATGCTGTCGTATCTGGAGAATTTGTCTGGAATTAGAATCGGAATGAACTTGATCTCCTCCTTCGCTGGTTGAGACATTAACAATTTCACCTTCACAGGGTCTGTAATTGTTTCCACCTATCGAAAGACACAAAGAAAAAAAAAACTAAAATAAAAAGGAAAAGCATAAGTTATTTTCGTTTGGGTTTGTGTTTGAATTTTGTTTAACGGCATATCAACCTCTGTGGGTTATTTAACGCCAAAAAGGTGGGGCTTTAATGTATTTTTTTAAATGTTTGTTTATGGTAAAAAAGTTGATTTAGTCAGATTTTAATATATTTTTTTTTATTCTTTTTATTTTAGAAAACTGAAAATGTCTTCTACTTTTGTATTCAAAAATGTGTTATGGTAACAATTTTTTATTCAAAAATGTATATTTTTCTATAAAAGTCTATTTTTATGTATACATTTGTATTAATGTGTATTTTTATGCTTTCATAGTGTTTTAACCCCAGTTTGGGGGTTAACTATTTGCCCATAGCTTGGACCCTAACAGGTGCTACCTCTCCGAGTCAGGGTAGACCTGGGAACAACAGCAATTAAGAGGTGGTTCCGTGCTCCTCACCACCTTCCAATCAGAGGCTTTGTTGCCGAATGCAGTTTACAGTCATGCCCAGGACCATGTTAATTTCTTTGTTTTTTGTTAAATCATTTTACCCCAAGGAAAGCGTGACCGTCACTAATGCACAGGGGCATTAAAGAAAGGATGAAAGATGAATGAGATTCAAGAAGATAAAGGATGGCAATTGATGTTTCATTTAAATTGTTGGAGATTGTAACTATCAGGGAAACAAGTAAACGGAATGGAGTTCCACAGGCAGGAACCACGAGAAAAGAAACTGTTAGTGACAATTACATTTAACTATTTCACCGGTAAAAGTTTGGAACTTCAATTTAGTAGCATACTTAAATTCTCGTGGTCGGGGCACCAGAAAAAAAAAACAAGCTTGTCAGAGCAGTTACCATGAAAATATTTGTAGAAAAGACAGAGGGAAGCCACATTACATGCCAAGTCAGATCCTTTGTGGAGAACCTCGAGATGAATAGCAGGAGTACCCGACCAGATATGGCAACAGTATTCAATCCACGAATGAGTGGTAGATTTATAAATGTGCAAGATAAATTCTGACCAGAAAAACTCTCTGACCAGACACAGAAATCCAACCTTCCGATTTGCATATCAACTCCTTATAGGTCATTTAATGCCGAAATATAATTTCCTTGTGAGTTTTGAAGTAATAAAATTTTATATATGTTATTCTGCTTTCACAGTTAAGTACATGGTAAATTATACTCTGCTTTTATGCATATACATGTTCATGTGGACATAATTACTAGAGGCGGGATATGTGTGCTTTATGTTGCAGTTTTTGTTAACCCTGGAACACCAATTAGTTACACCACTACTAACCATGGGTATATCATACCCGATTTTGAAAATATTAAAAAAAATATTAAATATAAATCTTTATTTTAAATATTTTACATGCAGGCACTTCAAAATTTGTACTTTGAGTTAACATTAATAGGAACTGAAAAACATTATTTAGGTAAGAAAATCAGGTACTGAAAATCTTATTAAATTGTAATTAAAATGGTGTCATTTGTGCTGGGTACTATATACCCATGGTTAAAGTTATATTTCGGAAAACAGTTTTGAAATTGTAGGAGATGTGGATTTTTTAATATCTATTTTATTCATCAAAGCAATTAAAGATTTTCTAATTAAAATGTCTTAGTCTTATTGCATATTTTTATTTTATGATTCAGAGTAGATTTTCTGCAAATGGGGATCCTGTTTGATCCTCAAAATTCAATGATTTAAATTTTCCGAAGACAAATGAACACTATAAAAAAAGAATTTATCAGAAATTTCATAAATTAAATAAATGGTAGGGTGAGGTGAGAGATGGAAAAATATTCTTACAAAGATTTAAGTCTTAAGTCCCCATAGCTGAGGGGAGAAGTGTTGGTGTCATAGCTTTCCTAAGTCGTAGTTTCATTGTAGTTATATTTTAAAATACAGTTTGATTTCTTTAAGAGATTGTAGGATATTATACGGATTAATGAAAGAGTTCTTTCTGTTTGGTTGTTTGATTTTGTTCGGCAGCATATCTACGGCTTATTTAATGCCAAAATTAAAATATTTTGTACGTAATTTTATGCTTTCAATATTTTTTTACATAATTTTATAATTTCGGTGCTTTTTAGATATATATTTTGTATGTCATAGAATATATTATTGGTAATTTTACTATAAAAAAATATATTGTTGATTTTTGTTTTTCAGAAGTTTTATTTTCTTTCAGAAAATAAAATCTGCTGCAATAGAATTTTCACTATTGTCCGAAGTAATAACAAAAAAGAAAACAAAAAGATGCAAATCAGATTCAATTACGAAGAAAAAATATTTATTTCTAATCAGTTAAACAAGGGTGCTTGCAAAAATGCTGAAAATAAAATGATCTATTCTCTGACTAACACAATGTAAAACATATATCAGAAAAACAAAATTTCAAAATTACAATTCACAAAAAAACAAACAAAAGAATTGGATTCACATGCCGTGTCAATGATAACAAAAAAAAAAGAAAAAAAAAAGAAAAAAACGGAGGAGAGCCTTAGCTTTATAGCACACTTTCAGTCCTTTCATGGTTCAAAAGTTTCATCCTTTTCTCTCTCTCTCTCTCTCTCTCTCTCTCTCTCTCTCTCTCTCTCTCTCTCTCTCTCTCTTGTGTCGACAATGTTTTCTTCTTGATGACCAAACTCCCTTCTTTCGTCGCTTATTTCCCTCCCGTCCGCCTAGAAATTACGCCTTTCTTTTACGACCGTAGAAGGTGAAAATTTACTAAGCACGCGCTAAAACACTTTTTGAAAACGCACGTATTTGCTCCTCCACCTTCTTCTCAAATTGCCTTAGCTCCAAACTCCACTTATAGACTTCTTTTAAAGCTTTCTTTTCTGATGCTTCTTCGAGAGGACTTCTTTTCAAATTTTCTTTTCATGGGCTTCTTTGAGGGGACTTCTATTCAAACTTTCTTTGAAGGGGAAACTTGCCTTCAGCAACTTTGTTACCCATGCATCCTTTACTTTTGGGCACACGCTGCCTGCCTTTTCAGCAGGGAGAGAGAAACGAACGTATTGTTTCTAAGCGGTTTCGCTTCCAACTCTTAAGGTCCCGTCACAGTTCTTCCTTTACCTTCAAAGGCGACGGTTCACCTTTGAAATGTCTAATCACAGTCACAGTAAAAAAAAAATCAGCAGATTTTAAGGGCCAGTAACACAGTGAGTGTCTATTGTTCTGCCTTCACTTTAAAAAATTTCAAATGTTTGGGGGTTCATTATTTACCCATAGCTGGGGCCCTAAAAGATGCTACCATCCGGGACCAACAACAATTAAGATATGTTTCTATGCTCTTCAAAATCTCCCTCCATGCTGCCGAATGTAGTTTATCGTCACACCCAGGGCGATATATAATGTATATACTCGCTTATAAGCCGACTTAATATATAATACAACCTTTGAATTATTTTTGTGAAGAATATAATGTTTTCGTATAGCTCGTGCGTAATGTGACCCAACTTCTGAGTCATACCAGTAAGACTATCGTAGTTAAATATTGCAGTATAAATATTGCATCATTCTGAAGACATTTTATTGTAAATAAAGGTTTTCATTTTTTTTTTTTGTACAAAATTACCCCAAAATGTTGAGAAACATTACTAACCGAAAAATATCTGATATGAATATTTAGATACTGTATTTCTGTTTTTGTTCATGCCTGACAGCGGTAGCTCCTTTACCCTGATCCAAGCTCTTACGTAGCCTAAGTTCCCCTGTCGCTACATCAAGAGTAAAACCTCATTTCCTATGTATGCCACTTAAAATCAATAAATACTTTATATAAATAGAGAATTAATAGATTTTTCCTTTCCCAAATTTGCATTCATTTTCATTCCGCAAGTGTTTACATTGCTGAGGTATCGTCTTTCCAATGACAACAATTTTGTCAAAGGCACCGTAATATCGGCCTACCAGGAAGGTTAGGGTCACCAAAAATGCATACATACTTTTAGCACCTCCAGAAAATATTTACCTGTGTATAATGCAACCGTTCACCAAAAATGCATAGTTTTTAACCTTTTCAAAAACACGACCTGTGTATAGAGCGACCCCCTATTTTTTGCTCAAAAACTTATCATAAAAACTCGTACTGTTCACGAGTATATACGGCAAATGATGTTATATAAGACGTTTTTCGAATGAAAAGAAAAACTTTACTCACCTCTTCAAATTCTCTCATTCTCTTTTTGTACCTGCCCTCCTTCAAGTAGAAAGCTGACGACAATTGAAGTAAAAGGCTGACAGACAGGAACGTCGAAATTGTACGAGGGTCAAACATAGTTGGTTTTGTTTGTTTAACTAATCTAGAAAAGAAAAGAACAAATCATATTGCTATTATATATATATATATATATATATATATATATATATATATATATATATATTAGCATATACATTAATCAAAATGTTGAAATTTGTTTACGTATGGATTGATTTATTTGTTTGTTTAATGGCATATCAACTCCTTATGGGTCATTTAATAAGCAACGATGAGGTGTTGGAAAGAATGGCAACCAAAAGGAAATTAATACCGAGCATCAGGAAGAGACAACTGAAGTTCCTGGGACACGCAATAAGGAAGAACCTGATACTGACTGGCCAGGTAGAGGGAAAGAGAGACAGAGGAAGGCAGCGGATAACATATTTACAGGGCCTGGTCGGGGATTGCCAGGAGTAACAGGAACAAACATGCTAAGGGCCACAAGGGATAGGGAGACGTGGAGGGCCATGATCGCCTACGTTCTGAACCTGCGACCCCTATTGACATAGGGGAAGCTACCATTTGATCTGGTACTGTCTTAACCACTCGACCATGAATAGCCTCTTGATCAGACGAGGTTTTTATCATGCTTATATAACACAATTTTCGGTCTATCGTAAACAAACCATATCTGCTCTGTAATGTATCGTAATGTCAAACAAATGTAAACATGTTACGGAAATTAACGAATTTTTTAATGAAACTTGGTTATATATATATATATATATATATATAAACATGTTACGGAAATCAATGAATTTTAACGAAACTTGATTATAAGCAACCGACAATTTGTAATGAATTATTTTGAACATTATTTTTTTTACCGGAAATTAACGAATTTTTTTAACGAAACTTGGTTATAAGCAACCGACAATTTGTAATGAAATAATCAGGCCGATAGATATAAATATATAATACTGTTTCATTAAAAACAGAATATCTACTTAAATACGAGTATCGATAAAAAAAAATAATGTTCAAACAATTCATTTCAAATTGTCGGTTGCTTATAATCAAGTTTCGTTAAAATTCGTTGATTTCCGTAACATATATATATACGCGTGAGCGTGTGTGTGATTACTCTTTCAGGCCTGTAATTATGAGTGTAGCCAATGTAATATCTTTTATTCTTGGAAATATAGATTCACTATTTTTTATGAATAAAACTTTCCTCTATTATTGTATTGATGTGTTTTATCTACAATTTACAATATAAGTTTTTATGCAACCAATTTATTATATTATCTATTATGTGGCCCCCCTTTGTCTGTTCTATAAATACTTTCATGGCTTCTGCTCAGACGAACTTAAGTCACTGGTGCCTCCTCAACAGGTGTTTACTCATGCAACCAGAATGTCAACTGGGTCCCACCCATTCACCGTTAGGTTAGCCAAATGCAGACGACAATTCTACTCCTGCAGCTTCTTCTCTCGCACTTCCCGCCTGTGGAACTCGCTCCCATATTCTTGCTTTCCTGACGGCTACAACCTCCAGAAATTTAAATGCAATGTCAATACCCATCTACTAACCACTTGACTCTAGCCCTTCCCCCACCCCATATATCCTTCCCTTTCTCTCCCCCCTTGCAACTGTCATCACACTTGCATTTTCATCTTTCTATTGCTTCTTTCTAATTGGTTTGTAATCCTCTTCTCCCTCATCTAATTACTTTTCTTTCAGTTATGTAGCCCCCCGCACATCAGTGGCATTTACGCCTTGCCCGGGGTGAAATGATTAAAAAATATTCATTTCAGTGAATAATTACATCTTCAGTTGAAATTTTGATTTAATGTATATTGCCTGTTATGTTATATTTCTTTCTTTAGCAGTACGGCTATATTTTACATGATTGTAAACGTATTTTTGTATTGAAATTTGTAATCACCCCAGGCGACTATATATTTTCTGAAATCCGAGGTGACTAACATAGGGTCAAATCAGCCCACTCTGAATAGACCTCAATTTTTTTCTTACTAGCTTATATATATATATATATATATATATATATATATGTTTTTTTTTAATCATCTCACCCCAAGCAAGGCATTCCACTGCCACTATTGCGCATGGGGCTACATAGGGGAAGGTAAAGAGGAGTGGTTAGACATAGGGAATGTCAGGAGGAAGGTGACAGATGAGTAAGGATACCGAGGATGAGGGTTGGGCAGATGGGAAGAGTGTTTGATAGAATGGGAGCAGGTTAGTGTGTTAGGAGGTGTCTATTGACCTTACATTTAAACTCCTGGAGATTGTAGCCGTCGGGTAAGCAATCGTTTGGAAGAGAATTCCACAGTCGGGAAGTGCGAGGAAAGAAACTGTTGGAGTAGAAGTTACGGCTGCATTTTATCGGTTTCACTGTAAAAGGGTGGGATCTAGTTGCTAATCTAGTATCTCGTTCAAATACGTATTTAGGGGGCACTAGTGATCTAAGTTCATCGGAGCAGAAGCCGTGAAAGTATTTATAGAAGAGACACAGGGAAGCCACGTCGCGCCGGTGGGAGAGAGACTGCAGGCGGTCTGCCAAGTCAGTATCTATCACATTACAGACCCTCCTCTGAACCTTATCGAGAAGCCCGAGGAGAACAGCAGGGGCACCCGACCAGATATGGCAGCAGTATTCAATGCACGGGCGGATGGTAGATTTATACTGCATTGTGCTATCATTTCATTTACGATGATCGGTGATATGATCCTGGTCTTAAGATTCTGGTCGAGAATTGGTAGATTAACACGTTTTCAATGCATTTTCTTCTTAGTGAATAATTTTCTTTCATGATTGGCATTTATTAAGTCGGAATTTTGGTCAGATTTATTTCGATGAACAACCAGTGAATTTAAAGAGTAGTTAGGCAGCAAATTTCTGCAATGTTCATGTAGTCTTCTCTTTTTTCTTTTTTTGAGCTTTCTGGATGTTTCACCGATGTACATCACTGAGCATTTTTATTCAATCTGTTTTGCATATTCTTGGCATTGTCCTGCTGTTTTTGTTGCTATCTCGTTTGGTGGTAATTATATCTTTTATTGTTTAAAAGGTTGTTGATGAATTTTGGTTCAGATTTGAATAAGTTATTTTCAATGGTTGCTGGTGATAGGATTATATGTCTACTTTGTTGTAGTTGTTGTGATTATTATTATTTGTGGATTTTTTTTATTTTTCTTCTGCGGATTTTGTAGGCTTTGTGTTTATGTAAAATAATTCTGGTATTGGAAAAGTTTGAAAGTATTTGCAATGTATTGTATAAATTTAAACATGAGATCGGTGCTCAAACATATGCGATTTTAATTCAATATCTTCTGAGCAGAAACACATGCGATTTTAATTCAATGTTTTCTGAGCAGAAACACATGCTATTTTAATTCAATGTCTTGTGAGCAGAAAAACATGCGATTTTAATTCAATGATATCTGAGCAGAAACACATGCGATTTTAATTCAATGTTTTCTGAGCAGAAACACATGCGATTTTAATTCAATGTCTTTTTCCCGGCCGATGCATGCGATCCATAAAATTATCTCTTTGGATGTGTATTGTGGTGCAGTGGATATCGGCGCGGAACAACAAATCGAGGAGCCGAGTTCGAATTCCACTTGAATTCGTTGCATTCACTTACGCGCAAATAACCTTGGGAAAGGTATTAATCCGTCTCTTCCCTCCAGTTATGGGTTAAATAACAGGACAGATTGGGTTCTATAGTCTTGGATGGCAATCAGTTTACCGCAGAAAGCAATGGCAACCTACTGCGGGATAATCTTCTGCCCAGTCAATCATGTCTCTTTTGAGACAGATCGCCCAAGCTTGTATCACGCATGGCACTTAACTGATTGACTGAGCAAAAACAATCATGGAAAAAAGTAAATAAAATGGAATAAGAAAAAAAAATGGAATGGTAAATAAATAAAAGGAAGACATTTAATTTAATGATATTGATTTGAACTCTTTATAGATCGTTAATTACAGTAAACTATTTAATGGCATATGGGATGCAATTAGAAAAATGAAATTAACAAAAACAATCTTCCAGTATTAAAATCGAAGTTTTATATACTCTGAAAAAAAAAAAGATTCGATCTCAGGCATAATTGTGAGATCAAAAAAAGAAAAAGAAAAAAATAGAAAACTAACAGAAAATGACTATTCTACAAACATTCAGTCTTGTACTTATAATATTGCCAATGGCAAAAGATAATGATATAACTAAAGATTAATGATAATTAACTCATAAAAATTATAAGAACAATTATATTGTAAATTTTTTTATATATATATATATAGTAATTATTTTAATCAATTTTAATCATTTATATATATATATATATATATATATATATATATATATTGTGTGTGTGTGTGTGTGTGTGTGTGTGTGTGTGTGTAACATTTCAGAATATATCTGTAAAAATATATATAAAGATAAAAGAAAAAATTAACTTCGCCGACGCGTTACGTAGCTACAAAATGAAATAAATTTTCTTTTTGTCTTTAGATAGATAGATAGATAGATAGATAGATAGATAGATAGATAGATAGATAGGAAAGGACTAAGATAGATAGATAGATAGATAGATAGATAGATAGATAGATAGATAGATACCTCCACTCATTCGCTGGGGAAAAAAAACAGCACAGTATGTTGTTAAAAGGCTTAATAAAAACAAACTTTTATCGTCAAAATTTTCATGCTATTATTAAGTCTTTCAAACGAGCTTTCAGAGGAATCAATTGTTTCTCACAGTTCGGCAGATGTTTGGATAACTGAGAAAAGAACATTTCAACATTGCTAAATACCTAAACTTTCTCAATTTTTCTTGGGTGGGTGGAAATACAGAAATTCAGACCAAGACCACCTTATCGGAATCAGACAAGCCATAGTTAGAAAAATTAATAATGTGCTTATTCGTGGCAACATACGAACCAAGTTTCTTTTTTATCAAGAAATTCAAATAATCCGTCTCTTACCTCCAGTTATGGGTTAAATAACATTATAGATTGGGATCTATTGCCTTGGATGGAAACCACAGAAAGTAATGACAACCTATTGCAGAATAATCTTCTGCCCAAAGCGTGTATCACGTGTGGCACTTAACTGACCTACGAAATGTGCGTTGTGGTGCAGTGGATATCGGCTCGGAGCGAGAAATCGGAGACATGATCGCCCAAGTATGTATCACGTATAGCACTTGAGTGACCTACGAAAACAAAAAAAAGAATCGAAAGTCTGATGTGGGATAATCAAAGCATTAGAACTGTTTATCACATCAACGGATTTTTTGAAAAGATGTGATTAAGAATTTAGAGGTAAGTTGGAGATCGGTCATTCATCAAAATGGCGACTATTTCAACTAAATAAATTAGTTATTTAATATTTCAAAAGCGTTTAATTCATTTCCTATAAAGTGCGTTAATTTCATGTGCGACTACCTAATACATTGATAAACTATGGATATAAAATATTGTCTTTCATTAAGAATAAAAAGAGAAAACATATTGCCAACATATCAAATACCTTTCGCAAACAATTGTTATCAACACATACCTACTTTGGGTTTTATTATCTCCCGTAGTGGATATCGGCTCGGAACGAGAAGCCGGGGAGCCGTGTTCGAATTCCAGTTGAATTCGTTGCATTCACTTACGTGCAAATACCCTTGGGAAAGGTATTAATCCGTCTCTTCCTTCCAGTTATGGGTTAAATAACAGAACAGATTGGGTTCTATAGCCTTGGTCGGCAACCAGTCTACCGCAGAAAGCAATGGCAACCTACTGCGGGATAATCTTCTGCCCAGTCAGTCATGTCTCTTTCGAGACATGATCGCCCAAGCGTGTATCACGTATGGCACTTAACTGACTGATATATGCTAAATGTATTTGCAATCTTGCTGTTTCAAATAAAGATTTTTTAAACAGAGTATAAAAAATTTCTGGAAACATGTACTTGTGTATAATACACTTTTTTGCCTTTAATTTTCGTTCAAAATTTCACGTATTATTCACAAGAAAGTACAGATATATTAAGAAATATTTATTTTTTTTTTACATAAATCAAAAGAATCTTATAGCGAACCCAACACAAGTTAGCATTTCACTATGTTGCACAAGAAAACATTTATTTGAGAAATGTAGGAAATAAACTATATTTCCAACACAATTGTATACATACAAACATACATACATACATACATACATACATACATACAAGCATAAAACACGCACAAATTTTATTTTCTAACAAATAGTAAAAAATATTTACAGACAAGCTAAAAAGAATCCACAATAGAGCACACAGCGTTTAAGTCAAAATGTCTATTCGTTGGAAATTAACCTCATCATGTGAAATGTTTAATCAATCAGAGAAAACCAAAACCCTATTTTTCTCGAGCCTTGTTCCAGGAAAAAAATGTCTTATCAAAACCCACAGATTCTGACTTTCAGCGACCAGAGATGCGACTGTCTCAACGCCGTTCAAGCACAAGAGCAGGCGTTGCTACACGGCATTTTCCCACAGAAGAAACATGTGTCAACGACTTCATACAAATCGTTCCCAACAACAACAGCAGGGGCTCTCAGTGAATCTTCGCTAACGATCAAAATTCAACAACAGCTTTTTTTACTAAACTTTTTCTTACTACTAAAGACTGTTTTTAATTTTTTTGACTCTTTTGAATTCGTGTAAATATATTTGTAAATACAAATTATTTATTTAACAGATAGAACCATTTTTACTTTATTTTAATTCTAATATTGTTTGAAATTCAGAAGTTCGGATTTTTAACATAAAAACGGCCAAATTTTCTACACCCTCTGCGTGTAGACAACATATATGTATAATATTCACTAATAAAAATGTTTTAGTATTTGTATATATTTATGAGATGAGGTAGTATTTACAGTATTTACATTATTCGGACGATTGTCCTCATCTTTGTTGCTATTTGTATGACGTTTCGGCCATTGTACGCTCCGGCCTTCTTCAGGTACTAGGAATTTCTTTATTACAATCACTGGGGTATATGAACTCCATTCTTTGCGTAGTGCCTCTTTTGGTAGTCATAAGTTATCTCCCTCTAACCCTGTAAGTTCCTTGTTCACCACTGCTGTAGCCTCACAACTCTTTGGGTCAAGTCACAGGAACTTACCAACGTCTATATCCACTGGGCCATGTGTCCTTAACAAGAATAACTGAATTTTTGGGACTTATAAGCATGATGTTCAGTAATCATTTTTTAATCAGAGTTTATATTGCAATTTTTTGATGTTAATGGTTTTCTCTAGTATTTTTTTTTTTGTTTTACCAGAGCTCATATTGCAATTTTTGACACTAATGATTTTCTCTGACACACCGTATTACTGGTTTCCATATTGTGTTCATCACTATGCTTGGTCGGCTTAGGAAATTTTTGAAGCTTAGCATATGTACTGATTCCTTGAGATGAAGACATTAGTCCGAATAATGTAAATACTGTAAAAATGTTTTTAACATAAATAACGTTGGATTGTTTTTAATCCTTAAAAATGACTGTGTTTACGTTTCGAGTATAAAAACAAAGCTAGCATATATAGCGCGCACGTGTGTGTGTGTGGGGGGTGGGGGGGTCTGTGATGAAAATGACATACACGGTACTTCTGTTAATTCTTAGTTCAAATCGAAAGTTTCTAAATTTTACCAGCTTTTCTGTATCGGATTAAAAGTAAAATTCTCTTTTCATTATCAGAATAGCTCGAAATTGATTTAGCATTTTCAGAAATTCATTTAGCATTTTTCGAAATTCATTTAGCATTTTTCGAAATTCATATCGCATTTTTCGAAATTCATTTAGCATTTTCCGAAATTCATTTAGCATTTTTCGAAATTCATTTAACATTTTTCGAAATTCATTTAGCATTTTCCGAAATTCATTTAGCATTTTTCGAAATTCATTTAGCATTTTCCGAAATTCATTTAGCATTTTTCGAAATTCATTTAGCATTTTCTGAAATTAATCCATTCCGAAATGAATTCGAGCACTCTGGCTATTGTACGTGTATAATGATAATCTATACGCTAAAACGTCTGCCTTCATCTACCGAGCGCCCATAGCCCAGAGGTAGAATCGCCGACTGACGCCAATTCTGTCGGGTTTCAATCCTGAGTTAAAAGCAATATATATGATCATCCGCAGACAGATCTGTTTCGTTGTATCACAGCTCATCAGTACGGTTAGACTCCGATTGCGTTTTACCCAGGACTGAAACCCGACCGAATCGGCGTCAGTCGGCGATTCTACCTGTGAGCACGGTAGAAGGAAGCAGACTTTTAGCGTATAATGTATCATACGCCAGTAGTTAGATTGCTCTAATTCATTACTGAATTAGCGATGCGTAGATGCTAGAGTAGCTACTGTCTACCATTCTTCTAGTGTGCTCAATCAGGGTGTGAGAGCGTAAATAGTCATCTGCAGACAGATCTGTTTCGCTGTAACACAGCTCATCAGTACGGTTAGACATCTGATTGCGTTTTATTCAGGGTTGAATTGCTGACACAAAATTTTGATATTGTGCCAGCTTTTTTGTTGTTCTAGACAATAAAATTTTGCATAATTTTAAGTTTAGTCTTCCAAGTCTTGGGCGGATATGTACAAAAGAATACATTTAAAACTTACAAAAAGAAGAAAATACACGAAACTCAACAAGTCAAACCGAGAATTAACTTTTGTTTAAAAATGTGTGGATCACTCAAAAATGGCCGAAAAAATTGAACATTTTTTTAAAAATTGAAAAATTTTAATTTCCAATCAATATAATTTCTGTTTGAAATACACCAGAGTATTTTGCTTTCTGGAAATAATAAATTTAATCACTTAGCTTTCAATTTTAAACCTAAAATAAAAGTTTCAACAAACCTTTTTCATGTTTAGAAATTCAATTTAAAAGTTACTTATCGAAAATGAGTGGAGGTACCTACTATAATCGCTTATAGGAGCTGAACTTGCTCAGGAAACATTCGACAATTATATTCAAATTTTCGCCTGAAATCAGAAGAGTGCTTCAAACCGTTTAAAATTTAATAAAATGTTTTAATCTTTAATCGAACTTGCATTTATACCTTTGAGAACAAAATTCATTATAGAACTTTGAAACGTGAACCTTTTTTTTTTTTTTTTTTTGACGTTCAAATATCCCGCAGCTCTGTTCATAAAAAGTACATGCTACATTAATGGCTATAAAACACAACATTTGTGAAAAAAATCACTTTTTCATGAGTCGACTGAGATTTTAAAAATTGAAATGTTTTATGCTGCAAGTTAAAAATAGCTGGCGGCCTTGTAAGGTCCTCCCAGCCACCCAATCCACTTCCATCTCGCCGACACTTCTGGAGCCCATCTGTTGGTTAGGGCATGGAACTCAAATAAAACGCCGACAATCTACCCTCCTATTTATAAAGCAAGATGATAAAGACGCACGCAAAGAGTCACACGCATGCATGCACACACACACACACACACACACACACACACACACACACACACACACATATATATATATACATGTGTATGTATGTGTGCGTGTGAGAGAGAGAGAAAAACAGAAATAAAACAGACTGTTTAATAAAAGAATAACAGTCGCTCATATTGTAACAATAATAAAAAATATGAAAACATTTATTCCTTGCAGAAAACGGACTAAATTTGCATAAATTTCTGAGGATAAGCAGTAACCATTGTTGCTCCAGATATATATAAAACAGGCGGATAAACACTCTCTTGGGTTTGGATATTAACGGTGATAAAGTATCTAATTTATTTTGATTTATGGTTACTACTTATCCTCAGAGATCCCAGGGCATTTCTTCTCGCATACAGTTTTGTCTTTCTTTTATTTTAACCTGAGGAAGCCAAAGAGAACAGACCGCTATAAATTTTCTATTTGTCTCATCGTCTTCACTTTTGTTTCGGATACTATCACACACACACACACACACACATTTAGGTACCTCCTCTAAATCGCTGAGAAAAAAGCATAGTATGAAGAAAAAATACCCCAAACTTAATAAAAACGAACCCTTTTCATCAAAATGTTTATGTTATTTTTAAAAGGAAAGATCAAAATATTTTTTAATCATTTTTGAAAAAAATGTTTAATACTTTTTAATACGTTCGAAAAATTGGTAAAAGATTTTGTTTTGATTTTAGTTACGAGAAATAACAATGGAAAATGTAACATTTCGTAACTCAGTTTGTTTTTTCAGGTAAAAAACATTAATTTGAAAATTTTTGCAAAAATCAAATAATTGTCGGGTTTTCAGAATTTATTTTTGAATGAATGAAATTATTTTTGAAATTATTGTTTTTAAAAAATCTTGGTAAAGATATATTTTTTAAATCTGTTACCCCACTACTTCACAGAAATTCATGAAATTTAAAAAAAAAAATTTGTAGGCAAAATTGGTTTTATTTGTTAAACGCAGGACTCATTGGGGAATGTAAATCATCTATTGTTTTTAAAACCATTTCGCCCTTTTTCTGAAAATTTGCTCCCAATAGTAAAAAAAGAAAAGCAATAAAAATATGACATTATTTAATTAGATGAGCTTTTTATTGCTTTAATAAATAATATAAATTAAGGACATTATACTCTGAAGAAAAAACTTCGATTAATAATGAAATTTTAAAATAGTTTTTTCATGTTCTTTTTTAATTATAATAATTTTAAAAAATTTTAAAATATTTTAAAAATATTTCAAAGACTATAATTACTCATCGAAAATTTAAAAGTTTAATGCAAATCATCGAGCCATCGTATTTATAAAATATTTTATTTTTGTGCATTTTAAGTTTTTTTTGTATGGTAATTTCTGTGAGTACATTAAAATGTCATGCGTTCCGCGGTTTTTTCCCTTTTCGAAAAAATATTTGGACAATTATGTCACTTGTGATCACCATTGACACTTAGCTTATCTCGCATCTGGAAGTTGTCATATGACAAAAAATACGGGAAAGGGCAGAAAGATGAACATTCCGTGGTTAAGAAATAATGCCTAAATTCCATGCTATAAAAAGTAACACTCGTGTAAATCAGATTAATTTAACTTTAAATTTGCTAATTTTTCAAAAATAACGTGTCACAGATGTATATTTTATTTTTGCAACAGTTTTAATTGAGAATTAAATTTTGTTTACAAATGTGTCGATCGCTCAAAAATGGCCGAAAAATTGAAAAAAAATATTAAATATCTCAAAATTTTAGATTCCAATCAATATAATTTCTGTTTGAAATACAACAGAGTATTTTGCTTACTGGAAATAGTAACTTTTAATTATTTAGCTTTCAATTAAAACAAAACGTTTTTCCGAAAACATTTTATTTTTTAAAATTCATTTTAAAAGTTAGCTATCGAAAAATGAGTGGCAGTGCCTTCATTTTTGTATGGTAATTTCTGTGAGTGCATTAAAAGGTCTGTATTTCGCGGTTTCTTTCCCTATTCGAAAAAATATTTGAGCAATTATGTCACTTGTGATCACCACTGATACATGATATAAAGAAATATAGTTTTAAGCACTTTATTCTATAAATATCTCATTTATAGAATAAAGTGCTCAATATCAGAAATAGAGCGTATTTAAATATAAAAGTGAACATTGAAGTCAACACTCAGAGGCGACAGACTGTTTCATGCTAGGCGCAGTTCATATATATGAAAAATAATTTTTCTCCTCACTTGGTTCAATTTGTTTAACGTGGTCAATAGTGCTTGTAGATAAGAATCAGTTTCAGAACGGCCCGCATTTAGTTGATCCCAAACATTCGCTTCTAATCATGCAAGATTAACCTGGTAGTCGACGCAATTAATCGTTATCATTCGATAATAAAGATTTGAAAAATAACTTGTGGATACTTCTTCAGAAAAAAAAACAAAAAAAAAAACATTCGAGTGTTGGAAGTCCATACAATCCTCGAGAAGCACCGAGCTTAAATCGGCAGTAGATTGCTCCAACGTTTTGATCGGCTGTTGGCGCGAGTTGACAGTTTCTGCACTGAGCATGTTCTTTTAAAAATAACTTTTTTCTTATATGCAATTTTTATTACTTCTTCTGTTATTAAACTAAATAGATTTTCTAATAAATATAATATTTTAAATGGACAACCAATATTGATTTGGAATTGGATCATTTTGCCATAAATCAAGCGACACTTACCGAACTAGAAATAAATGAGGACAAGTAAAAAATTAGCCGCACTTTCACGTTAAGCTATCTTTAGCATTATTTACATTGTTCAGACTGTTGTTTTCATCTTCAGGTGCTAGGAATTTCGAGGATTTCTCCATGCTAGGAATTTCGTTTATATATATATATATATATATATATATATATATATATATATTATCTCATAATTACCTAATTATCTAATTATCTCATTCTTCCATTTAATCACAACAGAATTCGTCCTTTACATAAACTAAGATTTTAAAATTTGACGAAACAGTAACCTTTTTCCTCCCACCTACCACTACCAACCCAGTTGTCAAGCCACATGCCTCCCACCACCATAAGAGAAAGTATTACTGAGATTCCTCTAGCTTAACCCTATAGTAACCAACATTCCCCACGCCTTCCTTTACTAGCTCCTGCTTCCGGCATTAAAATCTTTCCTTATTCTTTGATTAAACGGGGTTGACAATGCATGTCTTAAACTGACATGTTGAAAATAGCTACCTCCTCTAAATATTATCTGAATTTACAGATATATATATATATATATATATATATATATATATATACATGTTCTAAAATAATAATTATATATATATATATATATATATATATATATATATATAATTATTATTTTAGAACATGTACAAACTACAAACTACTACAAAATTGTGCATTTTGTTTCGACATTGAAAGAACAATGTCTCATCAGGTAGTTAATAATGATGGTAATGTTTTATTGAAAAAAAAATTGAAAAACACAAAGCGATACAGAGGAAATAAAAAGTAAAGAGGACAAAGTGAGAAAGTATTGAGAGGAAAGAGCTAATGAAAACGGTTAAGAGAGAGAAATTCTAAATTTTGGCCGAAGTGAATTGTAGACAAATATTGATGTCGGTTACATGGTGTCTGGGCTGAAATATTTTGGCATTTAAAAAAAAGTGATTTATACTTCTATAAAGGAAAAGAAAAGAAAGAGGAAAAGGAAAAATATAAAAGGAGTAGAAAGTGAAGAGGAAAATAAAGAGAAAACATGAGAACATGTATAGAGGGAAGAAAAGGGAGAGACAATAGAAACGGCTAAGAGAGAGAAATTTTAAATTTTGTCCGGAAGTGAATTGCAGACAGATACAGACATCGGTTACATTGTCTCAAGCTGAATTCTTTGGCATTTTACAAAAAACAAAAATGATGAAATCACATACACAAACAGAGAAATTAATCATACAACATAAATTAGAAAATATTTAAAAACATAACACGAATAAATAAATTCATTAAACCGAATATAATAAATTGGAGAAATAAATAAAAGAAATTAAAATTTAAAATTAAAATAAAGAATATATATATATATATATATATATATATATATATATATATATATATATAACAGAATTATATATAGATATATATATAACAAAATGAATTAATTTACAGTCAAAACTTGAGGATAAAATAACAACATCTGAAAAATAAGATCCTTGAAAATGGCCAGTGAAGTGGCTGAAAGCGCTTGGAAAGTAAAAAATTATGGAACATTTTTACATTCCAACAAAAAAGAAAACATGGGAGAATACTGGAAAAATTAAATAAAAATTAGTAAAATTGTCAGTCGTTTTTAACGAAACATGTTTAAAAGAAAGTCTGCTGACCACACACACACACACACACACACACACATATATATATATATAAAGTTTCATTAAAAACAACTGACAAGGTACTACAATTAAATTTTTTATTTAATTTTTTATGTTCTTATAATTTTCTTCCTTTTCTGGATATAAATTATGTAAGTATAACTTGTCCTAATATTCTATCTCTCTCTCTCTCTATGTATATATATATATATATATATATCTTGAAAAAATATAACACCGATGATATAGATGAAAATAACACTTACAAAATATTTCATCACCTCGTCTTGTAATTTTTATAATATTCCACATGAAACCGCGAGGCCAGTGCAAAAGTTGTGGAAAAAACGGTTTCTGACACTTCGACAAAAAAAAAAAAAAAAAAACATTGACTTAGTTTATATTAGTTAAAATGAATTTAGAAAAATACAAAAAAAGTTAGATAATTTCACTGCAGCTGTTGAAAATAAGGATTTTAAAATGACGTGGATGGGAGGTAACGGTGACGTTATGAGGAGATTTAATGACATCATATAATACTTGGGGACTGGGTTCAGCTCTGATATACTGACTCAACGGAATTATTCACCCCCACCTCCTGATGATACTTGAAGCCCTTATATTTTTTTTGTTTTTTATTACCTGTTCTAACTCTTCATTTTTCTTCTTTTATGCACTCACACAAAGCATTCACACGCTTATATATATATATATATATATATATATATATATATATATATATATATATGCACGCATACATGCGTACGTGTAATACTTTTTTCCCCTTGGCTACCCTGTCCTTCAAACTGAAAAACCAACCCTTGATATCTACTTATGAAGTTCTCCAACTACCCCTGCCTGTGCCTATGTGTCGGCCCTAGTTGACACGCTTAACAGGTTAAGGTCAAGCAAACGACATCTATATCTTTTGCACTGAACGGAGTATTTACTGTAGTACAGCTTGATTTACCAAGATAAATCGTGTACATCTAAAGATCCCCAATCACTTATGGTCAAAAGCCAAGAGAGCCATACAGCATTGTAATTATCTTCTCTTCTTCCGCACAGTTTTTGTTTCCAACTGGAGCTCTTTTGTATTTCCTTCAAGTCGCACGGCCTCGTATAGTTCGCACTTTCGCAGAATATTTGTAGAAACAAGTAACGCGGATTTCTAAAGCGATGGTTTATTAGGATCTATTTCGATTTTCTTAATGTAGGTTTTTAAGTACGATCGCATGAACCCCCAACGCTCTAATGATGTCAGTAGTGGCCTGAACGTCTCACATTGTGGGAACTTCAGTCTAGGGATCCAGTGTACTTTTCAAGCTTCCGAATGTCTTTAATATTACGGTAATCAGGAAAAGCTACAACGATAAGGAGTAATTATCTTGTTTTTTAGGCTTTTCTTTTTCTACAACGGTGATGCCTGGTTTGGTGACCTCAAGGGTACAGTCAGTTTGGTTGTTGAAATTAAATAAGATCTTGACTTGTTCTTTTTTTATCACCATCTCTGGTTCGTGGAGATACGATTTCCGCTCGACGTCAAGTTCATACTTCCTACATAGGCAACAATAAATGAGGCCACTTCATCATTTCTGTGTAATCATTCCACAAGCCCCAACGGTATGGGCAACATTGTCAACCTTCATGCCACACAGTCTGCACTTATCCACTTGGTGGCCAGGTATTGAACTCACAACTCTTTTCGAATCCAACCAACACTTTTATCCCGCAGTAGGTTGCCATTGCTCTCTGCGGTAGACTGGTTACCAATCAAGGCTAAAAGTCTGTCCTGCCATTAAACTAATAGAGAAGAGATAGACTCATAACTTTCACCAGTAGTATTTGCACAAACTCACCTGGAATTCGAAAAAAAATTAGAGAGTTGAGTTAAAGGGAGATAACTGATACTAAGACAACTGGAAGGAGCATAACACATTAAACTAAAACAATCTACTCCGGTGAACGAAATAAAGTGTTCAGTTTAAAATTTCAGTCGCCTGAAAAGGTCGGAGCGTATAACGGCCGAAACATCGTGAATATGTGTGTACGCAAATCTATTTTATTTTAAAAAAATAATAGTATATTAATACAAGTCTTACAAATTAACCCACATAAGAAATTTACTTGTTTTCAATCACATACACTGATTTGCGGTGGTACCACTTCTTTTCGACTTCAAGTTCCTATTTTTTTACGTAGGTACCAATGCAGATGGAGGGCCACTTCATCATGGCACTGGTTTGTATTCTTTCTGCGTAAATATTCTGCAAGCGCCAACGATGTAGGTTACATTCTCCACCTTCATGTCACACAGTCTGCACTTGTCCGAATGCACTTGCTCGGTAGAAGACCTTTCGGACAGAATTAGTATTCAGATTTTGGTCAACCAGTTAGCTTTCAGACTCGTGTTTCAGTTTGCATTTCGTTAACCAATCCCATAAATCTTTTGTCTTAATTGGCTTTTGTGTCCCTCTCAAGGGATAAGCTTTGTGGTGTAATGGATATCGGCTTGGACTGAGAAATTGGACTGCTGATTTCGAATTCCAGGTGAGTTTGTGCAAATACTCCTGGTGAAAGTTATGAGTCTATCTCTTCTCTATTAGTTTAATAGCGGGACAGACTTTTAGCCTTGATTGGTAACCAGTCTACCGCAGAAAGCAATGGCAACCTACTGCGGGATAATCTTCTGCCTAGTCAGTCATGTCTCTTTCGAGACATGATCGCCCAAGCGTGTTTCACGTATGGCACTAAACTGACTGACTTTAAGAAATGTCTCTTCACTGTTTGTGGTGCAGTGAATATCGGCTCGGAATGAGAAATCGGAGAGCCGAGTTCAAAGTCTAGTTGAATTCGTGACATTCACTTATGCACTTAATTAAGTGACTTCACTGCTTACCATGTACCAGTACCACGAATCATATTCAGTCGTAATACACTCTTCAATGTCATAAGTCTTCTACCTCCTTTTTGAGGAGTATATAATTTTATCACGTGTGACTTTTCGTGCAAGGCACCATTATTAAAAAACAATATTCGAGTTTTTCTGTCCAGAGTTTGTAATCACTCCTTTGTCCACTCTACCAACCCACCGCTATACCGAACCACAGATACAGCCCAGGTACTAACGACAATTATAAGATTATGGGCATTGAACTTGGACTTCAGAAGAAGCCGTGACCTTTTCAAGTATGTCTCAGTTATTATTATTTTTCTGTGTGATAACATCTTACCAGAGAGTAATTTTAAGTGCTTAATTACTAAGTTCCTCTTTGGGGGTCTATGAGTAAAAAAGGCACTGTTGGAGAGTTATCTTGGCACACTGGAGAAGGTTTTGCGGATGATATATACAGTTCCGCAAAAAGTAATCTTTTTTAGCTCCGAGATGCCGACGTGTCCAGGAATTACACTCGCATGATTTTCGGTACCCTTCTGTATCATACCGGATGTCCTTATCACAACAGGAATAATTGTAGTTTTAAGTTTCCACATTTTTTGTTACTTCAATTTGCTAGTCCTCATAATAATACTGAATTTAATTTTTAGAACAGTCGTCTTCATTTTTTGTAGAGTGGTCAAGTTCATTGTAGCTATTCTTTCTTATTTTAATAATCATCTCTTGCTAATTGCTGAAATGATGACGGTATTGACTTGGCGGAGGTTTGTGATCTTTGAGTGCTCTTTCTAGTTATTACTATTTGTATGGTATACAATTGCCTAAAAAATGCCTAATTACTAAGTCTCAAGTGGGATTTATGAAAAAAAAGGGAACTGTAGAAGAGATGTCAATGCACATTTGCGACGTTTCGTTTAGATGGAGAGGGTTTTGCGAATGACACAGTTCCGCACAGAGTAATCTTTTCTAGCTTCGAGATGCTGATGCGTCCAGGAATTTTACTCCTATGATTTTCGGCATCATTTGTTATCGTAGCCAATGCACCTATCATAACAGGACTAATTGTAGTTTTAAGTTTCATTATTATTATTATTATTTAATGCTCTTCTTTACACTAAAATTGATTCCACAATAATATAAACGTTGGTCAGCAATGTCATCAAATCTTGCCTACTTGGCACAAATGAGTATGTAATTTATATTACTTCAATCAGCAATGGACGACTAACATGTGATTTCGTTAACTAGGACCCCCGTTTAGCTTCGTCAAAATTCAAAGTTTTTCAGAGATCTTTCATATTTAATTGCTACTGGGCGTGGCAAAATGGTTTTAAATTTCACACATTGTTTTCTTTTCGTTATGACACTGTTTGTTATATTCGCCTAGTACCCCCACTTTTTTTGAAGTCGTTCATTCAGTATTTATGGAATCTCGATATATCAGGTTTGTCGTCCACTGGCACTAATTTGGCCGCAGTATGTGGCATATAATGAAGCCCCGGCGTAGTCAAGAAAGCAGCACACACACACACACACACACACACACACACACACACACACACACACACACACAAAGAAGTAATGGATTTCTTATTTACTAATCTGACATATTTTATCATTTTAAACGTTATTTTTAATGGATACCCATATCTGAGCAGATACCCTGTTTATTTATTAAACAGTATATTCATTTTCATCTACATAGCTGAATAAACGAAAAATCTTATTAAAGAAAAAATGCATTCTTCGGCAGGATTCGAGTGGGATGTGCTTAAAAGACAATATTGAACTTCGTTTTATCGACGATGCTCTCCGTGGCCGAATCGGTTAAAAGCACTTCGGATCTACTGATGGCTATAGAACCCAATCTGTCCTGTTATTTACCGTGTAACTAGATCGAAGAGACGTATTACTACCCTTCCCAAGGGTATGTGCGCGTAAGTGACTGCAACAAATTCAGCTAGAATTCGAACTTGGTTCTCCAATTTCTCATTCCGAACCAATCTACACTACACCATAAAGTGAACAATAAAAGAGCAGGACTTATTCATTTCTTTTCGCGATCATGGCTATACGAAACAAGTCATGACGTTCCCTGAAGAAAATAACGAATTCACTTTATAAACTTTCTTTGTAAGATGTATTTTTACTTGAGGTAAAACTTTTGATATAGAAGAATTTAAATAATCCGCAGCGCTTTTTCATCCAAATAAACTAATGAAAAAATGTTAAACAACGTTTAACATTAATCGCTGTTTTCTGCCTGCAGCAAATTGCGAACAGATATGATTTCTTTCGATCTATTTATTACGATCCTGAGCAAGTCTTTTAGCGTCTGCCACTCATTAGTTGGTAGCCACAGAATTATCTTATCCCTCCAGCTCTGTTTCGTTCTCACTTTAATTCCTTTTCCAGGCACCGTGTCCCGAAGACAAAATTTTGTGAACTCTGCACTAGATTTTTTTACTGCGTGCTTATATTTTCAAGGATTTGCTACAGATGGTATCTGAAAGTGGAGACAAATTTTTGTGTCCCTTTTCTTCTTTTATGAGATGTGTCCCTTCGTTGGCGATCATGGTCCTCCACATCTTTCTCTCTCTTGTAGCTCTTAATACTTTTTGTCTTAGTATTTCTCCCAAACCCTTCTCTGCCATCCACTTGCTTAAGCTTATCAACTATGTCACGCGCTGTTTTCTCTTGCTCTTTTTGCCGCTATCCACCCTATGAGTACCAGATTTTCCAAGCCCTCCTTCCTCATTATGTGTCCCAGAAAATTCAGCCGTCTCTTCCTGATGTTAAATACAAGTTTCCTTTTCGTTTTCATTTTCCCCAAACCTCGTCATTGCTCACGTGTTCGGTCCAAGGTATCCTCAGTATCCTTCTGTAGAACCACGTTTCTGTTGTTTCGAGTCTTTCCTTGACGAGACTGCCCAACATTCGCGCCATATAGAAGAACAGAAATCACGTTTTCTTCGTTTCCAACAAAATGTTCCTGTCTCTCGGTACTCTACTCAATTTTTGGAATGCGAGCTTGGATCTCAGTTTCGCACTTTCCATCCTATGCGAGAACACTTCGCAGGTACTTATATTAATGTACCTGCTTGATTTTAGTATCCTTGACCTGTAATTGGTATTTTTTCTGATGACCATTCATTCAGTTTTCTTGTTATTTCCTCTTGCTTTCCTTTTCTACATTCTGTAGGAGCTCTTGAAGTTTTCTTTCCGTGTCTGCTCTCAGCACTGTGTCATCTGCATCACACAATTGAAATCATATGAAAGTATGTATTTATGGTATATATTGTGGTTAGCGTGCATTGATGCCCCTGGTGGTTTCAGTATAGCTTTATGGTTTCTGAAAGGAATCTACCCAACGTTTATTTGGTGTTTTACTGCAACTTGTTGGTCATTCTTTCAAGATAGCATGTGACTAAAGTGTAAAAGAATCAGTCAGTTGATCTCTTATTCTCGTATCTATTAAGTTGTGCTTGTTTTGTTTATTGTCACTGTCATAGTCTTGTTGAGGTTTAATTCATAGCCTATTTTTTGCGATTTCGTTGGTTGGTTGATTTTGTTTTGACGCATATCAATCTCTATGGGTTACATAATACCGAAATCTAAATATTTTATACGCAGTTTTATGCTTTGGTAATTTGTGCATAATTTTATATTTTCATGGTAAAGTTATGTTTTTAGATATATACTTTGTAGATCATAAAGTGTATTGTTGGTAATTTTAAAATATGTGCTGCTGATAATTTCCCTACAGTAATGTATTATTGGTAATTTCAATATAAAAATGTACTTTTATACTTTTTTTTAGTCATTTTACCATAAAAATGTATTGTTAATTTTTGTTTGGAGAATTCAATATTTTATCCATAGCTGGGATCCAAACAGGTGTTTCCACTCTTCTCAAAACCCCCAATCTCCCGATCACAGACCTTGTTATAATTTATCGTAATACCCAGGACGATTTGCGTTTTGGGGAAGACGGTTAAAAAATTGCAGCTCATTTGAGGGTGTTTCTATTGGGGATAAGATAATATCATATCTATCACTGGCAGACGTATCGTCTGCCTATGATACACTAGCAGTATAGTCCGGCGTTGCTCGGGTGTAATGAAAGCTTTAAAACTAATCCATGGTCCTGGAGCTCAGACTCTTTGGACGTTGGCACGAAAGACTAAAATGCAATAGTTGTTTCCAGTTAAAGCGAAACCGTAGACTGAAAGAAAAATGAATAGATGTAAGTTAAATTTTGATTTCCTGGTATCGATATCAAATAAGTTTTTTTCGTCGTAAACTGAATTTTGAAGGCTAAATAAGTCCTCTGAGTAAATGGTATCATGGCTGAGACTAAGAACTACAATTATACATACTTAGAGCCAAACCCGAAGCAAAAACTAAAATAAAAGAGCTGAAAAATACAGACATGCAGGCAGATAAACAGACACACACACACACACACACATCTTTCCTTTTATATATGTACATATATTATCGATTTTCTGCTCTATTGTAAGAACTGCAACCTTGAAACTTCTGAATATCGTTTCTTATGTCTTTGTCTATGAGTGTATCAAATTGGATTAAAACCGGAGCACGCCTTCTATAACCCGATTTTTTCGATAATCGATTTTCGATATTTATCAGGAGTACCTCGACACAAAACCTAGCTAAGAACACTCGCAGACGCTTATAGTACAACTGTGGAAATTTTCAAGAAAATCGGTTCAGCCGTTTCGGAGTCTATAGGTAACGGACACACACACACACATAGACACACACACAGACACACACACACACACAGACACACACACACACACACACACACACACACACACACACACACACACACACACACACAGAGAGACGAAGTTCCATTTATAAATAAGTTTAGAGTTGATATTAACGAGTTCCAAATGGTTTTTGAATCGTCTTTCCCATAACACAAAAGAAACAGACCTTTCATTAAACCACTTTTTACTATAGTTAGCCTGTTTTTTTTGTTTTTTTTTGTTTTTTTGTTTTTTTGATAAAACAAAAATACTATTTTCATTCTTACGATTTTTCTGTATCCGTTTATATTTATTTATTTTATTATAAATAATTGTTAATAATCTGTTTTCTACGTCCAGATGTCGACAAGGCCACCCAACAAGGTGAATAAAAATGGTCAATATTAACTTATATAAAATTCCCCTGAAGATGTATCGTCCTGGGTATGAAGATGAACTATATCCGCCTGCAAGGCCTCTGGTTTTGAGGAGTGTAGAATTGCTGTTATTTCAAGGGACAACCTGACCCGGGGCTCTAGCAACTGTTATGATCTGAGCCATGGGTAAATAAACCCCATACTGGGATCAAAACATGATGAAGTTATAAAAATAGAATTTTATAGTATAAATACCGGTAATACATTTAAATATATATATATATATCACCAGCAATAGATTAAAAAAATATTACCAGAAATACATCTGACTCCCGCCAAAAACTCTCTTATAAAAATACATCAATGAAACCTAATCTACAAACTGATTTCTTACAGAGAATACATATTCTATTAATACGAACCTAAACATTTTGTCGGCATTCAATAACCCATTGATGTTGATACGCCGAAATACAAAATAACTCTAAACCTAAGTATGTCAACCAGTATGAGAATAAACAACCTTGTAGATTGAGAAAATATTTACTTGTACCTTTCTTGCCGAAAAGGAAATAGAAGTCATTTTTGTGATACTCCTTTAATGGACCCCGAAAATGGACCCCCAGATCCTAAAACAATCAGTTTAGTAGGACCGGGAAGTGAGATAGACCGTTTATGGTATTTTCCTATGTAATTTAGGTGATTATAATTCATACACAGAAATGTTCTCTAACCCCTTTCAGGAGAAAAGAAAATCACATACATGCACATGATGACACTTTCACACAATGATATCGTTACACAATGACATCTGTAATGGATAATTACACCTATTCTTCTTGACAAATATAATTTGGAAGGAAGGAGGGCTTGGAGAATCTGATACCCACAGGTCATATAAGGGGAAGGAGATACAGGAAAAAGCCATGCGTAAGATACTTGACGGGCTTGAGCAAGTTGATGGTAGTGTGATGTGAAAAGCCATGATCGCCTACGTCCTGAAGGAACACGGTACATAGAAGAAGAAGAAGAAGAAGAAGAAGAAGAAGAAGAAGAAGAAGAAGAAGGTGGAGTTCACTAGAGTGGCCTGTTAGTTACTGTATCGGACACCTTCTCAAACACTATCCTTAGCGGGACTTAGTTTTTGAGAGAAAACGGACAAGCTGGGATCAGGAGTTGAGCAAACTGTAAACTTCGGCCATGATTTGTGACTTCGTGCTTGCACAACCATCACCAGATTTGCCAACTCAATTACACTCATGAGGTTTGGGTTAATCCCTAGTATAGTTTTCAAATACTCCACGGTTGTGCCATACGTTAGACTGTTTACCCGGGTAGATATTATCCTGATGTCACCGCTCTGCCAAACTGACAATAATGAGATTAGGAACCGGGTCACATTGCTTATAGTTATAATAAAAGTTATACTATTCAAACAATTATGCTGATGTACCTGAACCGCTGAATAGGCGAAGTAAATATATCTCTCACTCTCTATCTCTCTCGCTCGCCCGCTCGCTCGCTCTTGTTTTCACTCACATGCTTATTCTATCTAAGAAAAAGAAAAAAAAAGTTTGTATACTACCGTAAATTAAACAAATGAAGATAATTTGATTATAATATTAACATGTATTATAGAGGTCATAATGTCTAAATGTCAACATGCATTATAGATATCATATCCAGATGTCATCATGCATTACAGATGTCATCATGCATTACAGATGTCATCATGTATAGTGTCATCATGCATTATATAAGTCAACATTCATAGATGTTATCATGCATTGTAGATATCATCAAGTATTATAGATGTCATTGTGTAAAGATGTCATCATTCATTATGTATGTCATCATGTAGTTGTCAGCAAAAATTATATTTGTCAAGAAGTATTGATAATTATACATTATGGAAGTCATCAGTCTCTTTTTAGGACTAAAGGATCCATTCTCTTGAAATCATTGATCTGAGAAAACTTGTATATAGATTATACATTTATTATTTACGTTGTTCGGACTGTTGTCTTCATCTTTATCGTCATATTCACGACGTTTCAGCCGTTGTATGCTCTGGCCTTCTTCAGGTGGTTAGAATTTCGAACTGAACCCTTTATTTCGATCACTAGAGTATTTTGTTCTCGTTTCATGAGCCATGCCACTTCCGGATGTCTTAGTTATCTCTCTCTAACTTAGCTCTATAAGTTATTTGTTTGTCACTGCTGTAGCCAGGTATTGAACTCAAAACTCTTTGGGTCAAGTCATTGTGTAAAGATGTCATCATGTGCATGCATGTAGTTTTCTTTGCTCCTGAAAGGGGTTAGGAAACACTTCTGTGTATGAATTATAATCACATAGGAATGCATAGGAAAAGACCATAAACGGTGTATTTCACTTTCCTGTCCCAGGAATTTCAACTTTCCTTTTCTGATGTTAAGTATAAGTTTACTTTTCGTTTCCATCCTCTCCAAAACTTCTTCGTTGCTCATATTTTCGGTTCATGGTATCCTCAGCATCCTTCTGTAGAACCACATTTTAATTGCTTCAAGGTTCTCCTTCATCTTTGTGGAGATCGTTCAGCATTCACTGCCATATTGAAAAGCAGATATCACATAGCAATCCAGTACTCTCTTTGTTTCTAGCGAAATTTTCCTGTCTCTTAATACTCTACTCAGCTTCTGGAATGCATCTTTGGCCATGTTAATCCTCCTTCAGATCTCAGGGTCGCATTTACTGTCTTCTGTTAGAACCTTTCTTAGGTATTTAAATTTCTGTACCTGCTTGGTTTTAGTATCCCCCGCTTATAGAGATTATAATTGACGGATTTCTATAAGCAACGTTTACATTTATCCACAACCAACAACAATTCTTTTTTTTTTATATTTATTTCCAAAGTTGTGCTGTTCGGAGAAGTAGCTATAAAGTCAGTGGGATGTAATAAGAAGAAAACTTGCTTGCATATTAGAGGTTCAAATATCAGTCAGTTAAGTACCATACGTGATACGCGCTTGGGCGATCATGTCTCTTTCGAGACATGACTGACTGGGCAGATGACTATCCCCTAGTAGATGGCCATTGCTTTCTGTGGTAGACTGTTTGCCGACCAAGGCTATAGAACCCAATCTGTCCTGTTATTTAACCCATAAGAAAGGAAGAGACGGATTAATATCTTTCCCAAGGGTATTTGTGCGTAAGTTCAAATATAGCTGGAGCTAAAATACAACCACAATTGGAGCTAAAATACAACCACCTGAATTTTCTACGTCACTTGATATGAATTAATTTGAGAATTCGAAGGTTTTGCCGTCTTAGTTTTATAAAATCCTACCTGGGATATCAAAGCTTATATAAAATAAGGTACAATTCATATTAAAGATTCCTTACAGTTTATATGTTTCTTTAAAGAGCATAATTTGGAAAGTCTACTTCCGTATTGTTGTAAAATATGGCGATGACATATCTGGCTTCTATTTTCTCTATCACATCTGGTAAACATTAGAACTGCATTTCGTAACAAGCAGACTTGTTTATTTTTCCTCGCCCACCACTTGATCTCAAATGGCTTAAAAAAGAAGACCTATTCCATCATAATTAACATTGCCTTGCATCTGGTCTGATTCAGTTATTCCTTAAACGCTAAATACCACACACACACACACACACACACACACACACACACACACATATATATATATATATATATATATATATATATATATATATATATATAATCTGCTTCATAATCTGGCCCTTGGGAATGAAAGTATTTCTTTATCTTTCTTTGTTTTACTCTGGATAAATTAAAAAAAATGATGGCTACTATTTTTAAATAGTAATGGAATTTATACCCATAATTCCCTCTTTCTAGCTCTTCCGCTCTGTTTTATCTATTAGTGAAGCCCGATATTATTTGTATGTTATTTGTCATTCAGTCCGTTAATTAAAAAGCAGATAACTCCTTTAGATTAGCTATTCATTTAGTGGAAAATATCTACTGATTTTATGTACCGGCTGACATGGTGGTCGGAGTAAGGAGTCAGAAAAATAGATTTTTTTTTCCTAATTAATCTAAAATAAAGTACTAAAAGCAAAGCGAAAAAGGAAAATGCATAAAATCTGTTTGGCAAAAAATTTACTTAAAAACTGGAAAAAAGGTCAAAATCAGTTTTCAACTACGTCAGCCCAGTTTCAAATGGGGCTTCTTCTTCTTCTTCTTCTTCTTCTTCTTCTTCTTCTTCTTCTTCGCAGTTTTTCTTTCTTTGCTTAGGTGGTTACTCCACCTCCGACCCGCCATCCGTTCACAGAAGCTCATCAAGTTTCACCTATATTTCTTGCTCCAAAATTACCCCGTGAGAGATAAATTTCCGAAGCCCTCCTTCCTCATTATGTGTCTAAGGAATTTTATTTGACTCTTGTAAACAAAAACAAGGTAAAAATCAAGTGTGAACTTGACAATGTATTAACATTATGAGCAGGGGCCCACTTCTAAAATAGTTAAAATATATATTTTAGGATTTTGATAAACTTTGCAAGTAGAGGACTATTATTAACAAAAAATAGTTACAAAATAATTTTCTTATTCTCTGTGGGAATTTATATAAAAATTCCTCTCCAAGTGGTCCGAGAACCTAGGTGAGTTATTGTCCTTGATAGACATGTTAAATAACAAACGTGTTACAACCAACATCCAGACATTTACATTTACAGAAAAAGAATTATACTGTGATGATGAGGATATATTCTTAAGCATTAATTAGCGGATTCACCTTTATTTAAAGGTAGAAATCTTCTCCATTAATGACAATCACTTATTGTAAGTATTATGTTTATGTAATGTTTTGCAGTGTCTTTTATAGAGGACTAGCAGTATAGCTCGGCGTTGCTTGGGTGTAATGAAAGCTTTAAAACTAATCCGTGATCCTGAGCTTAGACTCAGCCTAAAGAATATTTGTGTGAAGTTTGGTGAGAATCGGATAAAAATTGTGGATTTGTATAAAGGACATGCAGACAGAAAAACAGACACGCACACAAACATCTTGCCTTATATATATATATATATATATATATATATATATATATATATATATATATATATTATCAATTTTGTGCACTATTGTAAGAGCTGCAACCTTGAAACTTCTGAATATCGTGTCTTATGTCTTTGTCTATGAGTGTATCAAATTTGATTAAAATCGGACCACTCCTTCTATAACCCGATTTTTTCGATTATAGATATTTATCAGGGGTACCTCGACACAAAACTTAGCTAAGAACACTCGCAGACGCTTATAGTAGAACTGTGTAAATTTTCAAGAAAATCGATTCAGTCATTTTGGCGTCTATAAGTAACGGACACACACACACACACACACACACACACACACACACACACACACAGACAAAGTTTCATTTATAAATAAGTTTAGATAGGTCTATGGAGGTAATCTTATAACAACGTCCTTTCTTATTTTATATTTCTGTATTTGATTTGGGTAATTATTAAACTGTGCGTTGTGATGCAGTGGATATCGGCTAGGAAAAGCTCTTTATGATTTAGGGATAAAGGATTCAATGATGCTCGATGCTCGGTTACCAAATTTATTTTACGTTTAATTAAGACACGTAATAAAGACTTTCTCCTTGATAGGAGAACCTGTTAGTAAGCATTTCTAATAGTGCATTGCACAGCAAGTTGGATCAACACCGGATGTTATACCAAAACAACCCATTTATCCTCCAGGTGAGGTAGATTAGTTGCCAACCAAGGCTATATACACAATATATCCTGCTATTTGATCCCTAGCTGGAGGGAGAAGAGATGGATTGCTATTATGTTATTTTCAAACAAAAATGAATTACTGAATGAAAGAACAGAAATTATGACTAAGTGCAACCATACCAAAAAATACCTATTAGGATCATACAACCATGAATGAAAATACTTATAACTTGAAAATTGCGTGTTCATAAAAGATCCCCATTACATGAGCATTCTTTTAAAAAAAAAGCAAAAAAATAAAATCAGTTATTGCAAATCGCTTGAAGACACCTGATGGTAGAAACCTAGCTCACGTAATAACTCGTTAAAAAATGAAAAAAACAAAAATGTATATATATATATATATATCAGTTAAGTGCCATACGTGATACACCCTTGGGTGATCATGTCTCGAAACAGATATGACTGACTCGGCAGAAGATTTTCTCGCAGTAGGTTGCCATTAATTCCTGCGATAGACTGGTTGTCAGCTAAGGCTATAGAACCCAATCTGTCCTGTTATTTAACCCATAATTGGGGGAAGAGACGGATTAATACCTTTCCTAAGGGTATTTGCGCGTAAATGAATGCAACGAATTCAACTGGACTTCGAACTCGACTCCCCGATTTCCCGTTCCTATATCCACAGCACCACAACGCACATATGAAGAAATCATTACATGTTTAGAGTTAGCCGCGAAAAATCCATGGAAATAAATACTTTAAAACAATGTTAGGAATTTCCTCTAAAGCGACCAGTCTATAGGAGTATAACATATATGCCCAGTTAACTATTGAAATAATATACAAATGTGTTATCACCAATTTATACATCTTTCCCCCAGTTAAAGGTTAAATAGAAAGATTTGTATCTGCGAAATGCCATAACTCATTGAAAAGTATAATGGAGCAGTTTACCGTTAACTGACTTAACAAATTCTGTTCGAGAAAACTTTTCTTGTGTGTGCCAAAAAGGCAGCATGGAAAGGTTTATTTATTTATTTTTGAGAAAATTCATTCTTTTTCGTACTTTCAAGATGTTAATGATCATGATTCTCCATAAATTCTTTTTCCTTGACGCTCTGAGCAATGTCTGCTTGTCATCCCTTTCGTTCATGTTCCGTCATCCAATTGTCCTGTCAGAATGTTCTAATGTCTTCGATTAAATAACTCGTCGGTGTTTTTCTAAAAGAGCGTAAGTTGATATACGCCCTTTTTGCATTATCTTTTTTTCATTTTGGGAATCAGCCAACTGATCTCTCAAAGATGACTTAGACAGTATACTGATACAAAAATGTTTTGTGAAGTTGGGCACAAATTTTTGAAAATATTGTATTATGTATTTTTATTCTGAATTATGGACAAGCAATATGGAACTAGTTTCTAAGTAGTAAAGAAATAATCCACAGTTCGTAGGATGTGGCCAATCAAGTTTCAGTTAATATATACTAAAATGTTATATAAATTTTATATCTAGAATAAGTGAGACTCTTTAACTGTTTTAATGTGATTTTAAATAATGTTGGAAAAAAACAGTGACTGACAAAATGGCCAAAATATTTTTGATGAAAGATAGGTAATGAAGAAATTCAACATTATCACTTTGGTAAAGAGATTGTTTTGTTGGTGTGATTATAAACCATCTTTAGAAATTAAATAATTCTTTTAAATCACGAGAGGACAGGAAAGAATGTAGCAGAAGACTTGAAGTTCAGCAAGCTGATGGAACGCTATAATATTCCGAAAGACTCTTCATCACAAGGAAAAAAAGCACAGATCACCAATTGATTTAAAGTCTGTTCAGACCAATTATAATCATAGAGAAAAGAGCAGCAATGTGTGGAAAGACAAAAGGGATAAAGAAAGAATACTAAACACTGGTGATTTTAGTAAACTAGTCAGTCATCTAGAAAAAAAAGAAAAAATTTTTGGTTTTTTTTTTACTACAGAATTTGCAAAATAACTGGTTTTGTTACAGAAAATAACACATTGCAGCATTATTGAACTAGTTTGTAAATTGTGAAGGATAAATTCAAAGTCTATAGAATCTAGCCAACATGGGCACCTCGACGTGGTGTAATGGTTAGCCATATTGTCTTTCTGGAACCTATTACAACTGAGTAGTGGGTTCGATCCTCACTAGGTACCCCATATTTTCGTCCTTGGGCCACGTCTAAGCAGCGCTTAGAAAATTCAATATAGAATCTGACCAAGAAAATTGCTACTAGCAAATACAAAGATTATAGATAAATTTCAAATTTAGAACAAGCAGAATTCTTTAACTGGTAACATTTTATAACTGCTATTTAAATGTGGTCTTGAATAAAGTTAAAACACACACACAAGCACACAGAAACAGTGACTGTATTAGATAAAATGGCCTAGATATTCTTGATGAAAGAAAATAGAAAGGAGGATCTGTAACGTGGTTGATACTGACTTGGCAGACCGGCTGCAGCCGCTCTCACACCGGCGTGATGTAGCTTCCCTGTGCCTCTTCTACAAGTACTTTCATGGCTTCTGCTCCGATGAGCTTAGATCACTGGTGCCGCCTAAGCACGAATTTACACGAGATACTAGATTAGCAACTAGGTCCCACCCTTTTACAGTTAAACAAATAATATGTAACCGTAAATTCTACTCCAACAGCTTCTTTTCTCGCGCTTCCCGCCTGTGGAACTCCCTTCCACAAGTCTGCTTTCCCGACAGTTACAATCTCCAGGTGTTTAAATGTAGGGTCAATAGACACCTCCTATCACACTAACTCCCAACTATTCTCACAACACTCTCATCTACCCAACCCTCATTCTCGGTATCCTCACCCGCCTATCACCCACCCTCTGTTATTTCCTATATTTAACCAGCCTTTCTCCACTCTACGTAGCCCCCTGCACAGTAGTGGCAGTGACATGCCTTGCTCGGGGTGAAACGCTTATAAAAAAAAAAAAAAAAAAAAAGAAACTCAACATTATGACTTTGATAATGAAATTATTTTGTTATCGTGAGTATAAAAGAGAATTGGCATATCGGCTTTTTTCGTTGTTTTCTCGTCTTTGAAATAAACAAACTGATCTCTTTAACATAGACAATATCCTGACGCAAAAAAAAAATAACTTTTTCGCGACATTAAACACAATATCTGTACAAAGTAAAATTTCCAGTATTGCTGCATGAGGTTATCTTAGAAAGATTCCACGTTGTTTGAACTAAAATACCGATTTTTTAAGTCAACAGGTTACCAGAGCAACAGAGTTATTTAGTATTATGGAACTAGTCTGTGATTTATGAGGAATACTTCCTAAGTCTATAGAATCTGGCCAAAGATGTTTCAACTAATATGTACAAAAATTGTTTATAAATCTAATATCTACAATATGCTTTAACTGGTCACATTTTCTAACTGCTGTTTTAATGTGATCTTAAATAACGTTAAAAAATACAAAAACAATAAATGGCCTAGATATTCTTGATGAAAAAAAATAGTCATGAAACTCAACACTATCAGTCAGTCAGTTAAGTGCCATACGTGATACACGCTTGGGCGATCATGTCTCGAAAGAGACATGACTGACTGGGCAGAAGATTATCCCGCAGTAGGTTGCCATTGCTTTCTGCGGTAGACTGGTTGCCGACCAAGGCTATAGAACCCAATCTGTCCTGCTATTTAACCCATAACTGGGGGGAAGAGACGGATTAATACCTTTCCCAAAGGTTATTTGCGCGTAAGTGAATACAATGGAATCAACTGGAATTCGAACTCGGCTCCCCGGCTTCACTCTTAATAAAAAGATTATTTTGTTAGTGTGATTATAAAAGAGAATTAGCATATACTTTTTTGCATGATTTTATAATTTTTAAACAACGAAACTAATACAAAGACTTTTTGCAACATTAAGCCCCAGTTTGTTTGTTTTTAATCGCATTATGCAAAAGGGCGTTTGAATTGTGATTTTTCGTGTTTTTTACAGATTGGAAAATTGGACATTATTGTTTTTGTTGGCTTTTTCTCTAGATTTTACATTGTTATTTGACAAATACTTTTCTATCATTTCATGAAGAAACCATTACACATTTAGAATTATCCGAAAAAAAAACTCCTGTATTTGTCTATAGTTCTGAGATAAAGTAGTATTTATATCATTTATATTATTCAGAATGTTGTCCTCATCTTTATTGTAATATTCACGAAGTTTCGGCCGTTGTACACACCGGCATTCTTTAGGTGATTAGAATTTCGAACCAAAACCCTTTTATTTCGATAACCAGAGTATATTGTTCTCATTCTATAAGCCATTCCACTTCCAACAATAAAAAGCGGTCAGTGAGTTAGGTGTCATACGTAATACACGCTTGGGTAATCATGTCTCGAAAGAGACATGACTGACCGGGCAGAAAATTTTCCCGCAGCAGGTTCCTATTATTTTTTTATCGTAGACTGGTTGCCAACCAGGGCTTTAGAACTCAATCTATTCTGCTATTTTGCCCATAGCTGAAGTAAGAAGAAACGGATTAATGCCTTTCTCAAGGGTATTTGCGCGTAAGTGAATGAAATGAATTCGACAGGAATTTGAACTCGGCTCTCTGATTCCCATTCCGAGCCGATATTCACTGCACCACAGTACACATAGTACATCTAATAGGGGGAAATAACTGTTAATGTGATGCCGTCACTTCTAACCTTATCCCATAATAAAGTAAGCTTCATCAAACCCTATAAACTGGCGCTACAAAATCAGAAAAAAAGATTTTGAACAAATGACAAGAGACACATCACTTGAATACTTCCAATAACATCCCCAACAAAAATGGACGTCCATGTACGAGTAAGTGAAAGGGAACGTGTTAGTTTACCACATTAACTCAATTAATTGTTTTACGAGATACACGCTTGGGTAATTATGTCTCCTCCGATCCATGAATAACTAATTTTCCCGCAGTACGTTGCCATTACTTTCTGTTGCCAACCAAGGTTAAAGAATACAGTCTGTCCTGCTATTTAATCTATTGCTGGACGGGGAAGAGACGGATTTATACTTTTCCCAAGAGTTTTTCTGCGTAAGTGAATGAAACGAATTCGACTGGATTTCCAACTCGGCTCTCTGATTTCTCATTCCGAGCCGATATCCATTACATCACATCCCAAATCGAAAAGGTTTGAAAATAAAGTTTCATAAATACCAGAAAAACAATAACAATTAACCCTCTAGGGCCATACGTATCATATTTGATACAGTATTTCCCTATAAGGAAACATTTGGTATTTCCCTATAAGGAAACATTTGATATTCATTGACTGAGCAGTCAGTACTGCTTTCATTTGAAATTTATAAAATATTTCTCTTAAAAAAATTTTCAGGAAAATATTTCTTTCAAGGCTTGTTTTCATACTGTATCAAATATGATACGAATGGCCCTAGAGGGTTAATGGACTTGAAATTCTAATTTCCTGAAAAAACTATTTTAAGAAAAATATTTTATATATCTCTGCGCTTAGTTTGCTCAATAAATGCTAGATGTCTCTTATATAGAAAAGGTTAATTTAATCATCACATAGTTAGATTTTATTGATTCTTCTGAGAAAATTTTTATTTAGCCTTATTGGTTGAAGCTTATGAATTCAGTTTTAGAGGCGTTGACATCGAGTCCAGCATCGTTGGCAGCCTTTTCTCTATGATGTAGGACACCTGTGTACATTATTAATGTTGTCTGCAGTGATAACCAGGTCATCTGCATAGTTGATATCGGTCAACCTTTGTGCAGAACATCGACTTAAGAATCTCGACGATAAAGTAAAACCTAGATGATAATGTTTGTCAAGTAAATCTCTCAATAGTCACGGGTGAGAAAAGGTGCAAGGGTGTCAGACTGAAAGACCCCTGCTTTGATGTTGAAGAAGCTAGTGTCTCCGTCTGGGGAGATTTGATAAGATTTGATATTTCTATATAGCATCATTATGGCAGCTACTGTCTTGGGGTGGAAGTGAGGGATGCCATATGTTAGAAGAATTTTCTCCAGTTTCCCCTACGAACAGAATCGAAAGCTTTGGAGAAATATACAAAAAGTAAAGTTGTCTTTAGATTCTTTGCTCTGGCACCCTCAATAACTGCCGAACACTCAGGATTGGCACAAAGGCTGATCTATTTTTTCGAAATGTTTTAAAAATTTTTTAATATGTCAAATATCTGGCTCTGATGTGCGTTTCAATCCGAAACTCAAAAGTTGGCTAGCAAGATAAGTCACTTTTCTTGATTTATTATAACTCTAGTTATCTTCTGAACGCTTTTTTTTTTTCGTATAAGTCCCGATAGCTAGGAAATAAAATGTTAGGTTTTTGTAATTTTCACGTATTTTTTGTATTATTATTATGGTGTCATTTTTCATCATATTTCGATTTCTGCTATGGTCGCACTACCAACCAAGTCTGTAGGGAGACCTAAGGCAGGTCGTGGTGTGTTGTTATGGCTACATTTCATGTTTTTTTCTATCTTCTCCATCATCCCAAGCGTTACATAGACAAAGTTCTCCTTAGTGTGTGGGCTGTACTTAACAAGACATTTTTTTTGTATATCTCTTAAGCTGGGGTTTCCAGGGATTCTTTCAATGTGTTGTTTTATTCCATTTTTTATCATTCCAAGTGCACCTACTATCACTGGCACAACTCTTGTTTTCAATTTCCACATTTTTTTCTATTTCAATTTCCAGGTCTTTATATTTTGACAGTTTTTCAAATTCCTTGGTTGCTATGTTACAATCTGCTGGACAAGCCATATCAATTAATAGACAAGTTTTATTATTATTATTATTATTGTTCTTGTTGTTGTTGTTGTTGTTGTTGTTCTTGTTGTTGTTGTTGTTGTTGGTGGTGTTTCTTTTGATTTCTGGTGTATACTCATTTTTTTCGAATCTCAACCAGAAACATAAGATCAAAAATTGTATAATGACATTTTCCACTGGGTATATTTTTAACTCCTCCATTCCTAACAAAAAGTATATCACACACATTTTATGAAGATAAAGGCCTCCGTAAGGCGTGGACTGTAATTGTGAGTACAATTTATTTTCATTTCTTTAAGGTTTTGGCTACCAGGAATCTCTTCACTGAGTCTATCAGAACCCTTTTTAAACAATTCGGGGGCAACTATAACTGAAATTGTTGATATCCTCATGCGCCACATTTTGAGAGTTCGATTTCACGGTCTATGTATTTTAATTTTTTTTAAGATCCTCAAAAATATATTGCAGGGGTTGTCGTATCAATAAAAAAGCACAAATTGTTTTTGCGGTCTCTAATCGCGATGTCTGGGCGATTAGCTTTATCATAGCATACTTACACTAATGTACAATTTTCAAATTGGCGAAATTGATTCTTTTTAAAATTTTATCTTACGTAGTACTTTAAAAAAGTGTTTAGAATTTGGCTATTATGAAGAAGAAAAATGGTTGAAGTAAATTTTAAGATGGGCAAGAATAAACGAAAAGAATAAATTAAAAGTGACTTGAATTTCGCTAAAATAGAAATGGAAATGCTGTCATCATCATCATCATTTATATATTATTCAATTACCTATTCTGTTGTACCCATTATTTTTTCGGGATTTTCTATTTTAAGAAACGCTCGTAATTTATACTAGCTTAGGATGTAAATATCGATTAGATTTTTAAACCCTTGATAAAGTTACTTAAATTACAAAGACATCTACAACAAATATTACCGTAGCCTCTCTCGTTGCTGTTGCTCTGATTTATTGATCTCGTTTTTCAACTATACCCAGCTTTATAGTTAAATGAATTTGACATATATTAAAGTGAAATATAGATATTATTTTTCACCATCAAATTATGCAAATTAGATTCATTAAAATTAGAAACTTTTAAAATATTATTTTAAAGTTTATCGACTTGAATTCATATTTGTTTACCAAATTGACATCTTATGATATTAAGAGAACAATAAGATTACTTTTATGGTTTAATAACCAAAACAAAAGGTGAAGTTTCCTTAATAAATTAGAGATGCGGATAGAAAACCATCATGTCGTCAAGTGAGACTGCAGCAAAACCCAGCAGGGGTTAAAATGTTCAAGAATATGAAAATAGAAACATGATACAATGAACTCAGTATAACAGCATATGGAAATTTGGCTTTTGTAGAATATATAATTTTATTTTGCTTTCTAATTAAACTTATTTTGATAGTGAATGGACCAAGTTTCATCCCCTGTATAAAAAGAAAGAAAGAAAGAAAGTGAACGAAAAAAAAAATGAAAAAAGAAAGAAAAAGAAAGAAGAAAGAAAGAAGAAAAAGAAAGAAAACAGAAAAAGAAAAGCGAACGAGAGAATGAAAGAATGAAAACAGAAACAAAAAGAAAGAAAGAAGGAAAGAAAAAAGAAAAGAAAACAACTGAAAGAGTAAAAATGAAAGAAAAAGAAAGAAAGACAGAAGAAAAAAGCAAGAAAGAAAGAAGGAAAGAAAAAAGAAAAGTGAGCAAAAAAGAATGAAAAAGAAAGAAAAAGAAAGACAAAAGAAAAAAGACAGAATAAAGAAATAAGGAAAGAAAGAAGGAATGAAAAAAGAAAAATGAATGGAAGAAAGAACGAAAAACAAAGACAGAAGAATAAAAAAGAAAGAAAGAAAAAAGAACGATATAAAGAGAAAAAAAGAAAGAAATAGAAAGAAAGTAAAAGAACAAAAAAGAAAGAAAAAAGAAAAAGGAATAAGAATGAAAAAAGAATGAAAAAAGAAAGAAAAAGAAAGACAAAAGAAAAAAGAAAGAAAGAAGGAAAGAAAAAAGAAAGGTGAACGAAAGAAAGAATGAAAAAGAAAGAAAGAAAGAAAGAAAGAAAAAGAAAGAAAGACAGAAAAAAGGAGGAAAGAAAGAAAAGAAAATAGAACAGTGAACGAAAGCAAGAATAAAAAAGAAAGAGAAAGAAAGGCAGAAAGAAAGAAAGAAAGAAAGAAAGAAAAGAGACAGAAAGAAAGAATAAAAAAGAAAGAAAGAAAAAAGAACGATATAAAGAGAAAGGAAGAAAAAAGAAAGAAGGAACAAGATAGAATGTAAAAGAAAGAAAAAGAAAGAATGAAAAAGAAAAAAGAAAGAAAAGAAAGAAATAAAAAAAGGAAAAAGAGAGGAAAAAGAAAGAATGAAAAAAGCAAGAAAGAAAAATAAAGAAATAAAAAGAAAAAAGGAAAAAGTAAGAACAAAAGAACGAAATAAATAAATGTAGAGCAGTGCATCTTTTTGCATACTTTTACGCGTATCTCAATTGGAAAATCTGTAACTTTTATGGGAAAGAAACTACAAGAAAATGGTATGAACACCATCCAGACCCGGTAAATACATAGGACCTGTAATTGACATGCTAGTTTCTGAATACTGGAATCAAAACTATCAAAATACATGGATCTTGAAGTGTAAATCCCATAAATGTAATACATGAGGACATCAGCAATTCCAGTTGTAGTTCCAGTTCACACACTGCGAAAAACTTTACCAGTTTTAGACCCACTAAAGTGACAGGATGAAATCGATTTCTATTTTTCCCCTGATCAGGTCATTTGCAGGGTGTATGATGAAATTTGTTTGACCTTGAAAAATATAGCATCATCCATGATTGCATCAGATTTTTATCACACCTGGACACTATTGTCTCGACTGTCGATTAGCTGTCCTACGGTAATTGTCTGCGATAGACGCTTCTCTAAGGAAGCATACGAAAATTGTAATGCTACACATACACACTGGAAAGTCTTGCAGAGAGATCAGAAATATTGTTGATCTCAGCCTTTTAGCTTTCGGTCGTGTCATCAAGACGAAAGGGCAAACTGGGACCATCAGTTAAAAATATAAAGGAAAATGTGATCGGAAGAGAAAAACAACGCCAAGAGATGACGTATACGTGATCACGGAAAGTGTGAAAGATCCTAGGAAGACATTATTCGTTTTGTTTCAATTAATTTACAAAATTAATAAATAAGGAAATACTATTTTTGATAAACTATCCTGTTTCTGTACGAGTGAGTTTAGTTTTTCATCGAATGTTTTCTGTTATTCGTTTAACCATTAGGATAATAGATATGTTTAGAATGTAAGTCTTTTCAATCTTGATATGTGAACGCCTGGCTTACACTCCATTCGAAAGGTTAAATAAATTATTTCTAAAATTCTCATCTGTTATTGGCTTTTCAATAAATAACTGGATAGGTTAGATTTTCTAGTAATAGGGTAATAGTTTGAGAACTCGCATGGTTAACCTTTTTCTACTATGTAATGAGTTCGATCATCACCGGTCATTGTGTTAAAACTAAACTTCTTCTTCTTCTTCTTCTTCTTCTTCTTCTTCTTCTTCTTCTAAGTGCCGTGTCCCTTCAAGACATAGGCGATGATGGGTTTCCACATCTCCCTATACTTCGTAGCTCTTGACAACTTATCTCGCTCAACCCCCGCTCCGGCATCAGTCTACTCAAGTCCATCAAGTATGTCACGCATTACTTTCCCTTGTTTCACTTTCCCTCTATCCGTCTCATGAGCATCATATTCTCAAAGCCCTCCTTCCTCACTACATGTCCCAGAAACTTCAACAGCCTTTTCCTGACGTTAAGTACTAGTTTCCTTTTCGTGCACATCCTCTATAAAGCTTCATCGTTGCTCACATGGTCTGTCCATGATATTCTCAGCATCCTTCTGTATAACCACATTCCGGTTGCTTCGAGTCTTTCCTTCATCTTTGATGAGTTTGTCCAGCATTCGCTGCCATATTGAAAGACAAACATCACATAACAATTCAGTACTCTCTTCTTTGTTTCCAGCAAAATCTTCCTATCACTCAATATTCTATTCAGCTTCTGGAATGCATTCTTGGCCATGCCAATACACATTCGAATCTCAGTTTTGCACATTCCTTCGTCTGTTAGGACACTTCCCAGGTATTTAAATTTCTGTACCGGTTAGATTTTAGTATCCCCGACTTGTAGTTGGCATTTTTGGTTCCTCTTTTTACTGATTACCGTGTATTCAGTTTTTCTTTATAAGTAGTTCTTTCTTTCCACTTTTTGCAACTACTTCCTGTCGTAGGTCTTGTAGTTTACTTTTCGTATCTGATATCAACACCTGTATATCTTATATTGTTTGAATTGCGGTCACCAATGACGAATCCTGGGATGACTTCTAGCGCTCTCAGGATTATCTCGCTGTATAAGTTAAATAGATCTAGTGAGAAAATACATTCTTGTCTTACACTCGTTTCTATTTTGATATTTCTGCTGAACTCATTTCCTATCCGTATGCAGGCAGTTTGTTGCCAGTATAGGTTCCTGATTACTCTAGTGTCTTTCCCGAGTATGTCAAGGTGGCCGAGCGTCTCTATCGGGCCTTCGTGTTCGTAAATGATAACAAAAGAAAGACAATTTATAATGCCTGTTTCTGATGATCCTGGTAGGCTAATGCTAATGTTCTTACATGAACAAAGGCAACATTTTTCTACAATTACCTACAATTACGCACTTTACAGAATATGAGAGATGATTGATATTTTAAACATTCAATGTCATCGTGTAAGAATGTATACGGAAGCTGATGTACATCCAGAAATGAGCATACCATGATCAAAAAAAATGTCCACACTTAAAAACATAGTTTCATTGACAAAATGTTATTATGAAAATTAAAGAGCAAAGTTTTTTTGTTTTTTTTTTTAATTGAAGTGAGACTAGAGAGAGGAAGAAAAGCACAAGACGAACAGGAGGCAGATAGAGCTTAAGGAAGCTTTATTCCACAAACAAACGTTCACATAGACAGAGATAGTATCGTTCGTCCATCTAGTAAAGGTCCCTCTGTAGAATCCCAGGTAAAGGGGCGCAACTCCGAGATGTCCAGCAGAAAGACAGCGTGGGAGAGTTACACCATTATCACCACATTAATAATAACCGTTTTAGAACCTTCGAAATTTTGGTTATAATTTTTAATTTTCGCGGTGTCACCAAGTGACCATAAATTAATATGAGAAATTTTAGCGACTTTCTTTAGTACAAAATACATTGATTTGGAAATTCTTGCAAAAATCAGATAATCGTCGGATTTTAATGAAACTTTGAGATATATTCCCAATTTAATTATTTTTAAATGTTTCTTTATGGAAAATCTTGATAAGAAATAGTTAATTTATATTACTTATATTTTTTTCAGATAAATTATTTCTTATGTCGCTTAATGTTTATGCGAGTTATAAGATCAAGTCATCGGATGATTTAAATCAAGGAATTTTGTGGATCAAACAAAACCCCCAGTTATAGAAAATCTTTTGTTTTTATGAATAAAATATGTTATCGAAGCTATTGTTTTAAGAAAATAATGTTTTCGATGAATCATGAGTTTTTACAAGAATTGTTTACATTTTTCAAATTTTACTTAGAATAATTTATAAACTTTTAAATCTTTTAAAATTCTATATTAATTTGTTGAGGTCAAGTGACGTTGTTATTAAATTAAAACTGTATTTACTCATGATAATGTAAAAGCTTGCTACAATTCAGCGACTCCAATTATTTAAAAAATAATTCTAGATTTGTTTTATATGTGTATGAACGTGTCAATTTTTGTAAATAAGGATGTTAAAACCACACGGTCAGAAAATAAGAGCGGTAACTATAATAAAGTTAAAATAGTAAATTTTATATTTGTTCCCCGAAGGTCTTTACCCCTTCAAATCTTTCCAAAACATCCTTATTTCCGTGCAAATGTAAATACTGAACTCAAATCGATAATTGTTTATTGACGAAACCTACCTTTTTTCAAGTTAACGACCAGCAAAATATTGAACTTCTTGTCGCTGTTTATCTCACCCCGTAACCACGCTTCAAAAATGTTATTCACTGCAGAATGACTTCACGCGTAGTTTGCCGATTTTTCGGCCTTTTTACTTCCTTTTTGCAATTACTACGCGGAAATTGAGTACCGAAACCCAAAAATCGCGGAGTAATTGCTCAAAGGAAGTAAATAGGCCGAAATAAGTATCCTACGTCTCAAGTCATTCAGCGGTGAATCAGATATGAGAACGGTGGTAAGAGCTGAGATATAGTCCAATTTTTTCTGGTCGATAACATGAAAAAAGGTAGGTTTCTTCAATAAACAATTATCGATTTGAGTTCAGCATATACATTTGCACGGAAATAAGGATGTTTTGGAAAGATTTGACGGGGTAAAGGCTTTCGGGGAACAAATCAAAAATTTACTGTTAAAATTTATTGATAATTTTCTAACGTTTCTAATAAAGTGTTTTCATAAAACCAAAGAACCTAAAATTCAATAAAATATTAGATTGATTAAAATATTTTCTTTAATTTTTTTAGATTAAAGGGTAGTTAAAATTGATAAAAAAGGTGTTCACAATATATTCGTCAACTAATCGTTACAATTATGTCCCTCTAGAAAAATTCTCAAGCATTAATCTATCGAGAAATGTGAGCGATAAAATCTTTATTGATAATATACAAAATGCATTCCAATAAGTTTAAATTGTTTGAAATACAGTTTTGTGTATACGGAATTAAAAAGTAACTCTATTCTCTTCACTGTTTACAAATTTCGCAATCCAGTGTGAAATCTAATTTTGACCAATAGGAAAACGATTGACCCCGTACTGAAGGAAAAAGACGAAGTCAAATTTCGCGATCCGATGTTAAAACAATTTTCTAACCAATGAAAGGAAGCGATTTAAAAAAACTGAGAGAACAAGCCGGTGTGAAAAAGCCTTTTGTTAATATATAAAGAAAGAAAGTGAAATCAGTCAGATGGGAGCGAGATTAGATACAACACCGCCAAGATGTGACAAAAGAAATTTCAATCGCACATGCCTCGACAACATACATTTCTTCTCCTTTTCGTGTGCTATTTTCCTTTATCTTTTCTTCTTCGTCCTCACAATGCTCGCCGTCAAGAAGAAGAAGAAGAAGAAGAAGAAGGCAACAACAATAAAACACTTCAAATGACTTCTAAAAATTAACGTCGACAAGTACAATTTTCCTTTATTGCTTTACCTTCCTTTTCACCTTCTCGCCGACCATAAAAAGAAACAAAGTAACACAGACTTTATTAGTAACCTGTTAATTTTTGCATACACACATTCACTACCTACAACTACAAACTCTGGATTTATTTAACTCCGTACTACACTTTCTCTTTGAACATTTACACATCTAATGATTTCACTTCCTACAAACTGATGTCATTTCTCTCGTCAAAATAAATTCAACATTTATATACACAAACGAGAGAAGCATTTTAAATCTAAGATATCAACTTTCTTTAGGGGTTCCTAGTTAAAACCATTTGATGATATATAATTGGTGTCAACAGGATTTGAGTTTAAAACTTGAAAACGCATGTAAAATAATTTAAATGCCACATTTTTTGTAATATTTTGATTTTATTTGAAAGGCAATAGCATAAAGATAATCTATATGAAAAGAAAAATAGATTTCTGCCTGTAAATAAAGTTTTTAACTTTTTAAAAAACAATCTCGCGTTCATTCCCCATTCATAGACTCATCGAACCGCCCGAATGTCAACAACAAATTTAAAAATCTCTTAAAAATGCAATATTTGTGCTAAAAACGGTTTTTAAATGAAAGGATTGCATAAGTGGATGTTGCTTGCTTTTCGTTTAAGACATCAGGAAATTAACATTTATTTCCGCACGTTAGCCTGTGTCGTGTCATCAGGTTCATAGGCCACAGTATTAGTTACTCTGACTGACATCTCTGAAACGCTCGAAAAAGGTTTAAAATTTCCTGAAATACAGAACACCAACAGTGCAATAATCAATAAATTGTTATTGCTTATTTAAAATCCAAAAATATTATATTTAACCTTATATAAGCAATAGTTTAAGAATGTTCATTTTTTTGTTCTCTGCGCGTTTATGAAACTTAGTAGAATTAATTTTATTATTTCTTCTACATTAGAAGCATAAAAAAGAACTTAATTAAAAATTAGTGAAATTATATTCCTGAGAATACATCGCATTTATTTTTAATTATTTTCCAGTCTGTGTAATATTTTCTTGCTCCCAATGAGGTCTTTATTAATATTATTCTTGATTTTATAATCTATTAAACTAAAAAAGGCGGAAAAACTCAATACCGACTAAGATATTATGTTGTTCTGAAAATAATGTCCGATTTTAGAATCATCTATTCCTGAATTAATTAATTTAAACAGTGTTTAAATCAGTCAAAATAGGAACCCTGAATATTTTTGCCATCGAGTTACAGGGTTATTTATGACTTTACGATAAAAACTCTAAAGGTTTGGATGCCAAGAAATCTTTGAATCCAGTTTCTGCATCTTCTTTGCAACGGAATGTCTTTGGGCTTAAAAAATGCCAAGATGATTAAAAAAAAGTGGTAGTCAGTCGGGGAGAGATCAGGGGAATATGGTGGATGTTTTGAAGTTTCGGTGAATTTCTGCTGTGTCATCCTGGTAACATATTGTTGAGCCTCGCCATGAAGCAGAATTGAACGCTATCGATTAACCAGTGATGGCCGCATATAATTTAACTGAATGTGCATTTCATCCAGTTTCCGGCAGTAAACTTCGGCAGTGATATCAAAACCATAACAAATATCTTTCATGAGTTTTTATGCACGACATGATTCTGTTCAAAGTCTCTCTTACCACTGTGAACTGCAGCCTTTCAAGATAGATAGATAGATAGATAGATAGATAGATAGATAGATAGATAGATATGAAATATGGAAAGGAAAGGACTGAGATAGATAGATAGATAGATAGATAGATAGATAGATAGATAGATAGATAGATAGATAGATAGATAGAAAGAAAGGAAAGGACTGAGATAGATAGATAGATAGATAGATAGATAGATAGATAGATAGATAGATAGATAGATAGATAGATAGATATGAAAGGAAAGGACTGAGATAGGATAGATAGATAGATAGATAGATAGATAGATAGATAGATAGATAGATAGATAGATAGATAGATAGATAGATATGAACGCCCTTATGTGGCAAAAGTAAAACAAAACAATGATGAACTGAATTCACTGATCATAACGTTATTAATTACGTACATCGAGAGTTTAATTTAGTTTATCTGGAACAATTAAATTAGGCCTGCAATCAAATCTATCGATCTATCTGCCTCCGGCTGTCGTAAACATTTTCCTTCCACTATTTTAAATAAAAAATAAAAAATAAAATAAATAAAAAACACGCACGTTTCTCTATGTACAACTGTAAATCTATGAACGTAAAATGCGGGTACGCACACACACACACACACACACACACACACACACACACACACACACACACACACACACACACACACACACACACACATAAACAAACAAACAAACTTAATGGACAGATCGAAGCCGGACGCATGATGGCCATACACCAACCAGGTTCATTTTTCTACTGTATTAAAAGTTTATTGATTCGTATACTGTGTCGGCTTCTTTCTTTCTTTCTTTATCTCCATCTGCATCCAACATTTACAGAATTGGAATTTATTAGAAAGTTGTTTTGTCATCTCCTGAATTGTTAGTAGTTATAACCAGAGGCTGGTAAGAGTGACAGACCCCTACAGAAAATCATTCTCCCATACCTCACGCACGGTTAAAACGATATAAACTAATTTTAGTGTGAAAAATGGTTGGTCCGTAAAAAGAAGAAAAAAAAAAAGGAGTGGGGGCGAAGAAGATGTGTGGGGAAAGTGTTTTTTCTTTTTTGTTTTTCGAATGGATTGGCAATTCTTGGTATAAATTTGTGAAAAATGACCATTAGTCCAAGCATAATATTCCAAGGTATTGCTTACACACACACATACGCACACATTCACTTTTTTGTAGATATTTACTACTGCGATTAGTCAGATAGGGTAAAAAAAATAAGAAAAAATAGCGGTAAGAAGACTGTGTTGCACCAGTCTTCCAAGCCTGCATGCTTTGAAAATAAACACTCAGAATCCAGACATTCGCCCAAGTATGACCAAGCAAACACGTTTTTTTATCAATCGATGCATCCAGTGAGCACCCATGCATCTTTTCGCCTTTCTTATGCACATTATATGACCTTTATATTAAAAAAATGACCTTTATATTAAAAAAAAATGACCTTTATATTAAAGTTAGTTAACAGTAAATGACTTACTACGCAAGTATCATCAAACACAAGACACGTGTAACGCCATACTAATCCGAGGCAGGAAGATTTTAAAAATGCCTACCTGTTGACAGTAGCGTTTATAACATCAAACAGTACTTTCCACTTTAGACCTCGCAGGCAGACGCTTTTGACAATTCTTTTGTGTGTGTAATCAAGTGTCAGCGACCGCCCGATTAAGAAAAAACAACTTATTGGATCTCAAGGATTCTACTGAGTAATGCTAGCGCTTTAAACAGATGCAGTTATTCGCTTACATAATGTCATATACGATTGTATGTGTGGATGGATGGAGGGATGTTTTCCGAGTTCACGTTAAAAAGAAGATTTTTTTTTTTTTTTTAGTCAAAAGCTTCCAGTGCTAATGCTGCAAGTAGATTTGGTGCATATGTTGATAGCAATGCTTAAAGGAGACGCACAATTGAAAGTCTTAGGAATAAAACTTCATATTCTGATATTTTTATCTTTTTTTTTTTTTCTCTGCAACTGTTTCTTCACGTTGGCTTCTGCCCTCTCGTTATTTTGTTTTGAGACAAGCACTGGAGGTAGTTATTCGGTTTGTGGGGTTAGCGGGGAGGCGATGATGTCGAAATCTTTGTTGAGTCGCGACAATGAGAAGTGTGTGGAAGTATTAAAACCTCGTGTGCACGTTGAATTATACGAATGTCTGCGTTTATGTGTATATATGCGTAGGAAAGCAGTGTAAACCTTTTTTCAGGGTAAGAAAGTAGTACTGTGGCGAAAGTAGGATCTTGGTGGGAGAGTCAATTTTTTAGGATCTTTCTGTTCTCTTTCTTATCGTCTGTTTATTTTTTTATTTGAGTGAATGTTCTAAATAACATGGAAAATAAATTTTTCATTTCGTTCTTTCTTTTTAAGGAAAAGGAGAGAGAGTAATAAAAAGCGTTGTTCAAGGTATTCTTTTGCTAGTAAAATCTTTTGTGCCTCAGATAAAAGTGGTGACTCGATCAAATTTATTCTCACCATCATGGCGGCATGTTTATTTGATTCGAACAGAGCGGGATTATTACCGTTTGGGGCCCTAGGCTAATGAAATTATGCACACCCACAACCACAGATGGAAACACCTTCTAACTCGTCCGAAACCGTCTTGAATATTTCCATGGCTTGAAGTAGTTTTTTTTTTTTTTTTAAATCATATCACCCCAAGCAAGGCGGTAACGCCACTGATGCGCAGGGGGCTACGTAAGGGTAAAAAGAATGGAAAAGAGAAAGCCGGAAACCACATCCTAAACAGGAAACAAGGGATGAGCCTCTTCACCTGTTCAATAGATGTGGGTGGAGTGTGAACCGGGCGATAGTTTAGTCTATCTACTCCAATTGGAAAAAAAAAATAGAAATAAAAGAGTGAAAAGACTTGAAAAGGGAAAACCGGAAACCGCATCCTAAACAGGAAACAAGGGATGAGCCTCTTCACCTGTTCAATGGATGTGGGTGGAGTGTGAATCGGGCGATAGTTTAGTCTATCTACTCTAACTGGAAAAAAAAAATAAAAGAGTGAAAAGTTATTGCAAATTCTTTAAATAAACTCGAATAGCTATCTTTTGTCTGTCAATAAATCTATTCTTGAATAAACATTACTATATTATTACTTATTTCAACACAACTACAGTAAAAAATAAATTAATTAATAAAGGTTTTTAATTATCAGCAGTATAATCAGGCTTCTCATCAGTAGCGGAAAGATTTTCCAAATTGCACTGTAAAATTATATGCATTGTTTTCAAAAATAAATATTCATTGTAGATTTTTTCCTGTCAAATCTGAAAGAAAATAATGCATTTTATTAAATTATTTAAAGCAATAACTCTCAACAAAAATTATTTTTTAAATTATTGAATAGTTTTTTGTAATGTTTCAGGACAAGTTTTTT